>JAPEKL010646501.1:0-12562 GCA_028877455.1 Bagre pinnimaculatus | reverse complement strand
ATGTGCAAAACACATTTTCCACATATTTCACATGTGAAAAATCACATGTGAAGTTCATGTGGTTTTTCTGTAAGGGAGGAGATACAACCCCAAAATCAGAAAAAAGTGATAGTATGGAAAATGCAAATAAAAAAAAGCAATGATTTCTAAATTTAGTTTGACTTGTATTTCATTTCAGACAGTTTGAACCCAAAATATTTCATGTTTTGTCTGGTCAACTTCATTTCATTTGTTCATCGACATCCATTCCTGTTTTTCAGGCCCGCAACACATTCCACAAAACAGTTGGGATGGGGCAATTTAGGGCTAGTAATGAGGTAAAACAAATAAATGGCCATGTGATTTGAAACAGGTGATGTCAACAAGTGATTGTAATCATGGTTTGGTACAAAATCATTATCTAGGAAAGGCCAAGTCTTTGAGTAGCAAAGATGGGCCAAGGATCTCCAGTTTGTCAACAAATATGTGAGAAAATTATTGAAATGTTTAAGAACAATATTCCTCAAAGAAAGATAGAAAGTGATTTATATTTTTCATCCTCTACAGTACATATCATCATGAAACGATTCAAGAAATCTGGAGGAATTTCAGTGTGTAAAGGGTAAGGGCACAAACCAAAGCTGAAAACCCGTGATCTCTGATCCCTTAGACAGCACTGTATCAAGAACTGTCATTCATCTAGCACTGACCGTCCAGACCGTGACCAGCAACAAGTCCAAATGCCAGGGTCTGTCATGGCATGGGATATTGTCAGTGCCCTTGGCAAGGGTAACTTACACTTCTGTGATGGCTGCATTAATTCAGAGAAGTACACTGATATTCTGGAGAAAAATATGTTGTCTTCAAGACAACACATTTTCCAGAGATATTTCAACAGGAAAATGTAAAATCACATTCTACACACATTACAAAACATGATTGTGGAGGAAGAGGGTGCTTGTCCCCTCTGTCCCCAATAAAAAGTGTGTGCCAAATTTTGAAGCAAAAAATATGATACAGTTGACCCCATACTTTTGCACACATTAAGACTTGCTTGCAGGAAGAATGGGAATAAATAACACCTGAAATGTTTCATCACTTGATTTCTTCAGTCTGTAAACATCTTTTAAGTGTTATGAGAAATAATGGCAACATTATTTAAAGTGATTAATTTTATCACTAGGACTCTCTCAAACCATCTGCCTCTGGATCAAGAACTTCTCACCAACCACTCCCAGATGGTAAAGACTAGGCCCCCACACCTCATCCACCCTCATACTCAGCACTGGAACCTCACAAGGCTGTGTGCTGAACCCCCTTCTCTATGCCCTTTATACCCACGACTGCACTCCCACCCACCCCACCAACACCGTCATCTAGTTTGCGGATGATACAATTGTGGTTGGACTTATCTCAAAAGATGACGAGACAGATGGAAGACATCCAGAAACTGACAAGGTGTTGTGAAGAAAACAACCTAGCCCTGAACCAATCACAAACAAAAGAACTCATAATAGACTTCTGAAAACAAAGACTACACTCCATCGCTAATCAGTGCAGTCAGAGTGGAAAGAATGCCCACTTTCAAGTTCCTGAGCACACACATTGCAGAGGACCTCATCTGGACCACAAACTCCACAGTGGCAGTGCAGAAGGCACAGCAGTAACTGTACCTCCTAAGGATCCTCAAGAAGAACAACCTCCACGAAGAGCAGCTAGTGACCTTTTACCATTGCTCGATCGAGAGTGTATTGACATACTGCATCACTATGTGGTACACCACCAGCTCTGTGGCAGACAAGAAAGCCCTTCAAAGAGTCATCGACTTTGCACAGAAGATCATTGGCTGCCCACTGCCCTCTCTAGAACAACTCTACACCACCCATTGCCTCAGCAGAGCCACCAACATCTTAAAAGACCCTTCCCACCCTGGACACCAGCTTCTTGAACCACTGCCCTCTGGTAGATGGATCAGGTCCATTACATTGCAGACAAATAGACTAAAGAACAGCTTTTACCCAAGTGTCATATGTGAACTGAACAAAGCCAGTTATATTGCCAGCAGTACAGACAGAAACAGGACTGAACTGTAACACAAATTGTCTATACCTCTACATGCCTACCTCTTACCTAAATAGTATATGTTTGTACAACCACATGCACCTTATTCTCTCGATCACATATTTATTTATTTATATTGCTCCTGCTCAACTGCACTTGGTCAACATGGGCAAATGTGCAATTATCATGCCTAATTGTGCAATACATTCACTTATCACTGTGCCATAACCCACTGACTGATCGTCATTCTTTATCATAGGTCACAGCCTAGATACATATAACTATTTTTTTTACTTATCTGTCTATCTTGTATATATTTGTACCTTTTTGCTTGAATGTTTTTCTTTTTTTTCTTTTTCCTCTCCCCCCCCCAATAATAAGTGTTTGTATGAATACACCTACTGGATTGCATGCTTCAGTTTCACTGTACTGTACGGTGCAGTGACAATAAAGGAATCTTGAATCTTGGATCATGTATACAGCAACGGGGGGGGGGGGGCATACAAGGCTGTACTTCACCCTCACTTCAGGCAGTCAGACCATATATCTGTGTTCATCCACCCAGCATACAGATAGCTCCTCAAACAAGTACCCACTGCAAGAAAAAACTGTTAAAGTCTGGACAGAAGAATCTGAACAGGAACTTCAGGAATGCTTTCAGTGCACTCAGTGAAATGTTTTTAAGACTGCTGCTATGAATGAGGATGGCACTGTGAGCCTAAAGGAATACAGTTCAGTAGTCTCCAACTACATAAACATGTGCACTGACTTCACTGTGACCCACAAACACATCTGGTCATATCCAAATAACCTTGGATTAACTCAGAAGTTCGAGCCATGCTTCATGCTCACTGCAAGGCATATGCCTCAGGGGATGCCAACAATTACAAAAAAATCCAGATATGATCGATGTAGAGCCATAACAGAAGCCAAGAATAAGTACAGACTGAAACTGGAGGGTCACTACACTACTGCTGATATCTTGCACATGTGGCAGGGACTGGAAAACATCACAGGCTATAGAGACCACCCTTCACAAGATCACCTGCTGATATCAAAAAGACTCTGAGAAGGATTAACCCCAGGAAGGCAGCCGGCCCAGATAACACTGTGGGACGTGCACTCAAAATCTGCACTCCAGGGCTTGCTGATATTTTGGCTGACATATTTAACCTATCCCTTTCATGAGGCCCAATCCACACCTGCTTCAAAACAACCACCATCATTCCACTGCCAACAAAGGGCAAAACTAACTGTCTGAATGATTACCGGCCCATTGCATTGACTCCTATAGTGATGAAATGCTATAAGAGAATCATCATAAGCCACATTCATATCTGAAACAGACCAAACAGGTCGACAGAGTATGCAATCAGCGCAGCATTGCATATAGTTCTCACACACTTAGAGAACAAGGACTGCTACGCCCAACTACTGTTTATTGACTATAGCTTGGCTTTCAACAATGATACTAGCTAGGCTCAACAACAAGCTCTGCACTCAAGGTGTGCCACCAATTCTGCAACTGGATCCTGGACTTTAACAGGCAGACCCCAGTCAGTCAGGCTGGGGAAAATCTATCCATTCATTCATCCATCCATCAATCCATCCATCCATTATCTTTAGCCGCTTATCCTGTACAGGATCGCAAGCAAGCTGGAGCTCATCCCAGCTGACTATAGACAAGAGGCGGGGTACACCCTGGACAAGTCGCCAGGTCATCACAGGGCTAATACAGAGACAAACAACCATTCACACTCACATTCACAGCTATGGTCAATTTAGAGCCACCAATTAGCCTAACCTGCATGTATTTGGACTGTGGGGGAAAACGGAGCACATGGAGAAAACCCACACAGACAGATGGGCAGAAGAAACATATGAATAATGCCCTCTGTGGTTTCAATGAAAGTGATGACCTTTTGCTGGGAGTTTTTACTTTTCACTAGTGAGCATTAATGTTTCAGAACCTCCATGGAGCCTAAAACAAAGAGCAGAGGGGAGCTTTTCAATATTTTAAATATCTTTTATCAAGGGTGGTTAACACTAGCTTGTAATAATTTGCCTCTAGTAATTCAACCTCCTCCTCTCATCCCTACTTCTCACTCTCTTCTGTTAACTCAGACCTGCAACATTATTTTCAGCTACAAGGTGAACTAGTGGCCTTAGAAACATAAAAAGATGTCTTAGCACTTACCCATATTGTCGGGTATTGTGTAGCAACTGTATTCTTTTCATGCATCCTGCTTCACAAAAAATGTTTAACAGATTTCTTCTAGACATGCATCATTCACAAAACGTTACATCTTTTTGAACCATTGAATAAGGTGTATGAATCAGTAACAGTCACTGTTGTGCTGTACTCCATAAAAGTCATTACTTTCAGTTAGCTGCTGGTGATGAGCTTTGCAGTGCAAACTGCAAAATTGAAATGTGCAAACTACATTCTAATATGGATCCTGAACTGACAAATATTTTATATAGCTTCAAATTATATGTTTACATTATATGTTTCTTTCTTCTTTGTTTGTTTATATATCTGAATGGCATAAATTGTTTTTGCAAATACATGTGCTGAATCTGATCCTTGCCTCAGTCAGTGAAGCTGATCAGACATGACTGAACTTCACTCCTCTCTTTTTCAGTGGGTCAGTGAATCCCTTCAGTCATGAGTTATCAGTTTTTGAGTCAGTATTGTTTAAAATACTGAAATATTATGAGTAATATGCATTATTACAATACAATTTACAAACATACTACACAAAATAAAAGACTATAGTCACATCACTTGAACAATTTTACACTCTCTCAACAATAAGACACTGCACTGTTACCACAATGGCCTGAGTTAGCTTCCTGCTCTTGGCAACTTTGTATCAACTCATTTCTCACATATTCACTCTCCTCAATCCCTCTCCCCAGCACTCTACATAAACATTCATTAAATTAGTTTGCCTGTTCCTAAGCTTGACAAAACAAACTGGCCAAATATGAACCCAGTAGACAATTTTTCCAGAATTCCCTTCTCCTGGCTCTCTCCAATCAATGGGTGAGGATGGGCTGCCACAAATGGAGTCTCCATCAGGTCACTGAAAGCCTCCACAACTTGACCACCCTCATTACCCACATTAAGGCCCAGGTGGCCCGAGATTCTCTGCTGCTTGTCCCAGAAAGCTGACCCCAGAACAACCAGCCAGCACTGCCTTCCTCCCCACCAATGTTCCAGGCCAGAGAGTCTCCTGTACCAGCACCAGCTCCCTACTCTGTAGAACTGAGAAAATGCCAGGGCTTCCTCTTCCAATGCTCCCTGACATTTGAGGAGCAGCTTCAGACATTCTATACAGATAAGTCCAAAATCACATTCATAGTGGGGCTTTTGAGGGGTCGAGCTTTCAATTGGGCCATGGCTCTGAGAGTCAGCCTGAAGTTTGTTCCTCATTCTAAAACATTGTCACTGAGATGCACCCTGTCCAAGGCAAAGAAGCTGCCAGGTGTCTGCTTGTGTTCTGGCCAGGACTTTTGCAGCATCATAGAGTATGCATTCAAGTTCCAGACACTGGTGGCGGATTCAGGGTGGAATAGCAAAGCACTCCAGAGGGCTTTCCATAATGAACACAGTGACCAAATTATGGACAAATTGGCATCTAGGGATTACATGCAGGATTGGGCTCCTTAATTTCCCTGGATACCTGACTAGGCAATTGCTTCCAGGAGCATTGTAGGGAAAAGTATGATTGCATTTCACAATTGCAGTCAACAGTTCCCTGCCTGTCCTCTTCAGCCAAAAATAGCTGTGGGGACTCTGATGAGCCCCAATGCCAAATCCCAGTCCCCCAATGCCAAATCCCAGAACCCCCAGCCTCACATGCAATTCTCAGCAAAACTCGGTTTCCACCAAACCAAACTAGCCATTCAAGCCTGAGGTGACTCTGGTGCAATGGGCAGTTTCTTAGATGAGAAACTAGCTTAGCAAGCCAATGTTTCCTGGGAACCTCTCCCCTCTCCCTTGCAGGTGATTTCCTCAACGGTTGACTGCTGACCTGCATCACACACAAAACTGAGCCTATTTACCTCTGACTGTCTGGTAACCACCAAGAGTCCCTACAGTTTAACCTTATCACCTCTCCACAGACTCCTCTAGTTCTAAGTCACCCCAGCTCATCCTTCATAATCTACATATGGATTGGCCCTCTGATAACGTGCTTGGCTGGAGTCCTCACTGCCATCTCCATATATATATATATATATATATGGAGATGGCAGTGAGGACTCCAGCCAAGCACGTTATCAGAGGGCCAATCCATATGTAGATTATGAAGGATGAGCTGGGGTGACTTAGAACTAGAGGAGTCTGTGGAGAGGTGATAAGGTTAAACTGTAGGGACTCTTGGTGGTTACCAGACAGTCAGAGGTAAATAGGCTCAGTTTTGTGTGTGATGCAGGTCAGCAGTCAACCGTTGAGGAAATCACCTGCAAGGGAGAGGGGAGAGGTTCCCAGGAAACATTGGCTTGCTAAGCTAGTTTCTCATCTAAGAAACTGCCCATTGCACCAGAGTCACCTCAGGCTTGAATGGCTAGTTTGGTTTGGTGGAAACCGAGTTTTGCTGAGAATTGCATGTGAGGCTGGGGGTTCTGGGATTTGGCATTGGGGGACTGGGATTTGGCATTGGGGCTCATCAGAGTCCCCACAGCTATTTTTGGCTGAAGAGGACAGGCAGGGAACTGTTGACTGCAATTGTGAAATGCAATCATACTTTTCCCTACAATGCTCCTGGAAGCAATTGCCTAGTCAGGTATCCAGGGAAATTAAGGAGCCCAATCCTGCATGTAATCCCTAGATGCCAATTTGTCCATAATTTGGTCACTGTGTTCATTATGGAAAGCCCTCTGGAGTGCTTTGCTATTCCACCCTGAATCCGCCACCAGTGTCTGGAACTTGAATGCATACTCTATGATGCTGCAAAAGTCCTGGCCAGAACACAAGCAGACACCTGGCAGCTTCTTTGCCTTGGACAGGGTGCATCTCAGTGACAATGTTTTAGAATGAGGAACAAACTTCAGGCTGACTCTCAGAGCCATGGCCCAATTGAAAGCTCGACCCCTCAAAAGCCCCACTATGAATGTGATTTTGGACTTATCTGTATAGAATGTCTGAAGCTGCTCCTCAAATGTCAGGGAGCATTGGAAGAGGAAGCCCTGGCATTTTCTCAGTTCTACAGAGTAGGGAGCTGGTGCTGGTACAGGAGACTCTCTGGCCTGGAACATTGGTGGGGAGGAAGGCAGTGCTGGCTGGTTGTTCTGGGGTCAGCTTTCTGGGACAAGCAGCAGAGAATCTCGGGCCACCTGGGCCTTAATGTGGGTAATGAGGGTGGTCAAGTTGTGGAGGCTTTCAGTGACCTGATGGAGACTCCATTTGTGGCAGCCCATCCTCACCCATTGATTGGAGAGAGCCAGGAGAAGGGAATTCTGGAAAAATTGTCTACTGGGTTCATATTTGGCCAGTTTGTTTTGTCAAGCTTAGGAACAGGCAAACTAATTTAATGAATGTTTATGTAGAGTGCTGGGGAGAGGGATTGAGGAGAGTGAATATGTGAGAAATGAGTTGATACAAAGTTGCCAAGAGCAGGAAGCTAACTCAGGCCATTGTGGTAACAGTGCAGTGTCTTATTGTTGAGAGAGTGTAAAATTGTTCAAGTGATGTGACTATAGTCTTTTATTTTGTGTAGTATGTTTGTAAATTGTATTGTAATAATGCATATTACTCATAATATTTCAGTATTTTAAACAATACTGACTCAAAAACTGATAACTCATGACTGAAGGGATTCACTGACCCACTGAAAAAGAGAGGAGTGAAGTTCAGTCATGTCTGATCAGCTTCACTGACTGAGGCAAGGATCAGATTCAGCACATGTATTTGCAAAAACAATTTATGCCATTCAGATATATAAACAAACAAAGAAGAAAGAAACATATAATGTAAACATATAATTTGAAGCTATATAAAATATTTGTCAGTTCAGGATCCATATTAGAATGTAGTTTGCACATTTCAATTTTGCAGTTTGCACTGCAAAGCTCATCACCAGCAGCTAACTGAAAGTAATGACTTTTATGGAGTACAGCACAACAGTGACTGTTACTGATTCATACACCTTATTCAATGGTTCAAAAAGATGTAACGTTTTGTGAATGATGCATGTCTAGAAGAAATCTGTTAAACATTTTTTGTGAAGCAGGATGCATGAAAAGAATACAGTTGCTACACAATACCCGACAATATGGGTAAGTGCTAAGACATCTTTTTATGTTTCTAAGGCCACTAGTTCACCTTGTAGCTGAAAATAATGTTGCAGGTCTGAGTTAACAGAAGAGAGTGAGAAGTAGGGATGAGAGGAGGAGGTTGAATTACTAGAGGCAAATTATTACAAGCTAGTGTTAACCACCCTTGATAAAAGATATTTAAAATATTGAAAAGCTCCCCTCTGCTCTTTGTTTTAGGCTCCATGGAGGTTCTGAAACATTAATGCTCACTAGTGAAAAGTAAAAACTCCCAGCAAAAGGTCATCACTTTCATTGAAACCACAGAGGGCATTATTCATATGTTTCTTCTGCCCATCTGTCTGTGTGGGTTTTCTCCATGTGCTCCGTTTTCCCCCACAGTCCAAATACATGCAGGTTAGGCTAATTGGTGGCTCTAAATTGACCATAGCTGTGAATGTGAGTGTGAATGGTTGTTTGTCTCTGTATTAGCCCTGTGATGACCTGGCGACTTGTCCAGGGTGTACCCCGCCTCTTGTCTATAGTCAGCTGGGATGAGCTCCAGCTTGCTTGCGATCCTGTACAGGATAAGCGGCTAAAGATAATGGATGGATGGATTGATGGATGGATGAATGAATGGATAGATTTTCCCCAGCCTGACTGACTGGGGTCTGCCTGTTAAAGTCCAGGATCCAGTTGCAGAATTGGTGGCACACCTTGAGTGCAGAGCTTGTTGTTGAGCCTAGCTAGTATCATTGTTGAAAGCCAAGCTATAGTCAATAAACAGTAGTTGGGCGTAGCAGTCCTTGTTCTCTAAGTGTGTGAGAACTATATGCAATGCTGCGCTGATTGCATACTCTGTCGACCTGTTTGGTCTGTTTCAGATATGAATGTGGCTTATGATGATTCTCTTATAGCATTTCATCACTATAGGAGTCAATGCAATGGGCCGGTAATCATTCAGACAGTTAGTTTTGCCCTTTGTTGGCAGTGGAATGATGGTGGTTGTTTTGAAGCAGGTGTGGATTGGGCCTCATGAAAGGGATAGGTTAAATATGTCAGCCAAAATATCAGCAAGCCCTGGAGTGCAGATTTTGAGTGCACGTCCCACAGTGTTATCTGGGCCGGCTGCCTTCCTGGGGTTAATCCTTCTCAGAGTCTTTTTGATATCAGCAGGTGATCTTGTGAAGGGTGGTCTCTATAGCCTGTGATGTTTTCCAGTCCCTGCCACATGTGCAAGATATCAGCAGTAGTGTAGTGACCCTCCAGTTTCAGTCTGTACTTATTCTTGGCTTCTGTTATGGCTCTACATCGATCATATCTGGATTTTTTTGTAATTGTTGGCATCCCCTGAGGCATATGCCTTGCAGTGAGCATGAAGCATGGCTCGAACTTCTGAGTTAATCCAAGGTTATTTGGATATGACCAGATGTGTTTGTGGGTCACAGTGAAGTCAGTGCACATGTTTATGTAGTTGGAGACTACTGAACTGTATTCCTTTAGGCTCACAGTGCCATCCTCATTCATAGCAGCAGTCTTAAAAACATTTCACTGAGTGCACTGAAAGCATTCCTGAAGTTCCTGTTCAGATTCTTCTGTCCAGACTTTAACAGTTTTTTCTTGCAGTGGGTACTTGTTTGAGGAGCTATCTGTATGCTGGGTGGATGAACACAGATATATGGTCTGACTGCCTGAAGTGAGGGTGAAGTACAGCCTTGTATGCCCCCCCCCCCCCGTTGCTGTATACATGATCCAAGATTCAAGATTCCTTTATTGTCACTGCACCGTACAGTACAGTGAAACTGAAGCATGCAATCCAGTAGGTGTATTCATACAAACACTTATTATTGGGGGGGGGAGAGGAAAAAGAAAAAAAAGAAAAACATTCAAGCAAAAAGGTACAAATATATACAAGATAGACAGATAAGTAAAAAAAATAGTTATATGTATCTAGGCTGTGACCTATGATAAAGAATGACGATCAGTCAGTGGGTTATGGCACAGTGATAAGTGAATGTATTGCACAATTAGGCATGATAATTGCACATTTGCCCATGTTGACCAAGTGCAGTTGAGCAGGAGCAATATAAATAAATAAATATGTGATCGAGAGAATAAGGTGCATGTGGTTGTACAAACATATACTATTTAGGTAAGAGGTAGGCATGTAGAGGTATAGACAATTTGTGTTACAGTTCAGTCCTGTTTCTGTCTGTACTGCTGGCAATATAACTGGCTTTGTTCAGTTCACATATGACACTTGGGTAAAAGCTGTTCTTTAGTCTATTTGTCTGCAATGTAATGGACCTGATCCATCTACCAGAGGGCAGTGGTTCAAGAAGCTGGTGTCCAGGGTGGGAAGGGTCTTTTAAGATGTTGGTGGCTCTGCTGAGGCAATGGGTGGTGTAGAGTTGTTCTAGAGAGGGCAGTGGGCAGCCAATGATCTTCTGTGCAAAGTCGATGACTCTTTGAAGGGCTTTCTTGTCTGCCACAGAGCTGGTGGTGTACCACATAGTGATGCAGTATGTCAATACACTCTCGATCGAGCAATGGTAAAAGGTCACTAGCTGCTCTTCGTGGAGGTTGTTCTTCTTGAGGATCCTTAGGAGGTACAGTTACTGCTGTGCCTTCTGCACTGCCACTGTGGAGTTTGTGGTCCAGATGAGGTCCTCTGCAATGTGTGTGCTCAGGAACTTGAAAGTGGGCATTCTTTCCACTCTGACTGCACTGATTAGCGATGGAGTGTAGTCTTTGTTTTCAGAAGTCTATTATGAGTTCTTTTGTTTGTGATTGGTTCAGGGCTAGGTTGTTTTCTTCACAACACCTTGTCAGTTTCTGGATGTCTTCCATCTGTCTCGTCATCTTTTGAGATAAGTCCAACCACAATTGTATCATCCGCAAACTAGATGACGGTGTTGGTGGGGTGGGTGGGAGTGCAGTCGTGGGTATAAAGGGCATAGAGAAGGGGGTTCAGCACACAGCCTTGTGAGGTTCCAGTGCTGAGTATGAGGGTGGATGAGGTGTGGGGGCCTAGTCTTTACCATCTGGGAGTGGTTGGTGAGAAGTTCTTGATCCAGAGGCAGATGGTTTGAGAGAGTCCTAGTGATAAAATTAATCACTTTAAATAATGTTGCCATTATTTCTCATAACACTTAAAAGATGTTTACAGACTGAAGAAATCAAGTGATGAAACATTTCAGGTGTTATTTATTCCCATTCTTCCTGCAAGCAAGTCTTAATGTGTGCAAAAGTATGGGGTCAACTGTATCATATTTTTTGCTTCAAAATTTGGCACACACTTTTTATTGGGGACAGAGGGGACAAGCACCCTCTTCCTCCACAATCATGTTTTGTAATGTGTGTAGAATGTGATTTTACATTTTCCTGTTGAAATATCTCTGGAAAATGTGTTGTCTTGAAGACAACATATTTTTCTCCAGAATATCAGTGTACTTCTCTGAATTAATGCAGCCATCACAGAAGTGTAAGTTACCCTTGCCAAGGGCACTGACAATATCCCATGCCATGACAGACCCTGGCATTTGGACTTGTTGCTGGTCACGGTCTGGACGGTCAGTGCTAGATGAATGACAGTTCTTGATACAGTGCTGTCTAAGGGATCAGAGATCACGGGTTTTCAGCTTTGGTTTGTGCCCTTACCCTTTACACACTGAAATTCCTCCAGATTTCTTGAATCGTTTCATGATGATATGTACTGTAGAGGATGAAAAATATAAATCACTTTCTATCTTTCTTTGAGGAATATTGTTCTTAAACATTTCAATAATTTTCTCACATATTTGTTGACAAACTGGAGATCCTTGGCCCATCTTTGCTACTCAAAGACTTGGCCTTTCCTAGATAATGATTTTGTACCAAACCATGATTACAATCACTTGTTGACATCACCTGTTTCAAATCACATGGCCATTTATTTGTTTTACCTCATTACTAGCCCTAAATTGCCCCATCCCAACTGTTTTGTGGAATGTGTTGCGGGCCTGAAAAACAGGAATGGATGTCGATGAACAAATGAAATGAAGTTGACCAGACAAAACATGAAATATTTTGGGTTCAAACTGTCTGAAATGAAATACAAGTCAAACTAAATTTAGAAATCATTGCTTTTTTTTATTTGCATTTTCCATACTATCACTTTTTTCTGATTTTGGGGTTGTATCTCCTCCCTTACAGAAAAACCACATGAACTTCACATGTGATTTTTCACATGTGAAATATGTGGAAAATGTGTTTTGCACAT
>JAPEKL010635969.1:0-12587 GCA_028877455.1 Bagre pinnimaculatus | reverse complement strand
GGTAAGAACTGAAAGATTATTAGCTGGCTACAAAAAGTGTTTACAAGCTGTGATACTTGCCAAAGGGGGTGTTACTAACCATGCAGAGTGCCCAAACTTTTGCTTTGGGCCCTTTTCCTTTCTTGTCATTTTGAAAATGTAAAAGAAGAAAATAATATATACATTTTTTTTGCTTAAAATATAAAGGGAATGAGTCATCTTTATGCCTTTTGGAGATAATTTCATCTTCAACTTGCTTAACTGTTCACAGTAACAACAATTTTGACCAGGGGTGCCCAAACTTTTGCATACCATTGTATTTCTGAGCAAGTTTTGCTTTTGGAATTTGCATTCATGTTTAATTGATCTCTCACATACTCACATGACTGCCAACTATGATAAAACTAGAGAGGATTTGAACCCGCAGATATCACTCTTGGTTACAAAGGCCTGAAAAAGCAGATCACTGATTATTTATAGTGGCTAATTTTAACACAGTTCATTTTAAATGCTCTAAATGGGTAGTTTTAGCTCAATCATAAAATCAGCAATGTAAATTTTAACCTTTTTATATGCAAATCAATAATCATGAGAATCATCAGGTATCAAAGTTGAAGAGTGCTCTTTAGCCACAGTGTTGTTACAGCAGTCTGTTTTCTGTTATGTGAAGTGATAACAGTCCAGAGTGTTGTATCTTCTCCTTGCTGCCAAGTGAAACACCAGCTGATGTTTAGATTTTCCAGTCCTACTTTATTAATGGCAGGACGTCTAGCTCTGCGATCAGCTGAGACAACGGCTCTTCGGGTGTTCCTTAAGTCCACCACAGCTAGTCTGGACTTAAAGAGAAGTGCAAGTGGAAATGCACCAGCTTCTGTTCCTCGTAGGAGCATCAGGACTGAGGCTGACCTCCCTGAGATCACTCTTCCCACAATGCTGTTCAGGCTGATCTTTAAAGGGTATTACAATCGTCTGCATGAGCTGCAGGTACAGTATGCTACAGTAAGTGATGTAGGCTCTCCACAGGTGGGGGCATTTCACTGTGGTTTATTTGCTGTGCAGTTAGTCATCTTGATACTTGGTACTGTTTGTGAGTTAAGATTTGCAGAGTGAAATCAAAACTGTAGAAAAGTGAAAAATATTCTCTGAATCTTGTGATTGTTCGACCTGGCTCCCATACTAAAGATCTAAATGATATTTACAAAAGCCTAATGTTTTTTTCCTTAGTTATATGAAAAACAGCTTTATGGCCCCAGGTATAAAGTAAGAAATGGCAATTTGCAAACAATTTTCACTGAATAGTGTGGAGCTGCTGGAGGAACTGATGAGGAAAGATGATAAATTCCCTTGCAGAGGAGACATGACTGTCTGGACTGAATACTGAGATATGGGCGATTTGGGTTACAGTCCTTTCACTGAGTAAGCCACACTGTTGCTTTGTGTGTGTGAGTGTTTTTGTTGTACGTTTCTGCGTGTATGAGTGGTTTTCTTGATTTGTTTGCTGTTTTATTTCATTTTAAAGTTTATAGAGCTGAGCCACTTTCTCTGTCATGGACGGGCTGCAACAGGACCTGTATAGTATCAGATTTTCCTAGCAGTGACCGTCTGTCAGTCCTATGCACTGTGGCACGTGCACCAAAGGTTGTGCCTTGGGCTGTGCGCGCGCTGAGTGAGCTCCAGCATGCGTGCCGTGAACAAGGCGCACCTCTTCTCAATTAATTAACTAAGTGTTGAGCTATGTAAGGACTCCACTGATGTGAAGACAAAGGGAAGTATTACGCCACGTTCAGTGCACACTACCGAGCCTTGTTTCCCATGTTTGTGGTTTTCCTGGTTTCTCGACTCCTGTTCCCATTTCTAGTTCTTGTTCTCGTCCTGCCTCCGACATCCTGTTTGCACCATGATAGACCCTTTGCCTATTTTCTCATTCCTGACCTTGCCTATTGATTTGAACTGTTTGCTTTTGTGTGTGTTTCATGCATTTTATGTATAGATCATACTTTGTTTGAATAAACACTTCTGCACTTACAGCCACCTCCCTTGCGCATTTGACACGTCTGCCCGCTCCACACATGATATATATATATATATATATAGAGGATATTCCATGGTTGTGTGAAAATATGAAGTTTATCTTCGAGTGGTGAACATATTAATGAGTGACTGAAGTGAACGAATGAAAATATTTTCAACACAAGAAGATAAAATTAATATTCGCACCACAGAGTAATTTATATTGTATGGACACATTCACAAAAAAAAAAATGCAAGTTAATCAAAAGAATTTTCATTTTGAACTGGTTCACCATTTTGACAACGTGTGTCCAGTCAGTGGGAAAACACTGGAAGTGACGTCATCAGAGTGAAATATCAGAAATTATTATACATACGGGCCACTTTTTCCATGGAATAAAAACATGTATTATATTCCCTTCTAGCAGGTTTCTTTCATTTGGTTTGATAGCATGCAATATTGGCAGCATATCGCTTCTTCTACATGAATTACATGACTCTACCAAATGGAGAATAAGCTTGCAGTATGGTTTACGATATTGCATGGTTGTCAAGACCACATGATGTTACATGTCAGAGCAGATGAGAAGATCCAATGAGAAATTTTTCTGCTCCGCATGTGCAGAAGCATTTCTTTACTCACCAGGAAGGAGAAAGACAAAGCTAATCCAGTGTTAGGATTAGCTATGCTATAATTAATAGCTCAATAAATAAACTGAAAACTGAAGGTGTGTTGAACACCCAAAAGGCTACCAAAACTTCATTATGTCAGGGTGCAGGCATTTACGGATGTATGTGCAGGAGAGAGCAGGGACGCAAACTGGTGACTAAGCCTTAATCACAAGACGAGAATCATCGTCAAGAAAACGGACAGGGGTCGATCGATCCTACCCCGTGGGATCACCACCTTATTGTGGTGGGATGGTGATCCATTGGTGCACCCAGGGAATACATTAAAAATTGGTAATTGGAATGTGCGAATACTGTATAGAAGTGGCAACATCGCCCAGGCATCAAGAGAGATGAACAGAAAAGGAATAGATATCATGGGTATCAGTGAGACACATTGGGCAGGGCAAGGGAAAGTGCAGTTGACAGATGGAACAACCTTTATTTTATTCTGGAAGAGATAACAACCATAGAGAAGGAGTAGACATACTGATGTCAAAAAAGGCAGCAGGTGTCCTAATGGAATGGATCCCAATAAGTGAAACATTAATTCAAGCAAGATACTATTCCAAACACGTAAAGCTAAGAATTGTACACATTTACACACCCATGGAAGATGCAGAGGAACAAGTGAAGAATGAATTTTATATGAGGCTACAAGATGTATTAGATAAAAGGAATGTGCATGATATGTTAATTGTCACTGGAGATATGAATGCCAAGGTTGGAGATCAAAATTGGGATTACGAAAGAGTTATGGGTAAGCATGGGCTAGGAGACTGGAATGATAATGGAGAAAAACTTTGTGAGATATGTGACATGAACGAGCTTGTAATAACAGGAACATTATTCCCACATAAGGCTATTCACAAAGTAACATGGGTCTCTCCAGATGGAAAGACATCAAATAAGATTTATCATGTGCTAATTGGTAAACGGTTTCAGAATTCAGTAAAGGACAAGAGTTTACAGATCTGCAAACACTGGAAGTGACCACCATCTTGTATGTACAAAAGTCAGGTTGAGTCTGAGGAAGCTACCAAATGAAAGGAAAAAAAACAATAGAGTTAAGTTTGATATATCGAAGTTGAAAAAGGGGGAAGTGTTGAAAATATTTAACATCACACTGAGAAATAGGTACCAAGCACTAGAAGGGGAAGAAGGAGAACCATCAGTGGGAGAAGATGAAGTGGAATGAGACTTTCAGGTAATGAGTAGAGCATACACAGAAGCAGCAGAAACAGTTCTGGGTAGACCTTGAAGGAACAAGCAACCATGGATCAGTGAAGTCATACAGCCTCATAGACCAACAAGAGGGCATTAATAAGAAGATCCTGAGTACTCAATCAGAAAGGATCAAGGGTCAGCTTAGAGCAGAATATACGAAGAAGAACAGGGAAGTAAAAAGGAGTATAAGCGCAGACAAGAGGAAATGGATGGAGAACATTGCAGGTGAGGCAGAAAATGCTGCAAGAAGTGACCATATGAAAAAACACTTTATAGATTAACAAAGATACTGTGCAATGAAAAACCCAGACAGAGCACAGCGGTGTTGGACAAGGATGGAAACCTTCTCAGTGGAAAAGCAAAGTATACGCCAGATGGACAGAGCACTTTAGAGAGGTGTTGACTAGAGAACAACCAATGAATCCAATAGCCAACAAGGAAGAGATAGAATTGGATGGACTAATCAAAGAAATAAATATCAATGAACCAACTATAAGTGAGATAAAGGAGCCAATTAAGAAACAAAAGGCTGGAAAAGCACCGGGAATCGACATCACCACCGCTGAGATGCTAAAGGCTAACACAGAGTTGTCAACACACAATACACAAGCTACGGTCAAAGATATGGAAATGTGAGACCATTCCAGAAGCCTGGACTGACTGTAAAGTTGGCAAAAAAGGGAAATTTAAGAGAGTCTGAGAATTATAGAGGCATTACATTATTGTGTATTGGGAAGATTTTGGGGAGAATTGTGATTGACAGAGTAAAAAATGGAGTGGATAAAACACTGAGAAAGGAACAGGCAGATTATAGAAAAGGAAGAGGGATAGTAAATCAAATCTTCATCTTACGGAATATCATAGAACAGCAAACAATTCTATATATGAACTTTATAGACTTTGAGAAGGCTTTTGATTCCGTCCATCACAAAAGCTTGTGGGGGATCATGCAGAAATATGGAATTCCAAGAAGATTGTAAGAATAGTGAAATTGTTTTACAAAGACTTTCAGTGCGCTGTAGAAGATCAGGGAGAAACGAGCGAGTGGTTTGATGTTAAGACTGGAGTTAAACAAGGCTGCAATGTGTCAGGATTTTTGTTCTTGATTGTAATGGACTGGGTATTGAGAAGGACTGTTGGTAAAGGTGAGAATGGGATAAGGTGGAAGTTTACATCAAAGCTTGATGACTTGGATTTTGCTGACGACATTGTCCTGTGCTCTGCTACTAAAGAACATATTCAAGAGAAAACAAGGAAATTGGATGAAGAAGCCAGATGGGTGGGACTTAAAATCAATCTGGAAAAGACAAAAGTGCTGAGAATAAATGCGAGGAATCAAGCAAAGATAACGATTGATGGACAGGATATTGAGGATGTTGAAGAGTTTACATATCTAGGAGCTAAAGTTTGTAAAGAAGGAGGTGGAATGAAAGATTTGAAAAACTGATTATCAAGAGCAAGGGGGGCATTTGTCAGACTAAAGAGAATTTGGAGCTCTAACAACATCTCAAGAAAAACAACTAAAATTGTACAAGATGCTCGTGTTGCCCATATTGCTGTATGAATGTGAAACATGGAAGATGAATAAAGGAGACAATAGGGCAGTGAATGTGTTTAACAATAAATGTTTGAGAAAGATCCTCTGCATCCATTGGCAAGATCACATAGGTACGGATGAGTTGCTAGAAAGAGCAAGCATGAAACCACTGAGTAAAGAACTGAAACTTTGCAGATGGAAGATGATTGGTCATATTCTTAGGCAAGATCGAGACAATGATTTGTAATGTGGCAATAGCCTGAAGGGAAAAGGAAAAAAGAAAGACCAAAAACAACATGGAGACGGACTGTGGAACAGGAAAGAAGAGAGATGGGCTGGATTACATGGGATGAGGTGTGGGTCATAGCGGCCAACAGGGAGAGGTGGAGGAGCTCTGTGAAGGCCCTATGTGCCACGAGGCATGACGAGGACAGGTAAAAAGGTAACTGAGCATATGAATGCGTGCGCGCACACACACAGGGGAATGCAGCTCCTTCTCTTGTTACTGAAAGACGCAGAGACACACATTAATAGACAGCCAGTAATTCGACATAGGTGTGACTCATGATATGTTACCTGCTGGTTCAACCTGACTCCTTGCTGTTCACAGCTGACACTCGACCATACCCTCAATGTCACAATCCAGCTGTAGTTTTTTGGTTATTAAGGATAGATTATTTTGAGTGGTAGTGGAGTATGCAACATGATACCCAGAAATGGAGCCTCTTTGCAGCATCTCAGCATGCCATCTTGTTGAGAAACTCATCAGTGTTATAATAAGTTATATTTATATAGCACCTTTCACAATCCCAAGGTCACTTTACATAGAGGAAAGAGGAGGAAGGGGATAAAATGAAGCAGACTAAGCAGTGAAGTAGGAAGAGAAATGTTTATTTAATTGGAAAGTCTTTAATTGAGATTTAAAAGTAAAGAAAAAAAAAGAGTAGTCATGGAGACTGAGGACAGGAATTCCAGAGTTTGGGGGGCCATGGCACTGAAGGACCTGCCTCACAGCGTGGAAAGTCTGGTGTGCAGGACAGCAAGGAGAGCAAGAAGGGGAGTAAGGGGTCAAAAGCACACTAAGTTACAGTGGAGCAAGGCTATGCAGGGCTTTGAAGGTGCGAAGCAAGATTTTGAACTTAATCTGGGACAGAAACGGTAGCCAGTGTTGCTGAGAGAGGATGGTGGTGATATGAGCAGAATGCTTGGTGTGGGTGAAAACTCTAGCTTCAGAGTTCTCAATAAATGAAATTTTGGTGAGGGACTTTATATGTTGATCAAAATTAAGTGATGGGTCGAATAGTACACCACGACTTCTGATAACGGGAACAGGCTTAAAAAGCATACCATCAATAGTAACAGAAAACTTGGAGGATTTATATAACAGGGATTTGGGGCCAACAAGTAAAACTTCAGCTTTATTTATGTGTAACTTGAGAAAGTTTTTCTGCATCCAAAGCTTTAAATCAGAGAAACAATTGGTTAGTGAATTGGGAAGGGAGTCTGTGGGGGAGCATGTACTGAGATGTAATTGAATATCATGTGCATAGCAGTTAAAATTTAAGGCCATGGCTATGAATAATCTGACCAAGGGGTATGATCTAGATTAGAAAGAGGAGTCGTCCAAGAATTGATCCCTGAGGGACCCCATGCATAACAGGAGAGGTATAGGACTTGTGTGGACCTATTGTGATAGTGTTGTCTGTTTGTAAGATGTGACCTGAACCAATGAAGGACTATGTCAGTGATACCAATAGAGAAAAGACTGCATTAAAGTCAAGGAGGAGGATGTTGAGTGAACGACTATCGGCAGACTAGAGGAGATCATTAACAACATGCAGAAGAGTGGTTTCAGTGCTGTGATGTGTATAGAACTCAGATTGAAAAAGCTCATAGAGTGTGTTATCACTGAGAAAGGAATGAAGTTGTGTAGTTACCACTCTTTCCATCACTCTAGGTAGAAAAAGAAGAATGGAGATATGTCTGTAACTGGAAAGAGATGTTGGATCCTGTGACCGTGGGGGCACGGTCAGCTGTGGGCAGCGAGGAGTCAGATAGAACCAGCAGGTAGCACATGATGAGTTTCACCTGTGTTTAATTACTGGCAATTTTCTAACTGCATACATGTCTTCTGTGTTCTTTCAGGGAAGCCAGTAACTAGAGAGGAAGAGAAGCAATGGAGCGCCATGTGTTTGTGTGCTTAAAGTGCAGAGAACAATAAAGTCACTGAAAAGTTAACTTTGAACTAACCAAAAAAAAACCCAAAAACCTGCACCTTGAGTTGTCAAGCCTGTCTCCCATTTCCTCATTCCCTAAACTGCAAGTGTGTTACACTGGTGCTGAAACCTGGGAGTGAGGAGAAAGTGCTGTCATGGAGTCCACATCAATCACGGAGATCCACCAGACCCTTGTCAGCAACCACCAAGCTTAATATCAGGCTCTCGTCACACTGTGTGCAGATCAGGAGCAGCATTTAGGTACTCCAGCAGCCACACACAACAGTTACTGTTGTCAAACCCCATGTGCAACTACAACTCAAGATGGGGCTGCAGGATGATTCAAAGATGTTTGTGGAGCTGTTTGAGTATGCCGCTGAAGCGTGCTCATGGCCAACCTCACAGTAGGTGGTCCGTCTATTGCTACTCCTGTCGGGGAAGCCCAGCCCACCAGCTCTCAGCCACAAAACTAGTGGAGTATCCAGACCTAAAACAGGCTATTCTGCAGTGGATTAGTTGCACCCCAGAACATCACCAGCGCTTCTACACACTGGCATATAGTGAGATTGGCTGCCTATTCACCTTCACACAACAACTCCATGATGCCTGCAGATGGTGGCTGCTGACTGGAAAGTGCGATGCCAAGGACATCATCGACTAAGTGGCACTGGAGCAGTTTGTTGTTTGACTGTCAAGAAGAATGTCATTCTGAGTACAGTGCAGCATTGCTGGAGGAGGCAGTCCAGCTGGTGTAAGACTATCTGGGGGTGTTTCCGGGATCAGGAACACTTGCCCCTTCTCTCTCTCTCTCTCTTTGCCTCTCCCCTCCCTGGCACCATGGAAATAACTGCCAATTCCCCCAAGCTCACTCCCCAAACCCATGTTACATTAGTGCACTCCCCATTCTCCCTCACCCCCTTGTACTTCTGTGCAAATGCTGCTGTTAATTCCCTCTCTCTCTCTCTCTCTCCACAGGTGGAACTGTGC
Source organism: Bagre pinnimaculatus (assembly GCA_028877455.1). Taxonomy (NCBI): domain Eukaryota; kingdom Metazoa; phylum Chordata; class Actinopteri; order Siluriformes; family Ariidae; genus Bagre; species Bagre pinnimaculatus. The sequence goes on along the minus strand of JAPEKL010635969.1, from coordinate 3,962 downwards.
TCAAAACGACTGGGAGAAAGCCTGTCTGCAGGCACGATGGGTAAGCTGGGTATTTCCGGGGTCAGTGTCCCCATACGGATCTGGGGATTCTGATCTGCATTCCTGACATGCCTTGGGCTTCCCCTGATCGAGCAGAAGCATATTGAGTGGCAGTGAGTATTCAAGAGGGTACACATCAGGCCTTGGTGGACTCAGGGTGTAATCAGACCACAGTTCATCAAAGCCTTAGTCAATATGCAGCACTGGGAGATGCTCAATGGATTAAGGTGAGGTGTGTGCACAGGGATGTTCACAAGTATCCACTGGTGCATGTCACAATCCAGTTCAGGGGTGAAAAGCACAGTGTGATGGCAGGAGTTAGTCCTTGTCTCACACATCCATTAATATTGGGGACAAATTTGCTGGGGTTTAAAATGTTAATAAAGCATTTGTTAATGTGAATGGGTTGTGTTGTAGCGCACCTCAGGGGAATTCTGGTGCAATATTATCTGGGTAGGTGGTCCCAGGGCTGTCTGCATCAAGGGGACATGGAGGGTGGGGAGCGCTCTGCTCCTCTGCAAGGATTTCCTTTCAGAACAGTCACAAGATGAAACTCTGAAGCATGCTTTTGACCAGGTGAGAGCAATTGATTGTCAAAACCTCCAGTCTAATGTTGCACTCTCCTAACTGTATTTATCTGTTATTAAAGATAGGGTATATTGAGTGACACAAGACACTCAAACAGGAGAGGAAATGACCCAATTGCTGCTCCTGAAGAGCCATAGGGAACTTTTATTCCATGCAGCTCATCATAATCCCATGGCGGGGCATTTAGGCTGAGATAAAACACTGAACGGACTCATAGCCCACTTGTATTGGCCAGGCACCTACGTAATGGGTGGTCCTTACTCTCTGATGTTACCTGCCAGGACACGCTTTCATTCTCTGTTCCAACAATGCCCTGATCTGGTGGCTCCACTGCATGAAGGATTGCCAACATGTAAATCACTTGATGGTATCTAGCTCTTCAGCCCATTAAGTTTGAGGTGGTCCACAAGCTGGGGGAACAGATGGTAGTGATGGATTATGTGTTCTGCTGGGGGGGAGTCAGCTGCAGGCCAGAGGGCTCCCTGGCCTGAGTCAGGAGATGGAGGAATGTAATAGCAGGGGCATGGTTGAGCGTCAGCTGTAAGTGGTGAGGAGTCAGGTAGAACTGGCAGGTAACGTGATGAGTTTCAGCTATTTGAGATTGCTGGCAATTTACTTGTGTCATCTATGTTCTTTCAGGGAAGCCAGTAACTAGAGAGAGAAGGAGTATTGTGTGGATGTGTCTGTGTGCTTAATGTACAGAGAACAGTCACTGAAAAGTGAATTTTGAACAAAAAATAAATAAATAAAATCCACCTTGAGTTGTCAAGCCTGTCTCCCATTTCCTCAACTGTGAGAGAGTTACAGATCCAAGTTGGGTTTCTTAAAGGGTAGTGGTAGTAGGGACAGAGCCAGAAGAGAAACATGTATTAATTACTATGGCAATTGGAATATATAGATGAACAAGCCTTAGGAAGAGGGGTGGGGGAAGGGTCAAGCTGAAATGAGGAAGGATTAGATTTAATGATTATTTCAGTTACAGAAAGAGAGCCAACAGGTGTGAAACAAGTGAGTTTTGTGACCAGAGTAGGAAACTTATAGGAGAGAACGATTGAAAAGTAGAAGCAAAATGGTGGTTAATTTTGTTTTCAAAAGAATGTACAAAAGCCTGACACTGCTCAGCTGTATTATGGCACACTAGTACAGGAAATTGGAGGAGTTTGTTAACAGATGTGAAGAGTGTTCTTAGCCTAGATTTAACACCATATATGATGGACTAGTAGTTGGAGCAAGCAGCATTTAGGGCATCCGTATATTTGTGCATATGCTCAGTGTATAGTTGTGAGTGGACAGTAAGGCCGATTTTCTTATAAAGGCACCCAATATGCCATCTAGTGGCCTTCATTACTCTGAGCTCAGGGGTGAACTAAGGGCAAGGTGGCTGGGACAAGCCTATTCTTTAAAGGGGGCTAGATCATTAAGCAATCAAGAGATAGAGTCATTATAAAGGGAAACCATACTGTTAGGGAAGAAGAGTTTATGTAAGTCAGACAGGGATGAGGACTGAAGAGAAGCATCAAACACACTGGAATTAACAGACCTAATATCATGATAGGAGACAAAGATTTTCTCCAAATGAGGAGTAGTAGTAATGTGAAAGGTACATTTGATAAGCTTACGATCAGAGATACCAGAGACAGAGATGTCATTCAAACCAATAGAACATGACCATGAGTGTGAGTTGAAAAGTCAACATGGTGTATCAAGTTAAAACATTCTAACATTGAGATGAACTTGAAGATTGAGATGTGTAGGAGCATTTAGTTTTCACATGGATAGTAAAGTCACCACGTACAATTATGGCAGGGCAAAGAGATGAGATAATTGTGTAAGGGTCACCTTAGTCTGCCTACAATGTTATACAGTATGTCTGTGTGAATTTGCAGTTATTTATATACTTTTGTTTTGATATGTGTTTCTCCTGGGGCATTGTTTCCACTTGCTTCATACATACAGTTTTTTTGGGACATGGACAACACACACTGTGGCATGGACCAGTATAAAGGGGGAGCCCTTTATTAGGCCACCATGCCTCATTGTCTGCTACCCAGCGCAGTGTGGGATTTGTTTTCCTTCTCTTCCTTGGGAAATTTTACCTTTGTTGTTTTTAATGTCTGTGTAGAACTTTAGGGACATAGGAACTGTGTACAGTTGGGGCACAAGAGACTTTTCAAGCCATTTGTTTTGTTTGGGGGCTCGCAGGGTAGAAAGGGCTTTTGTGGAATGCTTTTCTGTATACAATACCAGTCAAAAGTTTGGCCACACCTTCTAATTCAGTGTTCTTTCTTTCTTTCTTTCAGCTGCTCCCTTTAGGAGTCACCACAGCAGATATGTTCCACATATTTGATTTGGCATAGTTTTTACACCAGATGTCCTTCTTGATGGGCTTGGGACAGGCACTATGTATGCAGTCGCTTGGTATTTTTACCTAATCTGCATGTTTTTGAACTGTGGGGGAAACCGGAGCACCTGGAGAAAACCCACACAGAAAGGCCCCTGTTGGCCGTGAGGTTCGAACGTGCTAATCACTGCACCATGCAAAATTCAAATTTTTTCTTCATTTTTATTAATTAAAAGAAACTTAATGCCTTAAAGTAATGATAGACTGTTGTTTCTCTTTACTTAGTTGAGTAGTTCTTGACATAATATGGATTACTATAGTTGTTGCATAGGGCTATTTACTGCATGATGGTCTCAAACATAATAAAAAAGCAAGAAGTTCTACTAATTAACTGACTACTTCATGAAGCTGGTTGAGATGATGCCAATAATGTGCAAAGCTGTTATCAAGGTAAATGGTGGATACTTTGAAGAATCTAAAATATGACAATTCTCTGCACCCTCAAATACCCTTAAATTAAAGTAAAAATAAACAAAAGTGTCTGCACATTGAGGTCTATTCATTATATAATTTCAACTCCAATATACTGTGACAGTTAAAATAAGAACTTTGTTCATGGCTAAATTGACTGTGGGGATGTCGACTAGTTGGGTGATGAAAAGAAAAAAAAACAGCAAAGCAGATGGTAAAGAATTTCTTAGTCTGAATATTTAGTCAGATGTTTCACACTTGATGTACTCAATTCAATTGAAGTGGAGAGTTGGGCATGAGGTCCCACTCAGTTAGTTTGCAGTCAGATTGGTGACTCATGCCAGCTCAAAAGTCTCAAAAGCTTTTAGATGCTCCTGAGGCTAGAGTTGAACATGGCATTAAAACCTCCCTGAAACTGTCATATAGATCTCAGGCTCCATCTATCATTAAAGTGCACCTGACAGCAAAAAACATGTTAATTTGTTAATTTCCGCCATATTGAGTTGAATAAAATGACAGGTTT
>JAPEKL010545907.1:0-12854 GCA_028877455.1 Bagre pinnimaculatus | reverse complement strand
AGCTGGGATAGGCTCCAGCTTGCCTGCGACCCTGTAGAACAGGATAAAGCGGCTACAGATAATGAGATGAGATGAGTATTTAATTAGTGTTAATTATGCTACTTGGGTAAAACCGTTAAATTGGTACACTAAAATAAAAAGTAAGATTATTTCTAAAACTCTGTGCTCTATCAGCCTTTGTATTTCTAAGTAGGGCCTACTAGTGTTTATATGAAATAATATAAATGATTATTTCGATTACTATTTACAGCTTTCAAGGCTAACCTTGGGAAAAAAAAAAAACTGAGAGCCACATCCAATAAACAATTCCAGTTAATTGAATTGAAATTGACACGTGTTTCTGACTTTCGGTTTTAAAAAAAATATCATTCTGATCACTAAGATCTCAATTTTTTCATCAAACCAACTACAGTTATATTCTAAAATGGTTATTTTATTTACATGAATCAGTTTGATTTGAAAAAATAAGTAGGTAAAGCTACGAAAACTCACTTCAAAGTCTCCCGTGAATCAGAACATCAAAACTAGCAGACGGAAAATGTTGCTGAATACTTCATCAGAAACAGCGAGAGCCAGAGAACATCCCCGTAAAAGTTATCTGATTGATATTCACGAGTAATCCAGTTGGAAACCGATCAGAAGAGAGAGAGAGAGAGAGAGAGAGAGAGCCTGAGCGCTTTCCCGTGACTCAAAAAGCACCGGCAGTTTCCTGACGTCACGCGGGCAGAGAGTTTTTTACTCTGTTGTACCAACTTCAATCTGCTGTTACTCCCAAAGCACTGAACAGATCTTAACACGATAATTTTCTTTGTAAAGCAGAGATAAGCTTTTTAAGGATAGTATTCATGATAGAAGATATTCAAGAGTTAAGCAATGACAAATTTGGAAACCTAGATGAGCGTCTGCATGCACAATTTTCACAGCACAGCCAGTGAGCATCTGATACGCCTACCGTATAATAAAACCTTCATGGCTACATTCTGGATTTTTACAGGTTTTGGAAGGGAAGCCTATCTATGTGGACTGTTACGGCAATTTAACACCTCTGATTAAAGCCGGACAGCAGCTGGTTCTTAACTTCTATGCATTTAAAGAGAACAGACTGCCATTCTGTGTAAAGGTAATGTGGTTGGTTCTTTTTTTCAACTTGTTTACAATACATAGAAAATACCCATCACTAGAGATTAAGTGTTTGCGCTGTACAGTATGTGTGGTGACCTGGGAGCCCCTGGTTTTTCAACAGGTTTTTCCAGACCACCAAACATACAGTATGTTAATCTTCTATAACTTTCTGAAATGCCCTACAACTACACTGGCTTTTATCGCAATGGGTCTTGTTTCTTTAAGAGAGGGGAATTCAAGAGGGGTTGTGGTCATGGTTTCTGTAAAAACTCGTGTTTTACATGTGTTCTTCATGCTTATCTGTACATTCTACACTGAATCGCCAAAGGTGAGGGACAACAGCCAAGAACCTTGTGGACGGCTGTCCTTCCTCAGAGAGATTAAAAACGCAAAGGGGCTTCCCCAGACTGCTGTCTGTAATTTAAACATCACTCTGCCTGCGCTCAAAAAGGTAAGGTTGTAATTATCAAGTCATCTGTGTCATATCATGTCATCATCATACTCAGGAAAGGTAGATCAGTGTTTGCAGCGATAAGGGATAAACTTGGTCAAAACTGCCTGAGTGTGTCTTTTATCTGTTTTGAGCTTCTCTCTGGTCGTTGCTGTGGCTATGGCTGACCAAATCAGAATTTTGATTTGGAACCATGCTTTGGCTGACGGTGCACAGGCTTATGCTTTTTTTTTTTTTTTTTCAGTGGTATAATTTGTGGTTGCTTCCTGTATCTTTTTAGTTCACTTTTATTTTTCGTTTGTTTCTTTGCTGTGGCTTTGCGGTGGCTCTTTTCTGTGTACTCACAAACGCCCTTTTCACATCCTGATGTTTCTTACCCCTTGCTCTCCATTGCGTTATTCCCCGTTTCTGCAATGCATCTTGGGAACCAAAAGGATATGGACTCAGATCCTGACGAAGAGGTAATAGTCCTGTCCCCTCAGTTCCATGTGGTGTGCTGGTGATTCATTTGCTTTAGTTTCTAGGTATTTGCTCTGTGAAACCACACATTGTGCAGCTATTGCCTGTCATGGGGCTTTATTGTATGATTTGGTAAATTTGCATTGGCTTAACTCCATACACTGTAAGACCACATATATTTCATATCACTGGCGAAAGATTGCCATCATTTTTATTTACCCATCTTTGTACTCTGTCACATTGCTTTAAAGATAACCAATGGCTTAGTTTAATGGTTTAAGATTGTTACCACGTTTTTTTTTTTTTTTTTTAGATGTAAACTACATAATATGTCTATGGGGAATAAAAATAATGTTAATTTTATAGTCCATGTTTCATATTTTTTAAAATTATTTTATTAACGTTATCACAGCACAACCAGTGAGAAAGTGTATGGTTCACATCATTATCAGTACCAGTCTTTTACAACATAGCATCAACTGCCCCATATAGAAATAAAAAAAAATTTGTTTTATTCTTAGATGTACATACAACAGTTTAGCTGAAGTCATGAATACAGAAACACAGTATAATTTTAGATCATGGCACAGTCAGACAATTTAATGTAGTAAAGGCAGGTTTCAAATTCTGAGAATAAACTCAAATTACTAACATTCAGGGCTGATAAGGGGGGGAATTTATAGGACATTTTTGTTATTGTTGTTGCAGACTGAAAAGCCAGAACGACGGCATACCTTTGCATCTCTAGCCTTACGTAAGCGGTACAGCTATCTGACTGAGCCTGGATTGAGTGAGTGTGATATTTCATTAACATTCTTGGGAGAGTAACATTTAGCAGTGTGTAAAGTAAACATAAAAGCTAACATGTGATCAGTATAGAATATTTACCAATTGAAAATGCAAATGTTATATCTGCACATTCTTGCCACGCATAACAAAGTCCTCATGCTTGTTCTATACAGTTTGTTTTTGCATGGGTTCTTATGATATTTGAGTTGCTGTGCTGTGCCTGCTCACTTTGTTAGATATTGTTCACTATCTCTGTTCTCTTTTCTCATTGGCAAGAATACAATGAAATTACTCATTTAATATCCATAATAATTTTTCTTTACTTGACATATTAAGTCATAGTCTCCTCCTTTTTCATCCCCTCCTACAACTAAGTATTGCTCCTTTTGGCTTTGTGATTGTGCTGAGTTTTCATTTATTTTTTGACAGAAATGCATGGAGAGTCACGGACAGACTTTCTCTCAGATGCTTTCACAGTTTGCACTGAATTGCCTGTCACCAAAACTACTCAGTCCTGCATGATGAGTTATTACGGACTTAAGACCTACTCACGTAGCCTCTTTGCAATAGTACAATTTGCTAAAGCACAGACAATAGGATAGCATATTTTTGTTTAGGAATATGAATTTCTGGTTTGTCAGAATACCCGAATTTGGAATGAACCTGGGTTTTTGTTTTTTTGTTTTTTCCAAACAGATAAAAGGCACTTTAGTAAAATCAAGGTAGCCAGTAAGAGGGGAATGTAGCACATCTAAAGTCAAAAGAGAATTGTTTTCCTCTGGATTCTCTGCATTTGTCGTGCCATTTTGCAGTTTGGTTTATTGTCTTGTTCATTATGTCAGTGTGATTTATTTTTGTTGGTGGTGGTGGTTTTTGTTTTTTTGTTTTGGTGGGAGGGAGGGTCTTGTCTAAGTCTCCTTTGTTGGACTTATTTAATTTATGTGTGCCATTTGTGGACCATGGATCACAATGATTTTTTTAATTATTATTATTTATTTTTTTGCTCTTCATCATTCAACTCATTTGTACCACCATGAAGCATTGTTCTTCTTTCTTCTGTGATACAAGCACCACTGACCAATTTTTCCCCTCTGGTCTCTCTGTTTTTCAACCATTTTTGTTGATTTTGTGTTGGATTTTAATTTGTCTGTTTAAAGAAACAGTTGAGCGAAGTACAACAAGAACACTGCCTGCTGGTTACCCTCACAAACCTGTCTTTTCAACAAGATCTTACCAGGCATGGTCGGCTGCTCCTGTTACCATCCCTGGGCAAGCAAAATGTGGACTGGGTTCCCTCTCCAGCTCACCTTCCAACACGCCATCTGCTTCGCCATTAAAGTCAGTCTGGTCATTAACCTCAGCTTCTCCACTCAAGTCCACCCTGGGAACCACAAATGCATCTCCTGTAAAGTCTGTTAGTGACATAGCATCACCCATTAGAACATACAGATCTATATCTTCACCTATAAAAACTGTCGTTCAGCAAGGCCAGTACCCTTCTCCAGTTTCTAGTGGTCTCATGTCTTCATCTTTTAAAACCAGCACAGATCCTGTATCGATCAAAGGACTTGCTGCTTCACTGTCTTCAAGACCTATCTCTGGACCAACATCTGGTTCTATACTTGATAGAACATTCTCCACAATGACCCCCCCTGAATCTCCAAAGTCAGTTGCAAATTTGTATTCTTCAGCTTTGTCAGCCCGATCAACTCTTACTTCCGCTACTACTGCAGCAACACCCACATTTAAAACCTTAACAAGTCTGTCGTCTATGAAAACTTCTCCAGATCGAGGTACGGTCTCCAATGGAACAATTCTCTCATCGTTCTCTTCACCAGCTGGGCCTACTGTTGCCTCAACTGAAACGGTCTTTCTTAACGGATCTGTGTCACCAGTCAAATATCCTTCTTATTCCTCTATATCACCCCGTTTACTCTCAGAAGGAACTAGCAGTTTGCAGGAGAGGATACAAGCTACAACACAAGCAGCTGCTTCCAGTGTTAGTGCAGCTTTTTGTGAGGCTGAAAAAACTCTAATTGGCTATTCTACATCCAGCTATGACACAATAAAATCCATGTCGTCTCCTCTGAGATCAAATGTGTCAAATTCAGTGTATGGTTCCTATAGAGCCCCCAGTCCTTCTGGTACCCCACTATCAACTAGTCCTATGACCGTACCAGTTTTTTCTTTAGTGAATGTTCTCCCTGAGCCCCAAGAAAAGAAGTTATTAGACACAGTATCAACCACTCAAACACCATCATTTACTCCCAGAGCTAAGCCCTCAAAACCCCAACTCTTTATCCCATCATCAGCATTTAAATCAGCCACTGCCTCACAAATGTCATCAAGTCAAGATATTTTGCGGGACGTAGCAGACATGAAAGAGGGTCTTATAAAAATGACTGCCATATTGCAAACTGATGCCGCTAACGTATCGAAGTCATATCAGTCGCAGGCTACCAAGGAATCTAAAATGGAAGATGAGGAACCTTTCAGTTTAGTTGAAAAAGTTAAAGAAGATCTTGTGAAAGTCAGTGAAATCCTCTCTAAGGATGTACTGAATGAGACAAAAGTATGCACTAAGGACAAGGCGTCTGAGGATGAGTGGGAAGAGTTCTCTAAAGATGAAATAGAAGAGGCTCAACAGAGTGTCCTGAAATCCCATCCCGCATTTGAATCCACCCTCCCAGTGAGACCACAGTCAGTGCAAGACAAAGATCTGAATTTAGCCAAGGTGGTTGACTACTTAATGAATGACATTGGTGCTAGTTCACTTTCAAAACTTGCTGGTGAAAAGAGCAAATATAATGAAATGAAGGAGGGGGAGGAAAAACAGAAACGTACTTTCAAATCTGAGCATAAACTCAAAATGCCACCTCCAGGCATGCGCACCTCTCCTTCAGAGAAAGATTTGTGTAAATTAACCGATTCATACAGTGGTACAGATGCAATTTTGGAATCCCCTGATGACTTTTCCCATGATCAGGATAAAAGCCCACTCTCAGACAGTGGTTTTGAAACCCGAAGCGAAAAAACTCCTTCGGCTCCGCAAAGTGCAGAGAGCACAGGACCCAAACCTCTCTTTTCAGACGTCCCTATTCCCCCAGTCATAACAGAAACCAGAACAGAGGTTGTTCATGTCATCAGAAGCTATGAACATCCTGAGGAGGCCTGTGAGCCCCTATTGGAAGAACCTGCCGCCGTGCAGTCACCTGCTTGCATTGAACCGGAGTCAGCTGCTGGCTCCATCAAAGATAAAGTAAAGGCCTTCCAGATGAAAGTCAGTTCCGAAGATGATTCTGTAATGAGCAAAAGTATGTGTCTGAAAGAGGAAACTCATATAACCACCACAACCAGAATGGTCTACCACAAACCCCAGTTGAAAGAGGCAGGCTCGGACAGAATTGAAGAAACCATGTCAGTTCGAGACATAATGAAAGCTTTCCAGTCAGGGAGAGACCCTTCCAAAGAATTGGCTGGGCTATTTGAACACAAGGCTAGTAAGGATTCTATCAAAGGAGACGAATTAACACCACGGTTCCTTGACAAGGACACAAAACCAAAAGTTGAAAGAATAATTGAGGTTCACATAGAGAAAGGCAACACAACAGACCCAACAGAGGTAATAATCCGAGAGACAAAGAAACACCCCGAGTATGTTAGCAAAGGCAGCCGTGGTCTGAAAGAACTTTCTAACAGAGTTGACGGTGATTTTGGGGCCCTGCAAGATGATGAACTGTTTACTACTGAGGAAACAGTGCCCTCTTTCTTAGAAACCTCCAGAGTCAATACACCTGTTTCTCAAGAGGAGGAGAGTCGACCCGGTTCTGCTCAGCTCACTGCTGATGACTCATATAAAGCTTTTAAACTCCTAAGCCAGCAGTCCATTGAATATCATGACGATGAATTGTCTGAGCTGAGGGGAGAGTCATATAGATTTGCTGAGAAAATGCTTCTTTCAGAAAAATTAGACACAGCACAGTCTGATACTGAGGATTTAGTCATTAACCAGGGAAATGGCATCACTCCTGAATTAGGAGCAGAAGGATTTTATGGCTCCAAAAAAGAATCCATTTTCAGGCCAGCAAGGGAGACATCCGACAGATTTTTCCATAAAGATCAGTATGATAAGCTGACAGTGTTGCACTATACGACAGAACCTGGCAGCCCCAAACATACAGTCAGGATGCGCTTCACCCAAGATAAGCAAGACAGAAATAGAGACAAACTCATATATGAAGATCGTGTTGACCAAACTGTCAAAGAGGCCGAAGAAAAACTGAGTGAGGTTTCACAGTTTTTTAGAGACAAAACAGAAAAGCTAAATGATGAGCTTCAGTCCCCTGAGAAAAAGGTTCCCATGAGAGACTTCAGAGAGACACGGTCAGGCCCAAGCTCAGTGTGCAGTAGTCCTCAGAAAACAAAGCCGAAAGCTGAAATGAGCTCTGATGAATGGGATAAGGGGAAACAGAAATTGTTTGGTAGCATGAATGAAAGAAAAAGCACTAGTTTGCCAAGCAGCCCAGAAAGGCATGTGCAGTCACGCTTAAATGAGGACAAATCAAAACAGGAAAACGGTGCTTGGCAGTCAAAGACAGGTGATATTTCTCCCCCGGTTCAAGTTAAGACTTCCAGAGTGAGCTCTGTTCGGCTAAAATTTGAAACAGAGGTCCAAAATCAAGATAAAAGTATCCCAAGTACACAATCAAAACCACCTGTGAAAAAACTTCAAGAAAGTAAGTTACCCGTGTATCAGTTCTTTGCTGGCTCGAAGGCTTCAAAGGTAGATACTCCAGAGGAAGGAAAGCCTCTGAACAAATCTGCAGAGGGTGATAAAAGTAAAGTGATCTCTGGGCAAAGTTCATCTGTTAGTAAATTTGGCATTGCATCATGTTCATCTGAAACACCCGACACCATTTTGCGCAAGCCACAGTTTGAAAAGGTCAGTAAGCCAAAAGATGAAACAGATGAAAAACTTAGTGACGGCAATAAAATCAGAACTATTGAAAGTGGTAAGGAACAAATCCGTAACTCTTTAAAAGATGCTAGTAGTATTGACAAGCAGAGCGCAATCAGTGTCGACCTTAAGGGGCAGCATTTTGAAAATGAGCTACTTGTAAAAGAGATAAAGGCAGAATTGAAATCAAAAACTAACCACATTGACAGCGATGATACGGAAATCAAGACTCTTAAAAAAAAGATCATAGAATCACAAATTCCTGTGAGAATGTCATCCGGTCTTCTTGATACTGATCAAGCAAAGAAAGCAAAACAAGACACGGTTGTTAAACAATTGGAAAAGAGTCCATCACATATACCTACCTTAGCTAAAACAAGAGTTCAGGGTCGCTCAGAACTGTCTAGGGAAGAGGCTGTAACAAAGGCGTTTCAAGGTTCTGCAGAGGGTGGTGGTTTCAAAGATCCAAGTTCAGGCAACTACAATGATGCTAGTGCAGTGGAAAAGGTTACCACGGTCACCACCAGAGAAAGTTTCAAAGGACTGAAAACATTACCAGTTTATGTCAGTGTACAAGTAGGAAAACAAGGTGACAAAGATTTAGCAGGAGGGGCAAATGGATCTGTCAGGAAAATAGTCAGTTCAGAGAGCCGAACAATTTACACAGTCAAACAGAGACAGCCGACATCCCCTCAGGGTAGCCCCGATGATGACACGTTAGAACAGATATCCTTCCTTGATAGTTCTGGGAAAAGTCCCATGACCCCAGAAACGCCTAGCTCTGAAGAAGTCAGTTATGATCTTACCTCAAGAACCCCTGAATGTTTCATGGCATTCATACCAGGCAGTGCTAGTCCAATAGCTGAAGTTTCAGAAGAATCAGAGGATTCAGAGCAAGGCAAGGCATTTACTTTTAAAGAACCTGCCCCAGAAAAGCTCAGAGACACCATGCCAGCCAACAGGTGTCAGGATACCCGACAGACAAGTAAAGACAAACGGGTTGCCTACATAGAGTTTCCTCCTCCCCCTCCCTTGGACCCTGATTCATCACAAACAGAGAAAAAAGGGTCCAGTCCTTCCTTAGAGATGGACACCGATTTGATGGAGGTGAACCTCCAGGAGGAGCATGATAAGCATCTACTTGCTGAGCCCATAATTAGAGTCCATCCTCCATCCCCTGTGCCTCCAGGAGCTAATGACAGTGACTCAAGCGAAGATGAATCAGTATTTCAACCCATTCCTGTCAAGAAATATACCTTTAAAATTGAGGAGCAGGACCACGAGAAGGAATCCAAACCCAAAAAACATGACAGAAATGGCAATCATAAAGAATCTGGGATAAATGGTAATGGCAAGGCAGAAGATAATGACTATGAACAAAATGGCAATGACCAATCTATTACAGACTGCTCAATAGCAACAACTGCCGAGTTCTCTCATGACACAGATGCCACGGAGATTGATTCTCTGGATGGATATGACTTTCAGGATGAGGATGATGGCCTTCATGAACATGATACAAAGCCATTTGGATTTTCCGGCGACAACAGAAAAGACATTTGGGCATCAGAAAGCATGCTTAGGCCTAGTGATCGTTCTTTCAGCCAAAGTAAACTAGAAGTAATTGAAGAGGAATCACCAACTGAGGAGTACAAAAAGGCGAGTGCTAAGAGTGACCCTTCTGTTAAAAAGGCTGAAAATGGAAAAGAGAAGGAAACGGACAAAATGCAATCAAAGGAAGAAGGACTGCCTGACACTTACTTTAGCTACAAGCTTGAGGAAGAGTTTAATACTCCATTTAAAACTGTTGCAACAAAAGGCTTGGACTTTGATCCTTGGTCAAGCAAAGGAGGAGATGATGAAGTTGTTGATGCTAGAATTAAAGATGATGAGCCCAAGCCTTTCGGACTAGCTATAGATGAGAAGTCTCAAGCGACTACCCCTGACACGACTCCTGCAAGAACTCCAACTGATGAAAGCACACCAACTAGTGAACCTAACCCATTCCCCTTCCATGAAGGGAAGATGTTTGAGATGACCCGCAGTGGTGCAATTGACATGAGCAAACGGGATTTTGTTGAAGAGAGGCTGCAGTTTTTCCAGATTGGTGAGCATTTATATGGACGGAGACCTGGGAATAAAAGGGAAGGGGTCACAAATCCAAGTGTAGTCACATCACAACCACAGCAAGTAGAGCATGCACAGGTTAAGATGGATAACAGCTCAGTAATCTCATACAATATCATTCAGATTTGCTCTGATCGCTCGGACACTCCATCTCATGACAACATTATGGAGCCACCCTCATATTCAGAAGTCAGTTCTAATTTGTGTTCCTCTTTTAAGATAGGAGTCAAAGACACCTCGGGTGAGAATAAGGATTTGGTGTGTGTGGACTGGGACAGTCTGACACTTAAAACATCACTAGCTTCAGAAAGCTTGAAACCAGAAACAAGTACAGAAAGCCAATACGAGCAAAGGACAGATTTATCAAAGACAGAGCAGAAATGTATCCAGACACAGAACTGCAATAATAACAATAATCTACAGGCCTCCAGTGTTGCAAATAAGTGTGTACAGTACAGCACTATAGAACAGCTTCAGCACGCACATCCCGAGTCCAGCTACATTAAGCATATTCCAGAGGATTTACTCAAAACAGACCCTGATTTAGTGAGAGAAGAGAGCAATGATCCGAACAAGGCAAATGTAATTCCTCAATGTCATGAACAAAGTGCTGTGAACAAAGAAAAAATTATTCCACAATGCAAGGAAGTGAAAAGAAAGCCACTAAAATCTAGGTTGCCAATACTGGAACTCCGTTCAACAAAAGGCGATAGGAGTGCAGGTATAAGTTTACAGTTATCAAACAAAGAAATCAAACCAGTGCCCAGCAAAAGACTAGATCCATTCCCAATTGCGAAGCCTAAATCTCGCATCCCGGTGTTGAATGTTAAAAAAGATCCTCTTAGTTCTTCTTCAATAGGAAAAAGTAGGACAAGCACTTTAGTGAAAGGGAAAAGAAGAACTCAGGTATTAGCAGCTAAAAGTACATCCAAGACAGACCCTCCAAGCGCATCAAAAAGTAAGACAAGCCAGAAGCAGGTGCAGGCCATGGGCAAAATTGCTAACTCGAAGGCTAGTGAAACAGTAAAGCGTGTGGACTGCCATGCCGATGAAGACAAAAAGATGCAGGGAGATGATAAGGAAGAAGAAAGGAGCACATCCAGGAACACCTCTTTGTCAGAAGCATCCCAGCCCTCCACTACTACATCCAGGTCTGCTAGAGACGTGAGAGCAGAGGTTGAGCAGGCCGGCAGAGACAGGAGGAGGAGGAGGAGTAAGAGGACGAGTGGAAGTGAAGGCAGTCAGGGTGCTGGGTCTCAAGTGGCCCCCAGCGTGGAAATCGAGCCTAGTTTGTAAAATTTTCCACTTGTATGATCTTAGTTGCATGATCCATTGTGATTGCTTGTGGCGTGATTTAACTGTAGATGTCTTTTCTGTCACTTTCATCTTTCTCTCTTTGTGTACTTGTGTCTCTTATTATGATTTCACCCAATATAATGTAGTCAGTTTTTATTGCAGCATGCTAATATCAGAGGGGCGCTAGACAGATTGTCGCCTATGCAGAGTGCTAAGCAGTAGCAGTAGCTTGTATGAATTATTTGACTATTGGTCTTATGCAGAAAATTTTCAAGCAATTGAAACAATTGTCCATTGTTCATTTGTGAGTCTTGTTCATCATCATGTATCCAGTGAGGTTTTTTTGTTTTGTTTTGTTTTTACTGTAAGAAGAATTCTAGATTAGTAACAAATTATTCTTTGCAAGCTTACTCTTTAACACCACTGACAAATTATTAACCAGATGCCTTAAAACAGTGTTTTCTCCTCAAAATATCCAAAAAATTGTAATTTCTGGGGAAAAGCTTATACCAGTTTTCTCATTTTTTATTATGTTAAATTGTATTTGTTACCGAATTTATTTATTTATTGCTTTTTTTTTTAACTAATAGGCCCTCAGAGTCCTTGCGAGAGGACAGACCTGCGAATGGCTATCGTGGCTGATCATCTCGGCCTAAGTTGGACTGGTAAGAGAAAGGCAATGTTTCTACCTTTTATTTATTGGAAACTTCAAAAATGAATATTTGACAGTGCTGTTTGCTGACCTGCAGCTTTATATTGAGTAAATATGGCAGGCAGGGTTGTTGTTGTTTTTTTTTTTGCCATGGTTTGCGCAGAATGGTTCTGGGTGTGATCAGTAGGCAGTACCATCTGCACCATCCTGACCCGCCTGCGCTGCAGTATTATTATGTACATGCGTCTGGAAGAGAGACAGAATGCTAATCTATTTTTAACGTGTTGCAGAGCTGGCTAGAGAAATGGATTTCTCGGTTGATGAGATAAATCACATCCGTGTGGAGAACCCCAACTCGTTGACAGCTCAGAGTTTCATGCTATTAAAGAAATGGGTCAGCAGAGACGGTAAAAATGCCACAAGTAAGTATGTGCATTATTTTCTTTTGCTAGACAGTAAACAGCAGGGTACGTTACAAACATCATACCTCAGACTTCACAGAGATGCCACACAGGCACTATAAGCGATGGCTAAAACCTCCTCACCGGGCAAAATCTTTGTGTTATTCCTCATCACTGTGAGTCGCTACTCTATAAAAGACTGTCGTTCTTACCCAAAAATCAAACTGATTGTAACTTATTGGTTTGCTTTTTTTTCTATTCCATGTTATAGTGTCTCGCAAAAGTATTCATCCCCCTTGGTGTTCATCCTGTTTTGTTGCATTACAAGCTGGAAATAAAAAGCATTTTGGGGGGGTGAGCACCATTTGATTTACACAACATGCCTACCATTTTAAAGGTGCAAATTGTGGGTTTTTTTTTTTTTTATTGTGACACAAACAATAATTAAGATGAAAAAACAGAAGCTGAAGTGTGCATAGGTATTCCTAAATAAGAGCTGGTCCAACCAATTCACTTCGTTAGTCACATAATTAGTTGATTAAGATCCACCTGTGTGCAATCAAAGTGTCACATGATGTCTGTATAAAATCAACCTGTTCT
>JAPEKL010478966.1:0-13036 GCA_028877455.1 Bagre pinnimaculatus | reverse complement strand
TACCTTCACTGGGGTCCTGCTCCAGGGCCTTCTGCATGAGCATCTCAACCTCTAGAATGGCGGCTCCCACCAGGCAGAGTGGAGGAAGGATGGTCTTGGGCAGCTTGGACTCCTCTTGGTGGGAAAAGAACATCCTGGACAGGGCATCGGGTTTGCCGTTCTTGGAGCCTGGGGGTAGGAGAGCGTGAAGTTGAACCGGGAGAAGAAGAGAGACCAACGGGCTTGACAGGAATTGAGATTTTTGGCGGATTTGAGGTACTCCAGGTTTTTATGGTTGGTCCAGACTAGGAAAGGGAGATCAGACCTCTCAAGCCAGTGCCTCCACTCCTCCAAGGCTAGTTTCACAGACAGTAGTTCTCAGTCACCGATGTCGTAGTTCCATTCGGCTGGGGATAGCCGGCAGGAGAAGAAGGAGTATGGGTGGACCTTGTTGTCATTGGCCCTCTGGGATAGGATGGCTCTGATCTCTGACTTGGAGGTGTCAACCTCGATGATAAACTGCTTGGTAGAGTCGGGCATGGTGAGAATGTGTGCTGTGGTAAACCTGCACTTAAGAATGGAAAAGGCTTTATCTGCTTCCTCCCCCCACTTGAACTTGGTCTTGGTCGAGGTCAGGGCTGAGAGAGGTCCAGCCACCATGCTAAAGTCGCAGATGAAGCACCTGTAGAAGTTGGCGAACCCCAGGAAGTGCTAGAGCTCTCATCTCGAACATGGGATGGGCCAGTCAGCGACTGCCTCCAGCTTGAGGGGGTCCATCTGGATCTTAGCTGGAGAGATGATGAACCCCAGGAGCAAGACAGAGCCTTGGTGGAACTTGCTCTTCTCTGCCTTAACAAACAGTTTATTCTCCAGCAGGCATTGAAGAACCTGCCGGAAGTGACCCCGATGTTCCTCCAGGGAGCGAGAGAAAATCAAGATGTTGTTCAGGTAAACGAAGACAAAGGTGTTAAGAAAGTCTCTCAAGATGTTGTTAACTAATGTCTGGAATAACGCGGGCGTGTTAGTCAGGCCGAAAGGGACTACAAGGTACTCATAGTGACTGTGGTGGTGTTAAAGGCTGTCTTCGACTCGTCCCCTTCCCTGATCCTAACTAGGTGATAGGCATTGCGTAAGTCCAGTTTAGTGAACACCTTAGCTCCCTGGAGTAGTTTGAAGGCTATGGTCATGAGCGGTAGTGGGTAGCGGTTCTCAACCATGATGGTGTTGAGACCTCGAGAGTCAATGCAGGGGTGGAGCGACTTGTCCTTCTTCTCCATGAAGAAGAATCCCACCCCTGCTGGGGAGGAGGAAGGGAAGATGATCCCAGCTGCCAGAGACTCTGTGATATATTTCTCCATGGCTTGTCTCTCAGCGGGGGGAAGAGAGTAGAGACGTCCCTTGGGTGGTGCTGTCCCGGGCAGGAGGTCAATACCGCAGTCATAGGGCCAATGAGGGGGAAGGGACACTGCTCGGGTCTTATTGAAGACAGGCTTGAGGTCCAGATATTCCAGAGGCACATGAGAGAGGTCGGGAAACTTGCTGGCTGAGGGTTGTGGTGGTTTGGCAGGAGGCAGAGAGGAGTTCAGGCAGGAGGCCAGGCAGGAAGGACTCCAGTCTAAGATGGTGTGGTCAGTCCAGTTTAAGTGTGGGTTTTGCTGCATCAACCAGGTTAGTCCAAGAATAATGGGAACATGAGGGTTGTTCATGATGTGAAGTTGTATCATTTCAGAGTGATTGCCTGAAATCCTTAGGGTGAGTGGGGTGGTGAGGTGAGTGATGGTGGTCAAGCCAGTGTCATTGAGTGTCAGGATGGTGAGAGGAACCTCGAGGGTGAGTAACAGGATTCTGAGATCCTTGGCAGTGGCAGAGCAGATCAGGTTCCTGTCCGCCCCCAAGCCGATGAGCGCCTGAAGATGGTGATGCCAGTTGTTGAGAGTGATGATAATGGGGAGCAACAGAGGGGTTGAAGTTGAGGCAGCTCCTCTGTCTCCTCCGTTGTTGAACCCGCATGTCAATATGATTGGGAAGGTCCATCAGGCTGGAGAGGTCCGATGGCAGTTCCTGAGAGAGAAGTTCATCCTTGATGGCATTGGATAAGCCATGTAGGAACGCGTCGACCAGGGCACTCTCGTTCCAACCGCATGACGCTGCCAACATCCAGAAGTCGATGGCATAATCCGAGGTAGATCGGGACTCCTGCCACAGCTCCATGAGCTCTCTTGCCACCTCCCAGCTGGAAAGAGAGTGTTCGAATGTTCGCCTCATTTCCTCAGAGAATTCCTTGAAACTGGAACAACAGGGTGCATCAGCATCCCAGACCACTGTTCCCAATTCCCTGGCCTTGCCGGTAAGGAGTGTGATGGTATAGGCTACCCAGGAGTGTTCTGTGGGGAAAGCCAGAGGTTGAAGCTCCAAAATCAGCGAACATTGTGACAGAAAAGCTCTGCAGGTATCTGGTTCCTGCTGTAGGGCTGAGGTGAAGGAAGTCTTGGTTCATGGCAAGTGGCGGTGGCGGGAGGTGAAGAAGGAGGCGGCTTGGCAGGGGTAGGCATAGCTTGGGAGTGCTGGAGTTGTGTGGCTAGAAGGTTGAGTGAGTTGGACAGGGTGGCCAGGCTCTGGGTGATCTGTTTGAGTTCCTGTTGGTGGGTCCTGAGGAGGGCTCCTTGCTGCTGCATAGCTGTTCTCAGATGGTTCAGTTCCACTGGATCCATGTTGGCCAGAACATACTGTTAAGGGTGGTGAGATGTGGTGAGTAGGATCCAAAAGCAGAAACACAGACCAGTAACTCCAATAATCATAAAAAAAGATTTAATAGGAAAAAATAAACCAAAGATTATTCAAAAAAACTAGGGACAAAAAAAAAAACAAGGCAGGGAAGGACAAAAAACGCTAGCATGAAAAATAGTCCAGACAAAAAACTTGACACAAAAACATAGTGTAACAAACATGAAAAAAGACAAAAATGTAGTGCAAAAAACTGTGACAAGAAACAGGCAAAACAGAGAGCAAAAATCCAAGAAGCGATAATGGCGCAGAGATGACATGAAAAACCAACAAAACATTCTGGCAAAGTCCCCTTCTGAGAACGGCCATTTTATGCACAGCAGAGCAAACCAGGAAGTGAATGCTGGCAAGATGAATGTCCCGTCCCGGATCTGGATTGGCACTGAACTGGGAGATAATAAATCTCCGGAGTGGAAGTCCAGGGTGGAGCATGACACCCAGCCGAACACTCAACCAAGACTGCACTTTTCTCCATCTGTGAGGCACTTTATGCAGCATGTGATACCTCCCTTTCCTCTGTCCTGATTCTCCTAGACCTTTCTGCTGCATTTGACACTGTTGATCACCCCATCCTCCTGTCATCCCTATCAGCTCTGTGAATCTGCCAGACAGCCCTAGACTGGTTCAAGTCCTACCTCTCCAGTCACTCCTTCCAGATTACATGGTCTGGTACTGTACCAGCACCATGCCGCTTATCACTGGTGTCCTTCAAAGTTCAGTCCTTGGTTTGCTTCTCTTCTCCCTCTATACCCAGTCTCTTGGCCCAATTATCTCTGGTCATGGTCTATCCTACCACTCCTCAATTGTTTCTCTCTTTTCCTTCTTCTGAGACAGAGCCCTGCTCGCATCTCTGCTTGCCTGCATGGTATCCTGAGCTGGATGGACAACCATCACCTGAAGCTCAAGCCAGGCAAGACAGAAGTGATCTATATTCCTGCTCCATCCTCTTCACCCTTGGACTTCATCATCCCTCTGGGGGATGTCTGTATGTCACCTTCACCCAGTGCAAAGAAATAGGGATGGTGTTTGATGACAGACTCTCCTCCTCAGTGAACATTGCTGCAGTGACCTAGATGTGTAGATTTCTCTTTTACAACATCCAAAGGATTTGCCCCTTCCTCACCACCTCCTCTACTAAGCTCCTGGTCCAAGTGCTGATCCTCTCCCTCTTGGACTCATGCAACTCTCTCCTTGCTGGCCTTTGAGCATTTGCCATTAGACCTCTTCAACTCATCCAGAAAGCTGCAGCCCACCTGGTATAAAACCTCCTTCCTTCCTATCACACTACCCCTCTGCTTGCTTCCCTTCACTGGCTACCTATCAAAGCTCACATCAAATTTCAGACATTGGTGCTAGCTTACCAGGCAGTCAAGGCATAATGTCCAGCATACCTTGAGAGACTGATCTGACCCTACATGCCAGCCAGATTCCTATTCTCCACTACTACTAGTCACCTAGCCCCTCCTCCTCTCAGTCAGAACTGCCGACTCTCTGACCACGTTCAAGTGCAGACTGAAGACCCACCTCTTCAGGCTGCATGTGTGCTGAACAGTACTTCCCTGATAAGGAAATGTCTCTTGATTCTGTGAAGTATTTTATAAGGGGAATGGGGGATGACTGGTTCATCCATCCATTATCCATAATCACTTATCCTGTGCAGGGTTGCAGGAAAGTTGGAGCCTATTACATCTGACTAATGGGCAAGAGGCAGGGTACACCCTGGACAAGTTGCCAGATCATCGCAGGGCTGACACATAGAGACAAGCAACCATTCACACCTAGAGTCAATTTAGAGCCACCAATTAACCTAACCTGCATGTCTTTGGACTGTGGGGAAATCCGGAGCACCCGGAGGGAACCCATGCAGACATGGAGAGAACATGCAAACTCCACACAAAAAGGCCCCTGTTGGCCACTGGGCTTAAACCCAGAACCTTCTTGCTGTGAGGTGACAGTGCTTAAAACGATGCCACCATGCTGCCCACATGGTTCACTGATAAAGAAATTTGGCATCTGAAGAAATTAGTACTTAAAGACACAATTAGCAGAGTGAAAGAGGTAGTGGAGATCTATTTAATGTACCTTTTGTTTTTTCCTTATGTGTGATCTCAAAATAGGGAGTCTCAATCAAAATGGTTCAAGAGATCAACTGAAAAGAAGGATGTTATATAAACTGACCTCAGACAGCAATATGGATATTTTATTTGTTCAAGAAAGACATAGTGGTCTACAGAATAGTATTGATTGGATCAAAGAATGTAGTGGACAAATATTTTTAACCCACAAAAGTGGGTTAGTGGAGGAATAGCCATTGTTTTGTTTTTTTTTCCAACTAAATTTCTGCTTGAATCTTCACATGTTGAAGACATTATAGCAGGCAGGTTATTAAAGGCTACTGTGAAAATTGAAAATATATCTTGTGTGTGTGTGTGTGTGTGTGTGTGTGTGTGTGTGTGTGTGTGTGTGCACGCCTGTAATTGGCACAGAAAGACTTGTGTTTCTAAGGAAAATTGGTGATGTGTTACAACAATGTGATACTGATACCTATGTTTTCATTGGGGGATATTTTAATTGTCCCCTTCCTGATGAATTAGATCGGAACCATCTAAAACCACATGCTGCTTCACAAATGGCTTTGAGGCAAATAGTTCAGTCAGATGATCTTTCTGATGTCTGGAGATGGATATATAAAACACCTGTCAGTACACATGGGCACACTGCAGAGAAAATTTTGTTTCTCTTGCAAGGCTTGATAAGTTTTATTGTTTAAGTCATAATTTTAACATCTTTAACAACTGTAAAATCATCCCAATAGGGTTTTCAGTTCACAGTTTTGTGATGTCTGGCTGCTTTATAAAAGCTTATTCCCCTGAACTAAAAAAAAAAAAAGCTCTTTTAAAAGATTTACTGAATGTACAGGTCCAGAGGACCCTTGTAAATTCCAAGTTCCAGAGCATGACACAGATAGATGCCCCTTCCAAGTTTTTATTTAATTTAGAGAAGCAATATGGTCACAATAGGATAATTCAGTGGTTATGTACAGTCAGTGAAGTAGAGCTAATAGAATCCAGAGAAATCCGTGAATATGCCATAAGCTTCTATACTGATCTGTGTCAGAGTGAGGTACAAGGACATGCTGATGCTGACGTATATCACAGTGATCTGCCAAAAGTCTCTGAAGAGTCCAATGAAGGCCTTGCAAGGCCAGTGGCACTGCAAGAGTTTCACAGAGCTCTAATGAGCATGGAAAATGGGAAATCTCCTGGCGTTGATGGTCTGCCAGTTGTAGCATGCACATCTCTGCAACTACGTCTCCCATAACTCCCTCACTTCCTGCCCTGGACAATATCCACCTCATCTCATCTTTCACTGTGCCACGATTGGGTAGTGTACTACTGTGAATCATGATGCAAGCTCTCCTATAAATTAGGCAGTCAGAACAAATTTCACTCTCTCTGACCATTGGTACTAAAGAGATACTACTACCTGCAGGCAGAAATGAAGAAACAAAGGAACAAACACGCACTGTTGTATGGACTACTGGCCATGGTTAAAAGTACCTCAATCACATTGTTTCACTTTTGTTGTGTTTGAAACCAGTTACCGTTATTACTACTATACCATAATAACGGAAGCTTAGAGGTGAGCGGTTCCCTTCACATTTTCAGCCAATGAATGTTCGACCAAGGACCTTCTGGAACAACAAGATGCTGCCCAGGAAGGACTTCTGCAACATAGCAGATCTGCATTAAACTTAATTGAAGCTATGCTCTGCGCTCTTCAGAAAAATATACAGAAATGGAGGATCATCAACGAACTCCTTCAGCTGCCATGCAAAAGTGGTCCCAAGTAAGGCTGGCATTTGGGCAATGTTAGTCTTAACTTGATTAGTTTATGTGAAAAGTGCTACTTAAATCTAAGGTTGTTTCTCAAGTGTGTGCAGAATAATCACATAGCTTTGGTCTGATCATATGTTGTATTTCTCAGTTTTACTCTGGTAGATAGATTTTGCATGCCCTATCTTGCTTTACCTCTCTCTCTCTAACACCCTCTTACCATGCACCATTCTACACACCTCAGCATTCAGACTTCACTAAACTTTGGTGTGATTAGGTCATTGGATAACTAAGCTAGTACTTTATTAAAAACCTTTGTCTAATCAGTCACACAGAGCACCTACAGTCCCATTCCCCACCTTTAGCAAACATTCCACTCACTGGCATACAATTTTTGCATACCTTTTGCACATGCTTTAGTCAAACTCTCTTGTCTCCTCCCTCTACTTCTTTCTCTCCCTTCTTCTTAATCCTATTCTTAATAACATAACCCTTGTTAGAAATCTCTTCAAGTTAGCCAAAATGAAAAGTAGGAGTTACACCTGATCTCCATAGACCAAGAAAAGGCTTTTGAGCATGTGGAGCATTCCTATCTATTGCATACTCTTGACAAATTTGGTTTTAGTCCTGAGTTTGTGTCAAAGATTCAATGCCTATAATAAGACATCGAAAGGGTTTTGAAAATCAGTGGAGGATTGAGCACCCCTTTGAAGGTAAAACAGCATGTTAAGCAGGGCTGTTCTCCCTCTAACATGCTCTATGCTTTAGCAATTGAACCCCTGCCTCATAAGATCTGTTGTGAATTGCCTGGCTTGTACATATCAAACTATGAAAACTGTCTTCATTTGTCTGCCTATGCCGATGATGTCTTTTTGTTTATCTCCAATGAGAATGATGGAAGACTGCATGGAAAAAAAAACAGTTAGACTTTGAATACATCTCTTCAGCCAAGGTGAACTGGAGTAAAAGTGAAGCACTCCTGGTTGGGAAGTGGGAGCATGCATGACCCAAGCTACCAGGATGAGTGTCATGGAAAACAGAGGGATTGAAATACTTAGGGGTGTTTTGGGAATCAGAGGGCTATAGAAAAACTGGGAAGGTGTAATGGAGAAAGTGACTGGAAGGCTGAAAAAATGGAAGTGGATTCTTTTAAAAGTGTCCAAAAGAGGAAGAATCCTCATCCTTAACAACCTGGTCACCTCAATGCCATGGCATAGACTAGCATGCATGGAACCCCATCTTGGTCTTTTGGTAAGAATCCAGTCGACCATGTTTGATTTTGTGATGTATTGGGAATAATACTGTTATTCACACCACACCAGTAAGGGATGCTCTGCGACATCCAGTTGTATGTGTGCGCATCAATCAGTAAATAAACCACTGTAGAATTGCTCCCTAAATGTGGTCGATCTTCATTTGAGTTGTTCTGCATATTGATGCTATATTATGCGATAATATGATGTAGTCTAACTGTAGAAGTCATACCAAATTGGCAACGAGATAAGTAACCTATTGATGTGGTTGGATGATGAAGAGATCGCGGTGGTTGAAGCCCTAGACTAAGGTATTGAGGAGGGAGCAAATACGAGAATGACAGCACTCATCGGACACATTGATGCCTTTGATGAATCCATGGAGCAATGGTCGACGTACTTTGAGAGGTTTGAACATTTTGTCAGTGCCAATGGCATTCCTGTGACAAAGAAAGTGGCTGTATTTTTTAATGTAATGAGGGCTACAACGTATGGACTGCTGCGTAGTTTGCTAGCTCCAGATAAACCAGGAAGTAAAACATACGATCAACTTGTGACAATTCTAAATGGTCACTTCTCTCCGAAGCACATTATAATCACAGAGAGATTCTGTTTTCATAACGTAATCAGGAAGAGGGAGAGAGTGTTGCACAATATGTAGCTGTTCTAAAGAAGTTGTCTAAACACTGATTTTGGCACTCATTTACAAGATGCTTTGCGCGATAGACTAGTGTGTGGACTGAGTAAAGAAGATATCCAAAGAAAACTATTAACTGAGGAAGCTCTAACTTTTCAGCATGCTGTAGACACTGCATCATCAAAGGAAGCTGTAGCCAGAGAATCTCAGCACTTAAAAAGTTCTCTGAAAGTACAGTACATGCTGTATCGTTTTCATCACCACAAGGGGCAGACAAATGATTTCGATGTGGCAAGACAAACCACAATGAATGAGACTGTTATTACAGGGAGAAGCAGTGTCACAATTGTAAAAAGAAAGGCCACATTGCCCGCTTGTGTAAAAATAAAAAGAGTGACCAAAAGTACACAAAGGGAAAGCATGAAACAAAAATGAAACCAAAGAAACATTCTGAAAAGGCAAGGAGAGGGAAAATTCATAAAGTGGAGGCCAACGCATCTGACAGTGAGAGGGAGTCTGTATTTGATTCAGACTTGTGGTGTCAGCAGTAGTTTATGACACAGAGCCAGTGATGCCAGTTAAAAAGGACAATGCAGCATCTTTGATGATGATTAGACCCAAGATTGAAGATCATATGATTGCTATGCAGCTTGACACCAGAGCAGCTGTGTCCTTGATTTCAATGCAGTTGTACAAAGCCAAATTTGCCCATTTACGTTTACAGAAGACTGATGTCATTTTGAAAACATACACAGGAGAATTGCTGTTACCAGAGGGAATGTTGAAAGTATGGGTGAAGATGAACAAAGAGAAAGTCAGATTGCCCTTATATGTCGTGAAAGGGAAGTCACCTTGGCCGTGAATGGTTAAGGAACAAAAAGCTTGACTGGCATGAAATAAAGACAGTGAGAACCATGCACAAGGCTAGTGTGACTCTTAAAAACATGCTGAAACATCACAGCAAGGTTTTCAGTGAAATTTTAGGAACACTGAAGGGGTTTGAAGCTTCCCTGACATTAAAACCAGGCCAACAGCCAAAGTTCTGTCAAGCACACGTAGTCCCATATGCATTGAAACCAAAGGTGGAAGCTGATATCGATAGATTGCTCCAACAAGGAGTGATCTCCCCAGTTCAATTCAATGATTGGGCAACCCTCATAGTCCCTGTCATTAAGAAGAATGGTGGCATGAGAATCTGTGGGGATTTCGAAGTCACAGTTAATCCAGCATTATGCATTAAACATTATCCAATACCTCATATTGAGGATTTGTTCGCATCTCTGTCTGGAGGACATCATTTTAGTAAGTTGGATCTCTCACAGGCTTATCTTCAGGTGCCTGTCAGTGAAAATTCATGGAAATATCTCACCATCACCACACACAAGGCATGTTTTGCTACAATCATTTGCCTTTTGGAATAACATCCACACCCTCAATTTTTCAGAAGATCATGGACCAGGTGCTACAAAGACTTCCCAATGTCCACTGCTTTCTGGATGATATCTTTGTTACAGGTTGGGATGACGTCCATCATCTGGAAAACTTGGAGGCTGTACTTAGTTGGCTGGAACAATTCGGATTTAGAGTCCAAAAGGAGAAGTGTGAGTTTTTCAGGAGCTCCCTGGAGTATCTGGGGCATATAATTGATTCAAAAGGACTTCACAAGTCACCTGATAAAATTTGTGCGATAGTGCATGCCCCTGAGCCCACCAACACGAGTCAATTGTGTTCTCTCCTGGGACTCATTAACGACTATGCATGTTTTGTTCCAAATCTATCAACCTTACTCCATTCATTGAATGCATTGCTTCACAAAGATGTGTTGTGGGAATGGTCAGATGAATGCAACAATGCATTCTGCAAACCAAAAGAACAGATCTTGAGCAAAAGTGTTTTGAACCACTATGATCCAAAACTTCCCATTATACTTGCTTGTGATGCTTCTCCCTATGGCACTGGAGCCATCATTTCCCATCAATTGCCAAGTGGCGAAGAAAAATCCATAGCCTTCGCTTCAAGAACATCGAGCAAAGCAGAGCAAAACTATGCTCAAATTGAGCGAGAAGTGCTGGGAATCATTTTTGGAGTTAGGTGTTTTCATTCCTATCTCTATGGTCGTCATTTCATTTTGCTCACTGATCACTGCCCACTAACAACCATACTGAGCCCTAGCAAGGCGATTCCTTCAATGGCTGCAGTGAGACTGTAGTGATGGGCACTCTTACTAGCAGCACACAGTTACACTATCAAGTACCAGCATGCCAGTGACCATGGCAACTCTGATGATTTGTCCCATCTGCTGCTCCCCGTGCAGCATAAGGAAAAACAGGACAATTGACACATTCCTTATTAACCACCTGGAATGTCTACATATGTGCTGTGATGATGTGAGAAGAGAAACCAGATCAGATATCATACTTTCACAGGTCATGGAGATGGTGGCAATTGGCTGTTTTCCCACCATCAAGGGCTCTGATAGTAGCCTTTCGTCATATCTAGTACAGAAGAATGAACTGACACTACTGCAAGGCTG
The DNA here is from genome assembly GCA_028877455.1 of Bagre pinnimaculatus. Lineage (NCBI taxonomy): Eukaryota > Metazoa > Chordata > Actinopteri > Siluriformes > Ariidae > Bagre > Bagre pinnimaculatus. The sequence continues at coordinate 2,014 of JAPEKL010478966.1, read as the reverse complement.
TTTAATGTGGTGAAACAGGGTGATAGTTCCACCAAAGTTAGGTCAACAGGTGCTAGAAGAACTGTACACAGGGCACCTTGGAGTGGTCAAGATGAAAGGCATGGCATGGAGCTATGTGTGGTGGCCAGGTCTTGATGCTCAGATTGAAGAGAAATGCAAAACTTGTGTGCCGTGTCAATGCACCCAGAAAACACCTAGTCTTACTCCTCTGCACCCATGGCCCTGACCCACAGCCCCATGGCATTGAATTCACATTGATTTTACTGGCCCGTTTGAGGGACACAAGTTCTTTGTAGTGGTCGATGCCCATTCCAAGTGGCCAGAAGTCATTCTAATGGACTCAACCATGTCAGAAAAGACTATTCAGGTACTTAGAGGTCTGTTCAGCCATTATGGAGTACCAGAAGTGGTCATTAGTCATAATGGGCCACAGTTCACATCTGAGGAGTTTGCCAGCTTTTTGACATCTAATGGCATTAAGCATGTGCACTCAGCTCCTTTTCACCCTGCAACTAATGGCCTAGCTGAATGCTATGTATAGACCTTTAAACATTCCCTGAAGTCATCAAAGGGAACTTCAACTGTTCAAAAGTAACTTGACATGTTCCTGCTTCAATATAGGAACACCCCCCCCCATACAACTACTCAGGAGACACCAGCAATGTTGTTCCTACACTGCAAACTTCACACTCGTCTTGACCTACTAAAACCGAGTGTGGCAGCAGTGGTGGATCAGGCACAAGATGCCCAGTGCAGTTACAGGGCAGTGCGCTCTAAGGCCAGAACATTCAGAATCAGCGATCCAATCTTTGTCTGGGATTACCGAAAGGAGGAGGAAAAGTGGATGGCTGGAAACATTACATCTCAAGTTGGTCCAGTATCCTACCAGGTCAGTGTTGGATTGAAACACCTGTAGAATCAGCATGCAGACCAGGTGGTGGCATGCCACCCCAACATCATCCAGCCTGCAGCTGACGTAAAACCAACACCCAGCTTACACAGTACGCCAGCTCTGCTGGACACAGGTGGAAAGCCGCAGACATCCAGCCCTGTCAGTGAGTGGGTCACTCCATTATCAGGTCGGTCAGACAACACCCCCACTGACACCCCAGAAACACCTCAACAGACACTAAGCACGTACCCCAGTCAGGACCACAAACCACCAGATAGACTGACTCTTTAAACTGGTGAATGATCTGTATAAATGTTCAGTTAGAGAGTGTGGTCTCAAGAAAAGGGCAGAATAATCCCATGACACACTCAAGGTAATGGGGCAGTCTACACCCTAGCCCTAGTTTAGTCTTTTTGTTTCTCTGAGACATGTTTGTATTTAAAAAAAAAAAAAGTTTGTCTGGTCTAAGTGTTTAGTCTAGTTCTACATTACCCCCATCAAGCTACTGTTGTTAATGAAGAGGGGAGGAGTCGTGACATATTGGGAATAATACTGTTATTCACACCACACCAGTAGGGGATGCTCTGTGACATCCACTTGTATGTGTGCGCTTCAGTAAATAAACCAGTGTAGAATTGCTCCCAAAATGTGGTTGGTCTTCATTCAGGTTGTTTGGCATATTGATGCTATATTATGTGATAACATGACTGTAGTCTAACTGTAGAAGTCAAAACAGATTTCTTCCGGGACAAAGTACACTGGATACTGGACTGTTCCTCCCTAAGGATGAGGGCAGACAGGGACTGGTCAGTAGACTGGCTACTTACAGTGGCATGCAAAAGTTTGGGCACCCTTACTGAAAATGACTGTTACTGTGAATAGTTAAGTAAGCAGAAGATGAACTGATCACCAAAAGGCATAAAGGTAAAGACAACACATTTTTTTTCAGTGTTTTCTGCAAGATTTGTGCATTATTTTTGTTTTGTACAATTGGAGAGTGAAAAAAGAAAAGTAACACCATGTAAAAGTTTGGACACTCCAATATATTTGAGTTCTCAGGTAACTTTTACCAAGGTTCCAGACCTTAATTAGCTTATTGAGCTGTGGCTTGTTCAAATTCTT
>JAPEKL010342152.1:0-19491 GCA_028877455.1 Bagre pinnimaculatus | reverse complement strand
TTTAAATGTTTTAGCTACTTAAAAGTCAATTTTATATATAGTTGTTTGTTTTTTTATGTATTTTATTTATTTTATTTAAACCACAAAATTATTCAAGAGTGACAGCTTTTTTTATCAGTGCATCTGCTTCTGGAAATAGTCTGTCACACACTAATTTTAGTCATTCTGCCCACGCATTCTGTGGTGCATGACAGCTTCATCATTTCACGTGGTGTCCTGGTTGTGCACCGCTGCAGTTAGCAAATATAGACCGAGGTGAAGGGGATGGCCACAAAAAAAGCATCACTGCTCAAACAGAACACTGTTTCCTTTAGAAACTTGAATGGGTACAAAGACCGGGTCACGGTGGGGACGTTTTTTTTAAAACTCATCTCATTTTGTTGTTTTATAAACCAGATTAGAGTGAAATCATTACATTACATTACATTACATTACATAAATGCAGCTATGAAAATAACTGGTACAAATCATCAATAATCCCTGGCTGATTGTTTTATCACAAGCAATCTTATCTTTAAAAAAGAAAATGACAAGAATTCAAAGAAGCAAGAGTGGTTTTGTCTGATTTCCTACGATAGAACAGATAAGCTAACCTTATCTTAACTCATCCCTTTGCGCTAACCTTTAACATTTTTTTCCTTTTCGTATGTGACCTCATGCAAATTTTCCCATGCCTTAAAGTACATTTTGAAGTAAGCCTCCATGGTCCTGCTTTCTTCACCTTGCACTAATATATGAGCCAGATGTTGTGCTTTTGTTTTTTACTCATCAGATCCTTCTTCATTTGTCTTTGCAGAGGCTTTTAGCTATACGCCAAATGTGAGTCTGTCTCTCCCCCTTGGCATGGCCAACCCCTGCTTGGCATCGCAGTACCACAATCTTCAATCAAGCCCTGTTATCTCGGTCTCGTCATGCCACCAAGCGAGCTACGGACTCCACGAGAACACCATGGCTCCGAACTACTACTTCCCCGGGCTCCGTCCCAATGGCGCACCCCCTCTGGAGAGGCCACGCATTGAGATCACCACCTACGGCCAGATGCCTGAGGAAGAGGTGGAGGAAAGTGGCAGCATGGGCCCTGTGGCTAAGCGAGTCAACATCGTGACCTTGACCTTGCCCAGTGCTGATGGGTACCGTGACCCGAGCAGTCTGAGTCCAGCAAGTAGCTGCAACTCAGAGGCCTCATATGAGTCTGGTTTCTACAACTATGAAAATTCACCCCAGAACTCACCCTGGCAGTCACCCTGTGTCTCGCCCAAAGGCTCATTGTCTTCTATGCTATCTTGCCCCCCTCATGGGCATGTCCCCGGTCCCTCCCCTCGTCACTCCCCTTCCACCTCCCCCAACGATGAGATCGGAAGTCACGGCAAGCGGAAGTACAGCTTCAATGGCACCCCTTATGGGCATGCATCAGGTCTCTCGCCCAACCATTCACCCGGGGCTTCACCTCAGGGTTCACCAAGGCTTGAGGAAAATTGGCTGGGAACCACCAACCAGTACACCAATTCAGCCATTGTAGCAGCCATCAATGCCCTCAGTACAGATGGCATACCTGATCTCGGGGATGGTGTTCCCAACAAGAGCCGGAAGACCAGTGTAGAGCACAATGTCAGCATGAGCCTGAAGGTGGAGCCGGCAAACGACGATGCAGGGACAGAACTTGGCCAGGAGGACTATACTAACTCCAACCGTATGCCATTCAAGAAGGAGAGCTATTGCTCAGGATTCTTGGATGTGCCACCTCACCCGTACTCATGGCCCAAGCCCAAACCTTACCTCAGGTACAAGAAAAATCGTACACAGAAAAGTGAAGTAGAAGTACATTTCCAAGTCCTGATCTATTTCAATATTTGATATTAGGTTTATTGACACGTAGGCTTCAAGCACATCTTATTATTAATTTGTATTTACATGCGGATTATAACTTACTACAAAGTCTTCTCATTGGTATCTAAAATAAAACTAGTTTATTGATATTATTTATACTAAAACTAAAATTAATCATAGCAGTAGGAGACTGAAGGCAGAAACGTATTTCATGAATCACTTTGCGAAAGGTAACGCAATGGATTGTGGGCCAGTTCCCATAGCAACACACATAAACACTCACCAACAAATGATTTTTTATGATTTTGTTGTTTTTACTGTTTTTAACAGGCCTCTGGGTCTGCCTGTGGTCATAGTGCAGGAGTGTGTATGCGAGTGCACACTTTCCTCCGCCGGCACACTTTCCTGCCGGAAATCAAGTGTTTGAGGGTGATAGTGTGGAACAGGAAGTGATGGTGTCAATGCTGGTGGAGCTGCCTGCAGATTCTCCTTCCCTCTCAGACACATTAGGCCGATAAAAGGCAGATAAAAACGCAGATAAAAGCGTAGAGGGAAGCCGGTTCGTTTTGGGTCAGCAAACACACCAAAAGTTCCAAGAGGATGCCTGAGATTGTGTCCATTTGTGTTGCTTGAGGTTGCATCGTCCAGGCATCCGGGTGTGTTGAAAATCTGTTCCGTCAGTGTGTGCTCCAGGCGTGTTTTCACGTGGGAATGTGTTCTCCATTTGCTGACTCTCTCTGGACAACGGAGAATCACAAACACAAAACAAAAAAAGAAAGGCGTTTTCTGAATTGGCATTGTACTTGAATGAAGTTTCATAATTTCGGTGGAACCAAATTCATCCACTTAAAAGCACAAGCGCTTTTATGGAGACTCCGACTGATGAGCTGTCAGATCGTGATAGAATGCATGGAACACTTTAAATGTAATGCATGCTTCTTTCATTAATTCTTCTAAAAGAAAAAAAAAATCACAATTAGCTGCCAGACTTTGGAAATTAAGTATTTCAGGCAGTGACTACAACAGATTAGATTAAAGACGATGATGAAATGAAGGGGTCCAGGTCCCAAACGCTTGCCAGGAGCAAGCCGAAAATCTGGTTTCACTCATCCGATTAATGCCTGCAAGACTGTGTATGCGTATGTGTATGTAATCCATACGTCTTGATGAACTGTTTTGTTCTCTAATTTGGCAGCCCGTCCCTCCCGGCTCTTGATTGGCAGCTGCCATCCTGCTCAGGTCCTTACAATCTGCAGATCGAGGTGCAGCCCAAATCCCACCACCGTGCCCACTACGAGACGGAGGGCAGCCGAGGGGCAGTGAAGGCCCTGTCAGGAGGGCACCCTGTGGTCCAGGTATGCTAACCTTTCTCTTACAATTAAAAAAAAAAAAACAACAAACTTACAATATAACCTTACAAAAAGAAAATCTACCCGTCTCATTGAGCTTGAGAAGCATCTAAAATTCAAGTATGGTTTCTGTTTTTCGCCGTAAATCCTTTAGTAATTTCGTAACACGGTACATTTTTGATAGTTCTTTCATTATTCATATATGCGAGGTTTTACAATAAGCACCAGCCACTTGATGGAAAAAAATCTTGTCTGAAAGTAGAAAAATTACGTGCAGGAAAGTAGAACTAACTACCGTAAAACAGACAAGTGGCAGGTTTTTTCCCTGTGAAAATATACAGTATTCATCGTATAAGCACATATACTGTACGTACATTTCAGTTTCTAGTGCGACAAGCTTGACTGCTCTGTTTATATGCATCAGATGAGCAAAGAGCATTTGAAATCAATTTCTAATTATTATTATTATTATTATTAAAATGTCTTGTTATTAAGTGTTAGAGGTGACGTTTTATTGTATGAATTTTTTCTTTTTTTCTTTTTTTTTCTCTTTCTGCCAAAACGGTGTAGTTTTTGACCAGCGTCTTTTCAGAGTATTGTTTTTTATGTTACGAAAAATTCAAGTTAACTGACGATGCCCTTACAGAAAAACCACATGGACTTCACATGTGATTTTTCACATGTGACTTTTGCACATGTGACTTTAACATGTGATTTCTCACAATGTGAAATATGTTGAAAATGTGTTTTGCACATGGGAAACGTGGTTTTGGCCCAATTTTATGTGAATCACATGTGGGAATGTTTTACACATGTGGTAACATGTGATCACATGGGAAATTCATGTGCTTTTTCTGTAAGAGTGATTAGCATATAGAGTTGTCTGGACAAGCTACATCGGTTAAATATGCATTTATAATGTCAGATTAATGAACTAATGAGGCCATATCATCCAAGCGAGAAAACTTACAGGAGATACAGTATTACTAATGTGAAATGGAGAAGAGGACGGGGCTTTCAGGGTGTCTGAGGGATTACTACTGGAGAGTTTAAAAACACCGACGCAACTGTTAATCAGTTCAGTTTCACATGTCGACTAACTTGTTTGCTGCTTTTTTGGGGGGGTAGAGAGAGAGAGAGAGAGAGAGAGAGAGAGAGAGAACTTTCCTTTCTGAGTATTTTTCAGTGATGAGATGATTCGTGATGCTCCTTTGCATCACGCGTAAAAAGGTCAGCACATCTGTCTTTATTTGGTAACATCCAAGGAGGCTTTGAAACTTGACTCGTTAACCCAAAAAATGGAGGCGTGAATTACAAATATGCCCTTATTTATGTAGTTTAATTTTTTTTTTCGAAGAAGTGCACCTCAGGTATAGAATAATTTAGAAAATGAAGCAAAAATCCTGTAACCATTAACCATGTCAAGACATTACTTATCCTTTGAGAAGTAATTCTCATCAGGATCCTGAATATATTTAAATTAGCAACTGGAATTAGCACTGCATTTATGCTGAAATGAAAAAATACAGTTTTATTGCCCATGACTTTCTTCTTATCTTTTCTTTCTAAAACGTCCCGACAGGACCATTTTTTTTGCTGGCTGAGCTTTGAATAAGGGTAGGTGTGTGTTTGAGAGTGACAGAAAGAAAAAGAGCGTGTGTATGCGCTTGTGAGTGACATGCCCGTGTGCGTGAGTGTGTTATTAATGGCCCGTGAAGTCCGAAGTCAATCGACTACACCATTTGAAGGAGTGAATTGCAGTGGCGCATATTATCACAATTACTGTGGAGCGAGAGCACCGCCTTGAACTATTGTGCTTGGCAGGCGTTTTAGAACCCACGTCAGTTTCACCTGCATTGCCTAACACGTGTTAGAAAAAAGCGTTCTGTACTTTTCTCTGTCTTGAACTTGCAGCTTAATTCCCTTCTTGGTTTATCCAAGGTAGAAAGTGCACTTGAAAGTGCAAATGCTACATGTGTGTGTGTATATATATATATGAGTATGTGGTCAGGAGTGACGTGCGTGTGGCCATGAAATCAATAATGTAATACATTCAGACGCAGACACACTGGCGCGGTGCTGCCGTCTCTTGGTAAAGGCAGTAGTCGAGGCATTGCAGCTGTTTTCCAAACCCTTATTCTCTCCCCAGTCGAACATGGGCACTTTCACTTCCCAGCACAGCAGCTGCCGCCCAGCCAGTTTCAAACCTAATTCATCAACTCTCAGGTGTTATTTATAATCCATTTCCTCCCCCAGGAGAAGTCATGTCTCGAAGTTGAAGTTGAATTTGTTAACGCAGGTCTGCAGGGAGGTAGACATTAACCAGTGTAGCTTGTCATATGCTCGCTATTGAGAGCTGGACCTGACTAATCTTGTGCCATTTTATCTCTCATGGGTGTAGCGGTATCACAGGGGCCTCCAAGAGCAAAAAATGCTAATAAAAATATAAACACTGGTACCTTTAAGCTGTTTTGACTGAAGCCTTTCAGTAACCTTTATTCCAAGTCCGATGACTGACACTATATGGCCAAAAGTCTGGGAACACCTGACCGTCATAGCCATATGTGGTTCACACAATGTCATAGAATGTCTGTTCCTGCTCTAGAATTAACATTTCCCTTCAAAGGAACTAACGGGGCCCAAACATGTACTAACATGACAATGCTCCTGTGCATAAAGCATGGTACATGAAGATATGGTTTGCCAAGGTTGGTATGGAAGAACTTGAGTGTCCTGCACTGAGCCCTGACCTCAACCCTGCTGAACACCTTTGGGATGAACTGGAACACCAACATCATCAGTGCCTGACCTCACTAATACTCTTGTGGCTAGATGACCACAATCACAGTCACACTCAAAAATCTAGTGGAAAGCCTCCTCAGAAGAGTAGACATTATAGGTGAACTATATCTGGAATGGGATGTTCAGAAATCACATCTGAACGCTATGGACGGGTGTCCACAAATTTTGGACCATATAGTGTATTCCAGTCTCGATTAGGATTCATATATTTATACAATAGCTAAAGATTTTTTTTTTTTTGCCTTTTTTAAAAATATTTTAGACCAGTAGAATTTCTTTACTGGAATGTTTCAGTATGGTTTGATTTTCTCTGAAGAAACAAGTTGAAAAACACCACTTCAGTGATGCACTTTATCTGCCATGCTTGCATTGTTAGCATACTTCAACTTTTGCTTTTCTTCACTGTGATTTAATGCCTTAACTGCTTCAGTTTGGGGGAGATATACGAGGGCTTTCGTCAGCCTGTAGCCTCTCGAGCAGACAGCAGAAGCTTACTTGCTGCTCTCTCGACTGGGTTAGGCAATCCTGTCCAGGGAGAGAGGTGCTGGGATAAAGGAGCTTCAGCTTAGTCACGCTTCAACTCTTGCCAGCATTTGCCGTAGATGGTCCAAAGCTGAGAGTAAAATGGGTTGTGATTTTGACCCTGCTCTTACTTATTCTTCTTTCCCGAGCATCATCCTCATCTCGGCTCCCAGGGTAAGGCAGTAATGAAGAGCAGGCTTTGGGCGGGTGGATGGCAGCCATGGAGAACGGCAGCAGGGGGGAAGAGGGTGTGGGGCACAGGGAGTCAACAGGCAGGCAGCTGAGGCTTGGCAGTGCTCCTTCCCCTCTGGGACCCTCTGCTTCCTGCTGATTAAGGACCCTAGGCACCACTGGTGCCCCTAAAGAGGAGTAGGGCATGGTATGGGGGCAGAGCAGGATAGGAGTCCCACAGCCCAGCTGATGCTACTTGTGCTGGGACTCCGGGGACCTTTGTCTCATTGCTTGTGTCATTTCTGGTGAGCCAGTCATCTCTCAAATGTGTTCCCAAGTCAATCTATGGGCTGACACTCACTCCAAAATGTTTCCTTTCATGCATCAACACACACACACACACACACACACACACACACACACACACACACACACACATATGCTGTTTCTATTGTGGTGGTGACACAATTTTCCTGGAGAGTAGCATTGAAAAAACAAGAATACAAACAAAGTGGTAGCCACCAGTGGTGCCCATCCCTTGTCAAACAGAGCCACATCACACTTCATTTGTATAGCGATCACATGGGGTTTGTATTTTAATTTTCTGTCATGTGATGTAAACAGCTGGAACACCAACAGAAAAAATGGTGACCCACCTTCTCCCAGGCCGGACTGTTTCTCTGCCCCCTGGCATACTCGTTTGTTATCATCAAGTTTCCGCCGTAATGAGCGGAGGTGTTTTTCTAACCTCTTTCACCACTGCTGCCAAACACCCAGACTTCCCTTTGTTTAGGAAAGTTCCTTTCATGGAGGTGATGTCACTCTCCCTCTCCACTGCACCACTGGCAGACTGGGGACCCAGGCTTGAGAGAGATGCCCCATGTTGATAGAAATCTCCTTTCCACACTTAGACAAGGATCTGTGATCTTGGCAGCTGACCATTCCCTCTTTACCTGCACCCTTCTTCCTGATCTCTTCAACTCTTTCATTTGCCCGTATAGCTTATTATAGAAGAAGCTGACCCCTGGAGCTACTTTTCCTCTTCTCTAGCTACTGCCAACTGCAGTACTGTTATGGGGATGTCCATCTGTGGAAAAGGCACACTGCTGCAGTGCAACCATTGCCAATGGTTTTCAGAGGCATTCTGGGGGAATCTCAAGGTCTACCTTTGAGGAAAAGATCACGTCAAGAATTATGGGTTTTCCATCCATTTGAAATGAATATCATGAGTGTTTGCCAGTGCTGAATTACATTAAATTATGTTTTGAGGAGGGTGAACACCAAGTTGTGACTCACTAAGTATTCCCATAACTCACAGCTATACAGTATTCCTATGTTTTTAAAGACTTGAACTGCCATTGGTTAAACTTAAAAGCCATACCTGATAGTCGGGGTGACGAGTGTGAGCGGATTCCATTTTGGGTGGAGTGAGTCCCTGTTTTGGGTCCAACTTGAGTGCTCTGATTTCAAAGCCTGAGGTCTGGGCAAATACTTCGAAATGTGTTGGAGAGCAGAGCTTTGCTCTCTGAAAACATGTTTCTCCAGTAAGTCTACTGCAACCCTTTGAACAAGCCTGGAATCCCCATCTTTGTTTCATATTGAAGCAGAGTTGACAGCTCTATAAGAAAAAAAAACTCAAGAAAGTATCATCTTGCAAATAATTACTGTCTCGTGTTTATTATGTAAAGATCCATTAAACACGCCATGCCCAGATTTCCTTTTCTTTGAGGGGCTCCCCTTACTCAAGACCTTGGTATTGGGAAACCACTAATTGCAACCATGGAGTAAGTCGAAGAATGTTGTGCGACGGCAACATTTTCATTGGTTTGAGGTGCTGACCACAGATTTATGAGGTAAGGCATCGTTGGCCGCCACTTAGATCACGGGGCACTGGAATCCTGCACACGTCAGTGTGTAGCCTTTGGCGAGGCACTCCGGTACTAAGACATTTCTTTTAAAGCCATCGATTTATATAGTGCTTATGATCTCTATGATCTTTGGTCTAGACATGGGGAGCTCTAAACATTGGCCCTCAATGACATTTTGTTTCACATTTGCATTTTAATACCCACCACAGACTATTGTCACTCTGCCGAAAACCATAAACGCGACACTGATTACCGAGGCAGCCAATTACAATAAAGCAACTCACACAGACACACACACACATCTAGCAAATACTACGTGAATCAACAGCGAGCTCTGGGGTGGGACAGAGAAGACTTAGATGAGTGTAGATTTAATTTGGTACAGAGAGGCCTTGCCGGGTGACTGTCAGCACCTATGAGCGAATGTGATAATGGACCGAGGTCCCCCTCCTTCTTTTCCTCCAACCTTGCACTCTTACTGTTTCTCTCCCTCTCCCCCTTTCTACGCCACGTGGACTAGACCAGTCATGACATTCCTACTTACCACCGTGGAGAGTACAAGAGACAGAAACGAGAGTAGGAAAGAGTTAGAACGAGTTGCATAATCTTGTAACAGGCTACAGAGAGAGAAAAAGTGAAAATGTAGCTCACTTAATGTAGCTCTCTGATGTCACCACTCATCAGCCTCTAATTTCCTTAAACAAATGTGCCCATTGCAAATCCTGGAGCTGTGTGACCCAGCAGGACTGATGTGTTTCCAGTGAGGGTGTTTCACTAATACGTAGGAGCCATACTGGTGTAGGAAGTCTGCTGCGGAGTATGTCATGTGTCATATTAGTTATGGGTAATAAGAGCACATTTTCTTGGTAATTATGTTGATTTATATGCTGAGTTGCCAGATTGGCATACCCAATAATCTGGCAACTCAGGAAATATGGAAAAAAAAATGAGTTGCCTATGTATTTTTTAAGATAGGTAAACCTAATAAATGGGCAAATCAGTGTAACATATGACCAGACCTCAAATTTGAGAGATTTTGTAAGTATATGGCTCTCTGACAGGCTGACACTCAAAACTCCGTCATGCAAATTAGTAAGTAATATGCAGAAATCAGTCAGAAGAACAAGGTTCAATGATTTGACTTCAAATACCTGATTTGAAACATGGAGGTTGATGAGGAGGATGGGCTATATTCAGTTTAATAGAACTTACTGTATGACTAATCCTGTAACGAAATAAGCAGCCGTTTTCATCCTCCATTTTAATAACTGATTAAAATGGACAGGATTTTAGCAAAAACAAAGCAGGGAAATGTGATCTTCAGTGTAGCTGTTGGGGCCTTTTGGTGCCAGGGGTGATATTTCAGAAACTGCTGACCTCCAGGGATCTTCACGCTCAGCAGTCTCTTGAGTTTAAACAGAATGGTGTGAAAAATAACCAAAAAAGAAAACATCCAGTGAGTGGCACGTCTATGGTTGGAAATGGATTGTTGAGGAGAATGGTCAGACTGATTAGATCAAACAGGAAGGTTATGGTAACTCAAATAACCACTTTTTTGCAATTGTGGTGAGCTACAACAGCAGAAGATGATATTTGGTTCCACTTTAAGCCAAGAAAGGAATCAGGAATCTGGACAGTTGAATACAGGCAAAAAAAACATGTACAGGTGCATCACATAAAGTGGTCAGTGAGTATAATTAATCCCAGAGGGGAACCGTCAGGGCCTTCTAGGCCTTCAGAGAAGGCCCAAACATATCAGCATTTAAAATGTTCTATTTAATTTCTTTCCTTCTTTAATTTCTTTCATAATTTCATTTCAAATTTGGCCTTGTTTTCTATCAAATTTGCTTCAGAAATGAAAGCATGACTATCCTGAAAACGTTAAAATCGAGTTATCCAGTGAGATTGTTTTGTTTGTCGTGTCTAGGCTGAGAAGAGTTTAGAGCTGCTCGCTCATTGGTTAGGACTTCATTGCCGGGACAGAAGGCCATGGCAGTGTCTGTTTATGTAGGATGTGACAGATGAATTAACCAATCAGATTTTGATTTATAGTGGGAGGGACCAAAAATTTATCGCCCAAGGCCTTCTCGAAGGCCAACGCAAGCTTAACCGCGAGTCGGTGCCGTTAGTGCAGCAGTGAAGTCGCCTTCCAGCCGGTGTTGCGTTCATCAGTAGTGTTAGCGAATGCTAATAAAGCGGTCAAGCCAGTGCTATCTATCAAGAGCTACAGGCTAACGACCGAGAAACTAAGATTTCTGTCTCCAGACCCTTCTTCCACGCTGCACGCTTGCTGCAGTATTTTTCACTCAGACTTAAGTATTCACTTCCCTGTGTAATTTACTGAGTTACTTTTAAAATCAACATCGACAGCTACACACAACAGCGCGACTTGGCAGCCTGCCGCTAATCCCTTGCAAAATCCTTTGCCCTATTGCTTTTTTGGTGTCTGGCTAAGTTTTGGCTGAGCTCAAGTCCTAGATCTAATAGTAACGGTTCACCACTGATTAATACACATCGCAGAGTCCTGATTTGTCATCAGGACTGTATTTTCCCCATTTTCCAGCAATCGATTCAAACACAAATCTCAAGTAAAATTTTTTGACATATACTGGCCCATCGAAAGAAAATAAAGCCTTGGGTACCCATCAAGACAACGACGTAAACGCGAAACTCTGAAAGAGTCCTTTGGATTTTATGGTGTCTTTAAGACAGTAGTCTCACCGTTTGCAGATAAAGACAGAAAAAGAGAAAGAAAGTTCAAGAGAGCACATATGGTGAATGAATCTAGGGGGTTTACCCAAGAGGGACAAAAATGTTACGTTACTTTCAGGAAGAGCAGTGTCACCGTAAGTTACCTGACCTCATTCATCACTTCCCTTTGCGCATGAGGTCACTTTTGCTTCGAATGAATTGTCGCCCAACGCCGCTAGACCTGTGAGCTCAAAAAAATCATTTCCCTCAGACATATAAAAGCTGAGGTAATGCCTAGTTAAAAGAACACGCAAAATCATGGCAGTACACAATGACTATAATACCGTAGTATAAGTGGTGTGGAAGCAGAAACGTTAGACGGCCGGCACTACTTAAAAGACCATTTTCTGATTAGTCTTCTTGATCAAGCGCACAAAAACACAGTTGCAATTTTCCCCTTTTCCTCATTTGTCTAGAAGTGCTTGGTAGCGCACAGGCCTGTAGCTAATTAGCTGTGGTGACACAGCGAGTAAAATATAATAAGCAGAGCGAGTGCCTCTGGTGAGATCACCTTGGAGACAAAGTGCTCTCGAGAGAAGCGAGGACTTCAAGAAGCCCCTGACCCCGGCATGCCTTGCTGATGACAAGCATATGTGACTAGCGTTCAGGGTCAGGACAGCTGTTGAGACTCTGAAAGGAGAAAAAGAGCCAGGAGTGTGGATAGATCATTAGCCAACAATCGCTGACTTAAAAATTTGTCATTCTTAACCATTCAGCTCAGTGAATGACGCTTAGAAAGACCTTCTAGTAAATAATGGATTTTATATTAGCATTTATCTTTAGTATCATTATTCATCATGGATAATATATCGTGCTTGGAAACCCATTCATTTTTAGAAAATATATCTGCTCAGTGCCTCATGTCAGTTTATGAAGTGTAGTCAGTATGACTTCTTTTTTAGCCACTCAAAGCGTGGATAATGGGGTCACATAAAATCCAAATCACATACAGCAAATTAAATGCTACGGTTTTGATATAGTAATAATTATTTGAGATCGTTTTCTGTGTCAGGATTCACAAGTTCTGCTCCTGATGTCATCCTTCAACCATCCAAGGGGTCACTTGATGATCTTCCCTTCAGACGATAAAGCAAATCAAATAGCTCTGAACATGGTAGTGGGGTTGGGGGATCGCCAGGGGAAACTAATGATGGCAAGTTAACGAGGTCATACAATATAGTCTAATGGGATGTATATAAATAAAATGGGAGATCATTCATTCATCTTCAGTAATCTTTTTATCCTGGTCTGGCCAGAGTCGCAATGCGAGGCACACACATTCAGTCAGCTATGGGAGGAGGAGGAATCTGGAGAACCTGGAGGAACCTCTCACTGGACATAAGAGAATGTGAGAAAATCTGTACAGGCAGTAACCGAAGCTCAGGATCAACCTGAGCTGGAGGTGTAAGGATGAAACACGACCTGCTGTCTCACCATCATATAATGGGAGTGTCGCTCCCAATTAGAGGAGTGGTGATAGAAAAGAACCTCAGTTTCATGATTTCTTGCTTGTTTTTATGAAAGACGTTTGTAGTTGGCAGATATTTCCAGCAAAGCCTCACTCTCACTCTGGTGCTGGTTCATTTTTCGTAAGTACCCCAATCCTTCCTGACACTCCACCCCCTCGCCGTCAATACAGGGGCAATTATATAAGCATTAATCAGATTATGTCATAGGTTACATGTGGTCTACATTCTGTTAGATGACTCAATCACTTAAATAAGTATAGCCCCTATTATTTAGCTTGACATCCTTACCGTTTTCACTCGGTCACCGAATGAAACTTCATAAGACCGAGACCTGAAATTGCACAGTTTGGATTTACCACATGGACTTTATTTTGACAGGTCTTTCTTATTTGCTTTCATGGCAATTGAACATGTGGCCAGTAAACCCCAACTGGATTGCGTTCTGGAGGTTAATCTTAGGGTTTGTTTTTCTCTTTTTTTTCTCTTAGTGTTTTCTTTTTTACCGTTTTCAGGATGCCCACCCACAGTGTGGAGAATGTAGCCATGCAGACCAAGATCTGGTTACACTAAAGTCCATTTGGTTGGACCATTTATGGTTGCACCAAAACTGCTGTTGCAACGTATTCATCCAACATACAATTCTTAATCCACTGCTACATACATTAGCGCAACATTCACAGCAAATGGCCAAGGATAGCCACAGCCTTGTATTTCAGAATAAGTCTACATTTACAGATCCTACAGATCTTCAGCAACCCTAACGCACAGACATACAGTGGCTCTCACTTACTGTGCTGTTGACAAGTGGTTTCTATCTATGTGTAACAACAATTTGTTCCCCCTGCCTGCACTGAAGTGGTTTTTATTATAGAGCAGAAGGGCTAAGTGGTAACCAGAGAGAAAGAGGAAGTTGAACATGTTTGAAGTACGGGGTTCTGATTCTCTTGGTGCTTTAATCTCAGTGTGGCACCGTCTCTGGCTCCAGCCCAAAACGTTCCCAGCCATAATGAAAATCATAACACGCACTGTGTTCCATGTCAGAAAGCCCTCAGGGCAGCATTATGGAGGCTAGCAGCGTGTTAATAGCAAGTTATGCTCAGAAATGCTGCCGTCACCAAAATCTAGCTCAATTGAATCAGGCTAGCAATGGGGGAGAAGAGTGCATAGATGTTCTGCTTCTTTCTTAGGCTTATTTCATTCCAGTAAGTGTAAAATCAATAATTGTGAAGTGCTTTTGTCTCGTTTTTGTCATTACTGTCATTAACATAAATTGTATAAATCTTATTAATTTCATCTCATGGAGAATGTTCTGTAAATAATTTGATAATGCCCCTAAAGGTAAAAAAATACAAATAAAAAAAATAGTTGTAGCAATGTTGCAATGTGTTACAAATATTTTTAACAGTTAACCGAGGTTATCTCAGATCACAATATCTTCGTAGCACAAAAGTGAATAGTTTATTTCATTTATAAACATTATTAGGTGTCATAAAATAAATAGATGGATTACACTGAATTAATATGTAAAACCTCTTTAAAGACTTTGGTTATTTCCCACTGAGTCAGTGTCTGCTGAAGGCCTGCTTCTCCATCAGCATCCTTTTTATGGTCACTGAGAAATTTTCACAAACAGCAGTAGTGTGACAGGACCAAACCTCCACCTTTGTATTATAGAACAGACGCTATGAAAGAGTTCCTGCTTCATAACCCCAAGAAAAAAAAAAAGATCAAACCTGTCTTTAAGGACCCCCCAAACCCCAAAGGGAACTCTCTTAATTGGGCAAACAGAACTAGGCCTTGGGTAATATGGCTCGTCTCCAGCCCGACCAGGGAAACAAATACAGTGTTGCTAGCACGAGTGAGCTCTTGGAGGCTAGAAGCTATCATTAGAAAGCCTTAGCCACAGTGTGCTGAAATAATTACAGCACAGAAGAGACGGGGTTTTAAGAGTGGGCTTCTTTTAAGAGGTAGCAGGCTTTTGGAGAGCTCACCTAGTTCTCTTTGTTGTTTTGCCAGCTCTACGGCTACATGGAGAGTGAGCCACTAACGCTCCAGCTTTTCATTGGCACGGCAGATGACCGACTTCTGCGACCGCACGCCTTCTACCAGGTTCACCGCATCACCGGCAAGACCGTCTCCACTGCAAGCCACGAGTCCATGCAATCCAACACAAAGGTGCTGGAGATCCCTCTTCTGCCTGAGAACAACATGAGAGCCATGTGAGTCTGTCCCACCTGTGTGCATTCTCTACTGGTCATTTCTGGCTCTATTAACTAATATAGATGATGGCTCCATAGATGTAGATGTACTGGGTGTAGGACATTTTCACTGATCTAAAATTTAGTGAAATTATATCAATTTATAACAGTGAATCTACATGAAATAATCTACTATATCTAACTGGATCAAGGTCTCCAAGACACTCAAGTGAGAATCTAAGTTCCATCTGGTTCCTCTGGGTGAACCATGGGATCTGGAATCCAATAAGAAATGCGTTCCGTTTTAGAGAGAGTTCTAGGTAACACAGCTTTTTTTTAATAAGCAAAAAGAACCCATGAGGAACCTTTTTCTCTAACCTGCACCAGAATACACTCAATATACTGTACATTGAGACTGTAGGTGCTAAAGAAGGCAACTGGACTTGTTTGAAATCCTTGAAGATGTTTCACCTGTCATCGGAAAGGCTTCTTCTTCTTCTTGAAACATCTTCAAGGATTTCAAGCAAATCCAGTTGCCTTCTTTAGCACCTATGGTTTACAATGACCTGGATGACTGAGAACCTTCATAGACATATACATTAAGACCCCGTTCTCCTATCAAGTCCAAGTCCAAGCTTGTGCCCTAGACATGCTTCAGTACATTTGTTGCTTCTTGCTGGAGGAATTTGAGGCTTTTTGTCCCCAAACTCCACCTCCTCACCACCACCACCACCACCCAGAGCTCAAATATCCCTGGGGCTTTTACTCAGCATGCTGTCCAGCCAGCAGCACTTCTGGCTTGGCTTTCCTTCTCCACAGCTCCACTGGCGTTTGTCCCAGCAGCTTCGGAGTAAAAGAAATAAGGCATCGAACCCAGACATTACATAACCTCCCTCACCTTCAAATGTCTCTCTTTTTGTTGTTTTCTATGGTAATACACCACTTTTATTTATGAAGTTTATTGGCAAAACACATTGGTTCCATCCAAGCGAATACAAACCCCCTCCTATTACCAGCTTCATTTGTTAAAAATGTGGACAAACTTGATAAAGCCTTAAGCAGGAATCCAAAACGCTCGTTTTTACTCGTACTCAGAAAGACGGATTATCCAATGTGGAAGTGTCATGAAGAAATCGAATGGTTAACTGAATTACAGGAGGAGATAGAAGATAGCAGCAGACGTTCTTCAGTGTCCTGATGACCTGATAAGCCTTGGCTAGATTGTCTGCTGAAATGTCGGAGCAGTGAGGGGGTTTTCTCCAGTCCAATCTCAGACAGGAAGGTGTGGGCTGAGGACCTTTTTCTTTTAAAGGCCAGGTTTTGTGGAGGCTGGCTGATGTGGTCTTTCCATCCATAAGCAGGCTGTTGATAAGACAGAAGCCAGTGCTTTTCTCATAGATCCAGTTCTGTTTCTCCATCTCTCGGTTTCTATGCGGCAGTTGTTCAGGAGATCCATGTTACCCAAGTCAGGTCCATCAGGGCCACAAGACTACACAGACTCAATTCATAAAGGCGTGTAAGTGTTGGGAAAACAGAGCAGAGCAGCAGTGCACCCATTCAGTGTGGATTTCAGGAACGCAGCGGGAGACGCCGTAGTCTCTGGTATTGATTTTTTTTTCTCAAAATTATGGAATAGAAATGTGAAAACAAGCTGTTTTTGTATCCTGTGGGAGGTTCGAGGGCGCCTCAATCCATCCACCGAGCATGCAAGGTGGAAAGTGTGTCTCTAATTGGTCCATGTCCACTGTCAAAGCAAATGAGGTCATTCTTTTCCCATCATTTCCCCTGTTTCTTAATTATATTGCTAAGAGAAGTATTAACAGCGGAAAGAGCCTCGCGATGGTTAGGACACCAGACACTTTCAACTCTGGTTTCACGGAAATGTCTGTCAGCCTACACTGATGTTCTCTGTATCTTGCTGCCCTTTATAGACCATTATAGAAAAGAGGTACAATTGAAGAATTAAAATATATGATCGTTACCCATTTATGATTCATTTGACCATGTCAGAGAACTCTCATAATCTCTTTCACACAAAATGTGTTTTGCCTGAGAGCGACATCAGACATGACTACTTAAGTGCTTATTGTGGTATTTTCTGTGTATTCAAATTGTTATTGGCCGAAGAGGCGGAAAATAGATTTGTGTAAAATTTAACATTTACCATGTTCCAAAAACTTGTCATGAAACTCCGATATAAAATAATTGGAATCCCAAGACGTATCCCATATGTATTCTCGGCTTTATTTTATTTTATTTTTTTTTAATCAGCTCAGCTTTAGTTTTATTTAGTTTTTTTAAAATGCCAGCTTGAAACCTGAGACCTTTTTCCACGCACATGTTCCATTAATGATAAAACTACCCAGAGAGAGAGAGAGAAAGAGAATGGGCATGCAAGAGAATGAAATGAAAGCCTGAAAAAAAATTCCTGCCTCTTAATATGGCATTAGTTAGCAGAATTGAAGCTGTAAAGGTTTGTACTGCTGGAGGTTCTGTTAAGGCAGGCTGGATTAAGATTCTTGACCAGCTGTAAGAACGTGTTTGGTGCCCAAGGTGCTTCTCCTCTAGAAACCACCAGAGATCCCCCACTCCATAGACACTAGGGAGGCAATTAAGCTAGGAGAAGGAAGTCCGTCTTTCAGGGTGTGAGGGCATCAATTGGGATGAAGACCTTGACCTCAGGCTATGCATCACCCTTCCAAAGCCGAAGTCCGCACTGATGTCATTACTAGTCATGACAAACAGCCAATACATATATTGGTTCCATCACTTTTGTTCAAAATGAGCCATAAGACTCAAAAAATCCACTTAGTTTGGGATTAATAAAAATTTCAGTGCTCATTTTTTACATTTGAATGTTCAGTGGTTTGAATGATTGGTCCACGTCCCGTTTTTATTCTTTCCGCATGAGTAAAGGGTTTTATTAAGAAAACACTTAATGGTTTCCTCTCTGTTTTTTCCACTCTGCAGAATCGACTGTGCTGGGATCCTGAAGCTCCGAAACTCAGACATCGAGCTGAGGAAGGGTGAGACGGACATCGGCCGCAAAAACACTCGAGTCCGAATGGTGTTCCGTGTTCACATCAACCAGCCCAATGGCAGGACTGTCTCTCTACAAGCCGCATCCAACCCCATAGAGTGCTGTAAGTACCCATACACGACAAAATAACACAGGTATCAGTTCAGTTCTGATTCCGATTCTCCTTTTTGGAAGAAGATGCTCTGACATTGGAACTCAAAGACAAGATCTGTTGGATCTTGTCTTTGTTGTCTTGTCTACTAGACCCTGTGTTGTCTTTCTTGATCTAGATCTAGAAAGACAACAGTGATCTGAGACAATAGACATTGACAAGAAGCAGTTTTACAGAAATTTGGAGGTAGATCTAGAGCCCTAATGAGCAAAGCAGAGGCGACAGCGATGAGGAAAAACTCCCCGAGATGACATGTTGAAGAAATCTTGAGAGCAAACAGATTCAAAACTGGGATGATAAATCATTACAATTATAAATGTGCTTTAAAAAAAAAAAGATTCAAAAGAACATAATGTGATTGAGTGTTCTGTCATGAGGACAGGACAGTCTTTACTATTATTATTTTTATTATTGCAGCAGCATTTCTGACGTACAAAACAACAGGAATAGTACTGAGATTATCCACTGAAGCAAAGATGAATTTTGGATATAAATTCTTTCTGGGAAGTGTAAATCTTTATGGCAATCATGTGCAACCATGAGCAGAAGATGAGTCAGCAACATTATCTAACCCATTAAAAGATTTACAATATAACAGCTATTAGATCAGTATTTAGTTATTTACACTGGGCCAAGGAATGTCATTTTCCAAACGAAAAATCACTCTCTAACATCTCGTGATTGGAGAAACTGGAATTGAAACTGGTTTAAAGAGGATACCTTGTTACTTGTTTAAAAGTCATGATGTTATTCAGTTCTCTTTGCCATTCTCATAAATCCGCCCCAGTGTAATAAGCTTCCTCTACATTCGGGACAAACATATGGGCTACACTCGTCTCTCTTCTGTCAGTTATTAAAATTTCTTACAAGGCTAAGATGAATATTCCAAGAAGCAGTAAACTGAATTTGATGCTAGGTTTTCTGGCTGCGAAAATGGTTAGTATGACCAAAATGGCCTTAAGCTTTGTCATAAAAGAATTAACAACAAGCTGGTGCTTAAATAATCATTGAAAGGAGTTTGCTGATGACGCTGAAGAAACAAAACAAGCTGCTTAACAGGTCAATAGCGACTATAAACATATCAATATAAGAAATATGTTCGTTATTATAGATCTTTTTTAAGCATAGCAATCTCAAGCATTGAGTTATGTATGGCTCAGTATGGCCCAATTATTCCGAACATTGGGAAAATGCTAACTGTCTTCCAACTTTGTGCTAAGTTTATGAATATGTTTTGTTTTTTTTTGTTTTTTTTAATTAACACATACGACCTGGCGACTTGTCCAGGGTGTACCCCGCCTTTCGCCCGTAGTCAGCTGGGATAGGCTCCAGCTTGCCTGCGA
>JAPEKL010288297.1:0-13904 GCA_028877455.1 Bagre pinnimaculatus | reverse complement strand
TCAGCTGGGATAGGCTCCAGCTTGCCTGCGACCCTGTAGAACAGGATAAAACGGCTAGAGATAATGAGATGAGATGAGTTATGTTGGGAAAAGCTAAAAAAAATCCTGGATCTGCACACATATCTAGGTCCTGGAAACACATACATGATCACATTTGCAGCAAAATGTAAGCAATTGTTCCTCAGCCCAAACCCCACATTTCGTCCAAATTTCATCAAAATCCATTCACTACTTTTTGAGTTATGTTGGGAAAAGACAAAAAGATCTTGGATCCGCATAGAAATCTGGGTCCTGGCTCTACATGCATGATCAGATTTGCAGCAAAACCCAATCAAATTGTTCCTTGGCCCAAGCCTCACATTTCCTCCAAATTTCATCAAAATCCATTGACTACTTTTTGAGTTACGTTGGGAACAGGCAAACAAACAGAAGCGAAAAAGCATAACGTCTTCCAACAAAGTTAACGAAGGTTGTCCTATAAATATGTCCTATAAATCTTAACTTGAATCATTACATTAAACAACATACACTGTTAGTGTTTAGACTGATTGGTGTCTGATTGGTAAAGATGTTTTCGTCATGTAGCCCTTTCTAAATATGATTTTTGTCTGACATAGTAATTTTTTTGATAGATGCCAATCCAGAAAGGAATCTCCTGCTAGAAACTACACTTTAAAATATTACATGAAATTTTGGACAAAGCGTGAGCCGAATTCCCACAACCTGTACAGTTTCATGACTCATTTGTTGTTTGAGGACTAGGCATGCTGTGTGCTAATGATGACAGAATACCACTGAGTTATTAGTCCTTAAAGCTCATTAATGTTCGACAGATAAGACTAGTATTATCCTCTTGGACTAACTGCAGATTTCAGAAGGAAGGAGCCTGGTTCTTTCTTGGTCTATCTGGAATTTGGTTTATGACATTTATCAGTTTCCACACACACGCCCTTGCACTAGAATCCTTGACTATGATCTGCCACGTAGGCCGTTACTTTTATTGTCCTGTTTTAAAGCTGTTTTACTGCCTGAGAAGATTACGAGATTAGATGCGCTGTTATGTTTTTTTAATTATTATTATTATTATTATTGTAAAAGACTGACTTTGTATTTGATCCTCCTTTATCACAATTCCAACTTGTTTTGTATTTGATTAGAACAAATCCTGCTGAGATGGAGCGAAATGCTTGGCTGCTTAAGGTTTTTATAATTCTGTGGTGACATATTAATTAGGCATCTGGTGTATAATTTAACAAACATCGAATGGAAATAAATGAATAGGCTGAATGTGTTTATGTAAAAATATAACCTTGACATTTAATATCAGTTTGCAAGGCCCAAGTCAGCTTTCATTTCAAGCGAAGAATGTGCACCCTTTTTTTTTTCTTCTCCCAAACTGCACATCATATCCTAACACACTGTTTCAGTTAAACACTTAGACACTCACACACTGGTATGGCTGTCGGCTTCAGTGACTAACATTAAAAAACCTTTCGACAGTAAACTGTGATAGTCTCACGGACAAAAAAAGTAATTGCTTCTCAGTCATGGAGTAATGGGATAGGACAGGACATTTAAGCAGTTTTTCTTTTTGTCTCTAAACAGACTTAAATACTGGACGTGTGGAACACGTCACAACAAATATATAATCGAAAGCTCAAACAGAAAGCACGAGATGTACATTTTTCTATGATACATCCAAGAAAAAAAAATATGAACAGTTCAAAAGAGCAGTTTATGCAAATTATAAGCTTGTAAGGCACAAACAGTGACATCTATTCATAAGTACTTTTAAAAAGATCATTCCTATTAACTCAGTCATTAAAATACTGTACAACATACACATCTGATTTTTTTTTGACAGATGAAAGGCCTGTTGTAACATTTATTTAATCTTAATATAATAATATTAATATAAACTTTGCTAATTCTCTTTTTTGACATGTTGAAATATGAATTTCTCCTAGGGGAGTATAAATATGTAAGAAAAAAAAGCCAACATCCTATAAGTCAGGTTGATTGAATGCATATAAAAAGCCTCTTCCAGAGTAGATCTACTGCACAGTCGTGAGGTTTCTGCTCTTTTGGTCTACATGTCACTGTTTATTACTGGGTGGTTTTCATTTCTTGCTCACTGTAATGTTTAAACAAAAATAAAAATAACCCAAAATGTACTTTATATTATACCACTTGCAAACACTCCTTCCCAGAGCAAATGGTTTACCAGTAGACCAGTGGATTTTTAATGGCTGCCTCGTGTCAAAAACATGTTGTACATTTTCCAGGAATCTCTGAAGCAAGCCAGTTGTCCATGGCTAATTTGTTTTAGGATGTGGGTTTTTTTTTTTTCTTGAGATGGTCAGATGCTTTCTTGCTTGGTGATTGTAGGTTGAGGAATGGCTGTTGGCTGTTTAGGCACCGTAGCTATGACTCCCTGGGCCAGTTTGTAATGCTCAGAGCTGGAAGCTGGTGGAGGAGATGGGATTGGAGTTTCGGGTGTGGCTGTGAGCACAGAAAGTAAGAAGATCCATCAAAGACACGCCAAAAGTTCCACAGAACAGCACTGCAAGCATATGCAGTAAGAGCTTTGAAATTTCTGAAGGCATTAGAAAGTGTAAGAGAGAATAAATAACAAGGGCTTTTCTGGACCAAGTAAGCCTGATTAGTTCACCAAAAGGATTATTACAGGAAGCTTGTTTGGCCCCGCCGTACATGGAAGGGTGAACAGGAAAAGCCTAGTCGCAGAGATATGGCATGAAGAACTTACACATTTGTCCATTGTGAATTGGAGTGGCCATGCTGGTGGTCACAATGACATTGTTGCTGAGGTGCTCGTGGACCAGGTGTGGATGCAGAGACGGAGGAGCATGGGGGGCCTCATTAGCAGAACCTGTCGTGTAAACATGAAAACATCAAGGTTCATCCAGCTTGACTTTGGGGCTACCTTAAGAAATGTTCTAAATCAGACTGATGGTCATGTATTTTATTCCCAGAATTCTTATTATTACCTCCAAGAAGCATCTCCTGCAGGAGGTTGTCGATCTTGGCCATCCCGAACAGCTTAACGAACTGGATTTGCTCGATCATTTGCCAGGTGATGCTCTGTAGTGTGGGTAACAGAAGCAGCAACTCGCCGAATCGTCCCCGTGAATCATACTGCCGGTCGTTGATGTAGTCTTCTAAACTGACCTGCACCTGGTAACGCATCCGCTTGATCTTGCTCGGATCACTCAGACCTTTGGCATCTACCAATGACCAGAGAACATGAATGCACTCATGACTTAACTAAGATTTACATCTAGGCAAATATAGTATGATTTCTAAATGATGCTCATTTCTGGGATCTTAGACCTACCTGGATCAAAGAACACAATGGCCTTCAAGCAGGCATATTCATTATCATCTATTTGGAGCTCCTGGAAAGGAAGGACCAACTCATCAAGGATCCTTACTGCTACCCGGCCTACTTCCAACTCTGGACAGTTCCGAGGAATTATATGGTCATTGCCTATAGGGAAAGGAGAATCACACACAACTGTAATAATGGAGGACCAATATACTGTAAGTAGTCCAATTTATGGTTCAATACTGAACACCTTACCTAATAGCAGAAGGTCCTTGTAGAGCATAGAACGCTTGGCAGCTCCAAGCAGGAGGTGTTCTCCAGCATGAGCTCGTAGCAAAGCCACCTGAAAACCAGACAAAACACAAAAAAATCTAGTTCATCTCCAATCCCCAACCTATGCATCTTCACACCTCCTTTAAACACTATACCGTATATGTACTAGTACTTTGAAAGAGAATATTCAGAAGCTGTGTGTCTGGGGTAGGACAGCTTTAAACGGTTAAAAAAAATATAAAGTTAGAGTTCATATCATCAAATGCAAGGTTCTCAGAGGTTTGCAGAGATTTAGGAGAAAGGCACTGAGAAAGTCTGCTTGCAAGAAGATGCAGTGTCATTCATGAGCAACGTCCACAAATCAGTTACCACATCCTGGTGCTTATATTGTTAATGATTCTGTAGGTCTTAAGGAGCATGTAAGTTTTCAAACCAGCTCATCACTTTCTAACTAGAGACATCAAAACACATTAACCACTAGCACTTCAGATTCCCCCACACCAACTCCCTACTCCTCCTGTCTCCCTATCAGCCCTCAACCTTTTAAACATTTGAGACATATTTTTGGTTAAAAAATGACAACGACCCCTCTGAATGGATGTTCATTACAGCGCTAGACATTTCCCTCCTATTATCAAGCAGACCTTTTAGCGATTCCTTGCCTTGAAGACACACCAACTGATTCGAATGCTTTTTCCATGATCTTGCAGATTCTTGTTTTTAGTCTTACCTGGTCATCCAATGGGAGGTCGCAGAAGGCTGGGATATATTTGGCCCACTCCACCAGTACCAACAGTTGCTGCTTCATAGATTCACACACATCTGTAATTGTGGCTATCTTTTTTGTTCTGATATCACCGTTCATGATCGGACCTGGAGAGGAGATCTGAAGCATAGTGAGGGTCACTGTTAAAACTTGCAATCAAACATATCGTTGATGATGTATCGTCTTTTAAAGAGAACGAGCCAACCTGTCTGGACAGGACATCAGCTTGGATGAGTGCGTTGATAGAGGGAAAGCTGCTGTCCTCATAACTGGACCTTCTGGTACTGATTCGGTCTCTTTCGTTCTGTACAGCTATGCCAAAAAAAAGTAATAAATGACTTGAGTCTTGAGTTTGAGAAAGCGAGGAAGTGTTCATCACTCGTCACATAACCTCAATCACTGTGATGAGTCAATCTTAACCAAGCGGTCCACTTAGCAGAAGGAGGTGGAGCGCATTAGCATTGCCTCTATTAGTCGAGAGGGAAAATGCTCAAGGTTGGCCTGTTTATCAGTGTGCAATTATGATGCCTCTGAACTGTTTGCTCAGCACGAGTTAGCCATAGACTTCAGCGCATTGTCGAGTGAACATTAACAAGTTGTCTGCTTCACTCTGATGTCGCAATACACTCTGCATAGCAGGCTCCCGCAAGGCACATGAGCTTGCTTTCAGTCCTGTTTTGCCATCAGTTTGACTTTAATTCATATGCGACAAAACAACATAAAAGTGGTGCATACCTTCTTTTTTCATTCCGGCCCGAAAGCATTTCTTAAGCCTACAGTATCTGCATTGGTTCCTCTTGTCTTTATCCACTATGCATTGTCTGTTAAACCTGTAAACACAAAGATTTAATAGTCTTACTCAATTATTTTGGATGTCCAGGAAGACATAACTGAAAGAAATCTAAGAAAGGTTGATTGTAGGACATGCGAAGTCGACCTGCATGAGTACATGTGGTTTTTGCGAACACTGCGTCTGAAGAAACCCTTGCAGCCATCACAGCTGGAGGCTCCATAGTGTTTTCCTGTTGCCCGGTCGCCACAGATAGCACACAGAGTCCCTGTGCCCAGGTGGTTGGCAGCATTCAGGTTGGCACCCTCAGCTGGTGAGGAGTCTGAAAAAGAAGGTTGACTGCTTATAGAAATTTTGCAAAATATCCATTTCTCTAATACTGTTTAAGCTTCTTCTGCTTAAACTTTAATAAATTAGGTCATAATTAGGTTGTAAGAACATGGTGACTTTATGTTTTCTGTAATTACACCACAAAGTATAAGTTGAGGAGCAATCATTTTATCATGTATTACAGTATGCAAGTGACGAAGGCATTCATAATTCTGATGCGTTTATTAGCCAAGTCTCTTTCTTTCATTCTATCAGATACTCAGCTGAAAAGACAACAGGAAAGCAATGGGCAAAATGCCATGTCAAGGCAGTAAAAAAAAAAGGTTTGGAAAAAAAATGGCGCTACGATTAATCAGGTGTAAATCATTTTGTTGGAAAGAAAATATGAGGAGTGTTTGCTTCAGTCATCCAGCCGTGATTATAGCTAAAAGAAATTTCTAACGGATTATATTTTAAAAAATATTTTGGAAAAACTATTCAAAGAAATATTGCTGTAATACACAACTGATTAGCCCAAATGGGCAAAATGAGAAAAACAACAACAACAACAACAACAACAATAACGTGTTTTGTTGTTTACTCTTGTATCAAATACTCAAAGGAGCATGGAGTGATTGCATTAAAGCCAAACAGGGCAAACACATTTCTTCAGCTGATCAAAGGGAAATGTGCTCCGTGATAGCACTGTTAATTGACTCCTTTTGAACTGAGTCATTATCTGAATGGGCTAGAACGTTAGACAGATGTGGAAATCATATTCATCACCGTTTAAATAAAGACCTCATAAACACAACTCATCAGTAAAAGAAGAAAATACAGATAAATGTACCATTAAATAGCTATTTAATTGCTCAGTGGTGTATTAGGTTGAAGTGTAGAAAAGATGTTCGAACATGACCCAGAAATGAATACATACATTAAATCAATATGCCGGATCGAGTTAATGGAATCAGTTCGATTTCTCATGAAAACAAGCCATGGGAGAATAAACAACTGAATGGTTCAGTGACATCTTCTACAGTCTGGGTCCATTTATCTTGCATGTCAAGCATCCCTGGAAATACTACTCTGAACAGACATCTTATCCTCAACCGACCAACTTGAGGTAAGAAGAGCTGGATGGAATCACATTGGGATTTCTGGCTGTGCAACTCTTGGGATGAAACACAATCCTAGCTTGCCTACAAGACAGAGCTTGTAGCCATAATCTCTCTCAAAGCTCCTTGCGTTTCAGTCTCATGCATACTGCCCTGCCGTCCCAGTCCCAATCAGTGTTGAACATTCAAAATAAGTCACAGCAGGCACAACGCACTGCACACCTTGAGTCATCCTCAAAAGTCTATAAAAGAGCGTGAAACTCATTAAACCTCATCATTGCACACTTGACCAAACATTCACTAACCGATATAAACTCGGAGGACTCAAAGTTCAGCTGGGAGGAGGACTCACCTGTGCTCATGGCGAGCACTTGCATGTTCTCGAACTCCAGGGTGGTGTAGGCCGGGTCCAGGGCCTCGCTATAGTCTGCCATCTCCATGTCTGCTAGTGCTTTGGACAAGCGCATTCTCAGCTACCTGACACTGGGGGCAAAGACTTGTGCTCTTCAGTGGAGTTTGAACCCCCCCCCCCTCTCTTAGAGGAAGCCCCGCCCCCTTTGAGAGGTAGACACCTCTGAGTGACATGGGCCATGTCCTCTAGAGCAAAGATGAAACTGACTTTGATTGACAGTTCAGACCGTCCCAGTTCTGGAGTGGGGTGGCCCTTAAAGTTAATAATTTTCTTGCTTTTCAAATGCTAAATCAGAATTTGTTTTTTTTAGATATGGACAAACACCTCTCTCTCTCTCTCTCTCTCTCTCTCTCTCAAGTACATCCTGTCCCTGTTAGTTAGCTCTATTACACCAATTTTGTCCAGTTTTCAAATATATACCTTGTATTTTTTTTTTTTTTACCACAGTCTGGTCCACTGAATACGATCGCAAATATAACTGATACGTTATATCTGGTTAAAGTGACCAAGAAAGGTTCCTCGAGTTGTATTATATTATGTAATCTCTAAATTCAGACTGAAAAGCAGCCAGCCTTGTTTGCAAGTCTCGTTTGGTAAGTCTGTGTTAATTCTTGCACAATAAACAACAGCAGTGACTCTTACAAGCAGCAAATTATGACCTTTATGTCAAAGAACTCATTGTTCATTGAAAACCCATATGCACATGATCTGTCACTTTGAGTCCAATATTGGAGAACAGCACACTCAACATTATGCTAAACTTCATCATCATTAATAAGTAGTGTAATAAACAAATTATTTCCCCTGAAACCAAACCAAATGCCATGAACCAACATGGCTTCCATATCAGATCCTCTGTTGCAGTTTATCCAAGCACATGCATTCGTGTAAATTATTTAGCTGAAGGCAGGTCATTGGACCAGAGACTAGCTATAGGGTTTGAGACATTAGTTCAAAAAAGGGAGCACAGACTTTCATTGACTTTTCATTTCATTTGCTCTCTTTGGTCTGATTAGTGACCTGACGACATGGCTGATGACAAAAAACAAATGTTTAAAGACAGACGAATGAACAGAGAAGTACTGTATGTGTTAATTCTCCACTTCAAGTTCAAAACTGATGTGTCTTACACACCATGGTACGAGTCAAAAGAGGCAACATCATCTCAAAGTGTGACTTTCTTTCACCGTGGCTCAGACCGTTGGTTTGAGCCAGATGGACTGGTTTGAGTTTTTCAGAAACTGCTGATCACAACAGTCTCTAGAGTTTACACAGGATGGTGCGGAAAACAAAAAACATTGAGTGAGTGAGGGACAGTTCTGTGGGTGGAAACGAACGCCTTGTGGATAAGAGGCATCAGAGGAAAATGGCCAGTGGTGGGTTTCCCAAAAGCCTCTTAAGGCTAAGAGCGTCTTAACTAGGAGAGAGAGAGTGTTCATTGTGCTGCTCGCGCTACCATTTAAAGATGATCTTTGTGCTACAATGCTTTTGGGAAACTCGGCACAGACTGGTTCAAGCTTTTTTGCCAGGAAGGCTATAGTAACTCATAGCCACCGTGCTGAGCAGAAAAGCATCTCAGCATGCAACAGAAAACAGAAGAGCACATTGGGTTCCAGTCCTGCAGCCAAGAACAGGAATCTTAGAATCAAGAACAAGTTTCTATTAAAGTGGCCGATGAGTGTATACTGCCACAAAGTAGTGGGGCTTGTAGTGGGTCTTAGTCTTTGTCTGTTTGTTGAAGGTAAAGTGATATAAAGTGATAAAAAAAACAAGTGATATGACCTGATTAAGTAACATACCAAGGCCATAAAAGGCTTGGAACTCAACAGCTCACTTACTACTTAGGACACAGTTTTCATCTATCTTTCATCTTAAGTAGATAATATTGAAGTAAGTATCACTTGAAATAAGAGTGGCACAATCCCTATAATTGTATGATAATCTTATGATAAAGACTTTGTCACGGTTAGTATCCATAAACCGGTTTGGATCTGATGTCATTCTTGTGAAACACAGTACATTATATTTTACATGCTGACATGCAGGAGTAGTTTAATCCAAGGGGACAGTACTGGTTGGGCAAACAAGTTGAGCAAGTGCAAAAGTGTAAGGGCATGGGCAAACACAGGAGAGGATATATTTGTAGAAGGGAAAGTGACAGTACAAAGGGATGGGTCAATGTTCCCCAGATCAGAGAGGGCAGTAAATGTACTCTCATGAATTTCAACTACGTCTACACACACACACACACACACACACACACAAATGTCACAAAATCCGACAGTCGACTCACATGCTAACCAAGTGTACTCGCAAAATGCATTGTACAACTGGCACCAACTTTGGTACACCATAACTACGAGTCCACTTCACTGTTTGATTAATGTCATGATCCATATCGTTCTTAGTTACCGATATTCAATATTGACTCTGGTTTGATGGCATGGATCATGAATTTTGCCAGAATTCTAGTGAAAATGATGCAGAAAATTAGCTAAATTAGCTGTGTTGTTTGGAGTCACCTGGAAAACACCTAAACTTACGAGCAAACTGGCAATTTAGATATAGACAAGGAACACATCATGTGATATGTTCTGTACTGTAAGTTCAGAATCTTACTGTGACATACTGTATTTATTAAAGAAACTCAACCACAGTCTGATATTTTGTCACACTCAGCATCTTATAACAAACATCTTCTACCTAACAACACTTCCGTTCTGTCATCTGTCAAAGTTCTGGCATCTTTATGCATTGTCTCAACCTAAACATGTCTTCTGAAATCTCTTATTTGCTCAAGAGCTCTGTTCTCGCCACACTGACAAGTAACCTGATGCGGAAAAATAACACGGCAAATCAGTGACTCACACTGTGCAAATCTTATCTGGCTTACCATTACACTCTTTATCATAACTCACATCTTCCAGCGTTGTCTGATCTCTTCCTGATGGCCCTGAACACCTCCATAAAAGCTAATCCACAAGGTTATGGCTTTCTCCGTCACATGCAAATGCAAAGTCAGGGTGTTCGAACCAGACAAGTCTGGATCACTATCATTAGCGATTCCCTTGAGGTGGGAAAGTAATCCTAGTAAATCTGCATTTGAAAGTTTTGTTAAAATTGTCTAATTAGTAACCCACACAGGGAGAACTTGTAAAGTTCAGCGCAGGGAGTAACCGGAGCTCAGGAGCCATCTGGGGGCCCTGAGGAAGCTTAATATAAGATAAATATACAGGAATATTCACAAATTATACTTTTGGGACCATAGATATTTTTCTGACACTGGTAATGACACCGCTGCTTCAAGGAGTAATAGGGGAACAAAATGGTTTTTTATGGCTACTGGAACGATTCCTGATTGGGGCTTTAAAAGAATAATTAAGCTACTTTTTAACTAGACGTGGAACTTTCTTCTATATTTGAAACACTACAGGAGGAGTTCTCAAACCTTTTGTCAAACTTTAGTAAACTAAATTCCATGGACCTTCAAATGCTCAGCACAGATTTAGTTCGTGAACATTATTTAAATCTACACAAGATTTTTTTTATTTATTAGAGCCATATATACAACTTTTTATTCCTGCACTTTCCAGCAACAGAGTAGGTTAGCTCCAAGTCGATGTATATGTTTATTATATTTAACAATTATTCCCTGAAGGTGAAGTGAATATCGGTGAATAATAACTTAGACGAAGTCAAGGTTATTATTCACCGATATTCACCGAGCCTGAGGTGGATTATTGTTTTAGTATAAATACACAGGTGATTTAAAAAAAAAAAATCAGATTAAAAAATAATTTCTATCAAACTTCAAAAGTGGCAAGCAAATGTAATTACGGCGAGGCGCAGACTTGTGTCACTTATCTACGCCGACTCACATAAAATACTTAGTTTTGAAATCAATAAAAGAAACCATAAACCCACCTTACCTTTGAATAGTTTTAGACCAAACTTTGTAGCATTTTTAGTGCTTTTAGGAACAGCATTTTCTTTCATAACTTCTAATTCTTCCTCATTTATGGTGACAAAGCGATTGGCTGCCATTTTCCAAGTTGTTCGAAGTGATTATTGAAAAATAGTCTGAATTTCTCAACCAATCAGCACGCACAATTTTCTATACTCACGTCTATGTTTATACTAATTATTATTATCAATATATTATATGCTTGATCAGAGCTCACTAATAAATCTAACTTTGATAATTATAGATTGTGATTTGCACCACTGAACTGACCAAATAATAATAATAATAATAATAATAATAATAATAAAATCATCTCATCATCTAGCAGCATTGCTTCACTGACCCTCGGTTGTCCCCAGGCCCTACTTTAAGAAACCTTTTGATGAGATACTGTGGCTGCCTGTTACCTTCATTAGTAGTCCATCATCCAATTAACAAGTGAATTAGTCACTCGTTCATCAATCAGTTCCTTAAATGTTCATCATTCTCAGGTTTTCAAGCAGCTGAAGACCCCTGAGTGGATGTAATTGATGTATGTGAGTTTCACCTCATTCTTCAGTAATCATATCACTCCCAGCTCAGATACTCTGACTCCACTAGATGTCTTTTTTCTACCTAAACTAAATATAAAGCACCAAGACTGGCCAAAAGCCCACTTTTTGATGAGCTGATATGGAAGAACATGCATTCATAATTCATAACATCTTATAGTTTCTGTTCCATCAAATTTATTGCGCACGCAGTCATAGGACGAAGATGTACTTTGAAACGGATTATGGAGGACATCAAGAGGATCTCTCCTTCCCTAATAGTTCCCTGAGTGTGATATGAGGCTGCTATGTCACGTCCATGTCCTATAATCAGTCACCCATGCTGCCCGGGGCTAAAAGTCAAAGGACTGCTCCGAACTGATGTAACTCTGCTGCTTATTTCCCCCTTTGAAACTTCAAACTCCAGTTTGTGAACAAAGTCCTGTCTATCTTCACAATAGGAATCTCCGACCACTGACCAAACTCCATTTGTAACCACTGCCTATTTGTACCTTCTCTTGAATGAGTCTTTTTCATTTCTACTGAACGGGGACATGGCACCAACGCCACGATCTGAATCACCAGCTCTATGGCCTACATGGAATAACATACATTTGGAATAATTACGGATAATTTTGGGAATATATCGGTTTCTCTCTTTGGATGCCTGGAAAGGGTTTATGATGCTTGGCCACCTTGATAAGAATGACAACAGAGTGGAAGAGAGAAGGAAATATGCTTGCTCCAGCACATCTGAGGCCAGTAAAAAAAAAAAAAAACCCAGCGTGGACTCACTGGGGTAGATGGCACAGGTACGTAAGGCTAGTGACATGGGGAGACCTTGTCAACAGATTGCTATCTGTAAACCACACAGCTTGTGCAAGCCCCCATGCTGAAGTACTGGATGTCAGAATGAAAGATTTGACTTCATGAGAAGAAATGCAATGTGATGTGCAAATTGACTTGCTTTAGTTTACTTTTAATCCATTTCTTATGTATTATGAGGCTGAATGAAAGCATGATGAGATCATTCATATCACTGGGTATGTTAT
Organism: Bagre pinnimaculatus; assembly: GCA_028877455.1. NCBI lineage: Eukaryota > Metazoa > Chordata > Actinopteri > Siluriformes > Ariidae > Bagre > Bagre pinnimaculatus. The sequence goes on along the minus strand of JAPEKL010288297.1, from coordinate 1,344 downwards.
GAGGACTGATAAGCCTGGGCTATGCCCCTCCTCTCCATTAAAACCAGATTAGTGCTCTTCAGAGAAGTCCTACATTTGAAAAGGCTTGAGTAGTGAAATCAGTGATGATGAAGAAAAGACAGAGCAGAATGAATCGGTCAGAGTCGGTGTCACAGATAAGACTTTTGTCTTGCAGATGTAATCCCATGGGTTCGATGATTACTCTATCTGATTCGTGACAACAGGATTCTTTATGTACCAAAAAAAGCCTTTCTTTGGACAAGTTGATGCATGAGTTCATACACAAATCTGTTTCCCTTCCAAAACCCTTTTATATTGAGTAGCTTTAAATAGCGTCTTGTTTATTTTCATGATACACCGTGCCATGCTTAACTTCACTCTCAAAAGTTTTCATAACTAGACTGATATAAGCATGTAACCGAATATGAATACATTATTTGGAATGAACTGATAGCATAGTGTTTTAAGCAAATCACAAATACCGAACAGATACATAACAAAGGTGCACTATTAGTTTTTTCTTTCTTTCTTTCTTTAATGTAAAAGGTTTGCAAGGTCATGTGATTGGGAGGTTTTTATTTTCATGTAAACACTTATATATCATTTAGTGTCACATGTTTGAAGTGTGTGAGATGTCAGATAATCAAGAAGCTCGTGGGACGAAGAAATACAGCATTTGTTAACGTGAGCCTGAGCAATGCATTCACAGTGATTCAGTGACAGTGTTCATTCGTTCATTATTCGTACATTCCTGGATAGAGTCATGGTGGACTAGTAGCTTAACATTTTGGAAAAACTAAATTTGAAAATATCAAGTACAAAACCCTTCTGGTTCAAGCCACACCTACTTTCAGGTTAAATCTGGATATAGATATAGAAACAAATATTTGGAGTACTAAATAGATACAGATAAAGATATTGTCATTGCATTACACCCTTACGACACTGCTACGAGAATTCTTTCTTCACTGTAAAATGTTTTTATTTGGACAAAGCGACACTATGAAAGCCAAATTGTAGCCTGTACAGTATTTCCCACTGTAATGAATTGAATTAGTAGCCCAAAGTTTTGTTTTCTATTATTACTTCATTAGACATCTGACCTCTGACAAGCAAAACAAGCTCCAGACATTAAAGAAAATACAAATATAAAGTGTGAAAACATAATATCATGCCCAGACATAATATAACCCGTGCCTAGACATATCACATATCTTCAGTGGCCTACCAATACAAGTGAAATTGATTTAAATCACGATTTAAAATTCAGCCCATTTTATTATTAGGATAAATAATTTATACCTGCTGTTTAACCTGACCATGTGGCCAAATATAAAGCAGGAT
>JAPEKL010282082.1:0-13944 GCA_028877455.1 Bagre pinnimaculatus | reverse complement strand
GCCTTCGACTGCCACCCAATCCACATTGCACCGGCCCCCTACGGCTACCTCTGTGGGTGGTAAACCCACAGGAGGTCGGGCCCACGTCACCTCTTCGGGCTGAGCCTGGCCGGGCCCCGTGGGCAAAAGCCCGGCCACCAGGCGCTCGCATATGAGCCCCAACCCCGGGCCTGGCTCCAGGGTGGGGCCCCGGCTGCGCCATACCGGGCGATGTCTCGGTCCTTGATTTTTTTTTAACCATAAGGGGTTTTTGAAACGTGTGTTTCACTTTAAATAAAAGCTCTCACATTTACATCGATCTCCAACCAATCCATGACGTACTTCAGTAATTAGTAATGAATTGCCATTTGTTCCACACTACAGTATAAACTACTGAAGAACAACATGCAGTTTTGTCAAAACTACAGAAGTACAAACACATCAGTCATGAGTAATAGATTTTGATGTGTATAAATATACTAATTTAATAATCAAATGTAAAATTATAACTATTTTATCTTTTTTTGACAATAAATAATCTTAAAACTACAATAGAAACAAAGGCAGTGAGAGAGAGAGAGGGAAGCTGACTGCCCTCATTTATCATGGAGAATGATCAGTGTACATACAAACTACAAGACAGGGACAAGACAGAAATGGAAACAAAATGCACATAATGTACATAATTAAGCAAACGGAAAATAAACTCAAAAGACGAAAATAGCCAATGAACATGTAAAACTCTGTACAGGCCGTAATTTAAGCTCAGGAATAAACCAGGAACCCTGGAGCTGTGGGGCAGCTATGCTACCCGCTGTTCAGTGCTGCCTGATCTGTTATTAATGGAATAGAAATCTCTCATGTGTCTCCTTCTTGGCTAGTTCAAAATCTGTGTAACTCCAGCGGGAACCTCGCTTTGCATTTCAACAAAATCATGCATAGAAAATAATGCTTACACTGATGGCCCTGGTCTTCAGAATGTTTCATGCATTATTCACTTTTAAGTGCATCACTGACACTTTAAATGTGTATTTTGTGATTTTTAGCTCTCCAGATTATATTTGAACCCTTTAGGCCAAAACATTCTGCTTACCTTAAATTGTGAACATTTTCAGAAGTACTTTATATGAATGCAATCATTTAGTTGCCAAATTCTATTTTGGATGAGTACCCATTTATCAGCCTATCTGCAGTTTGCTTGCTGTTGCCCTTGCAGATAATCAAATCCCTTTGAAATCTTGGTTATTTATTTATTTATTTATTTATTTATTTCTCTAGTGAGCAGTGAACAACTGTGGTACAGGCTGATAAACAGATCATTATAATGGGAACAGAGTGGAGATTACTGATGAAATGCCTTTTCATGATTAATATTCTGAAATGTGCATTTAGATAGGACGAATTTATCCATAATGTAGTGAATTGGTTCTGATTGTTTTCCTCTAATGGTCAGATGATTTAATGCCCAGATCAGAATCAGAAACACTTTTATTGCCAGGTGTGTGAACACACACGAGGAATTTGACTCCGGTACCACTTAGCTTTCATAGCACAACACAGATAAAAGCGTATACACAAAACCAACAAAACAAAGGAATGGTGCAATAGTAGGGAATAATAGGGAATACAGAGAGATACATCACTAAGTTGGACTTGCACTGCATAAACTTAATTGGCATGTTGCACTCTTTATGATTCATATTCATTCACTTATTTTTACTAACTGCTTCAGCCTGATAAGGGTCCAGAAATACTGAATCCAGAAATTGGGTGAATCACAGGGCACCATGCACACACATTCACAGACATTCATTCACACCAAGGGGTAATTTAGTATAGTCAATCCTTCTGTCTACATGTTTTTGTACAGTGGGAGAAAAACAGAAAACCCAGAGGAAACCCATGCAGATAAGCAGAGAACATACGAACCTTCACAGAAAGAGTAACTTGAACTCAGGATCATTACTGAAGGTAACAATGTCAGGTCACATTTTGTTTCGGCCATGAATGGCAATTCCCAGAATTCACTGTTGCAATGCAATGGCTTCCCATCAACTCCAAGAACTACAAACCAGGTCACATGTTTCATTCACCTGGTCTGCATGTCCACACTTCTGATTACACTCACCTGTTTTTCTCTCTGTCTCTCTCACACGCACACACACACACACACACACACTTTAAATAGCCTGGACTTTCATTCACATATTGCAAAGTCTAGCTCCTGGTATCACTAGTGATGATTTGTGCATTCTGCATCTAAGTTGTTCTGTATGCTTTGGTTTTGACTTTGGTTTGTTTGATACTTTGCCCATGGAATCTGTATTAGGGCAGTGGGCATGTGCCATCCTTGACTGCCATGCAATGTAGTAGTAAATCATCTCCTTCCCTCCTGGGGTGGTACCTTGAGCAAGCACTAGCAGCCCCTTGTTTCCCCTGTTCAGGGTTACGACCAAAGACTGGACTTGGTAGACTGCATGGAGGAGACCACCACCTGGTGGTTCAACAGGCAGGAAGGTGGACCTAGCAAAGTGTTTGTGGAGCACAATCAGGGCACAGTGCAACATGTAGAACACTGTTGGCCATCCACTGAATCCTGACCTAGCTCCAGCTGCCTTGATTCTGTCTTGCCCCTGGACCCAGTTAAGTTGGGATGAGTGAGGGAGGCTGACAGCTGTGCAACTCTCCCTCATTCTAATCCAGGTCATGTGCAAGTCACAAGTCATGACTTCAAATTCAAGTCCTGTGGTGATGGGCAAGTGGCAAAGCAGCAGGTGCAAAAACACTGGAAGCTGTAGTCATGAACCTGCACATAGGCGGCCCAAGGTACAGGGTCACTCTTTGCTGGAACGAAGCAGCAGAAGAGTTTGGCAGCCCCCTGGGTGTCTGAGCAGCCTTGTTTAGGATTCGCTCTGCTCACCTCCATGGAGGAAGGGGCTAGAAAAGGTGCCCCAAACATAGCTTGCTTCACCTCATCCTGGACAGCACATCGTGGCGGGCAGAGATCCTGTTCAGCAGTCGGATTACAACAAATAAAAAAAGAAACAAGATAGTGAAGGTCCTCAACCTTGGCACATGGAACATGCATACTCTACGGGATAACATCAAAGCAGACAAGCCAGAGAGAAGAACTGCATTAGTCACCAGGGAACTAGCTCGCTACAATGTGGACATTGTAGCAAAACATGTCTAGCAGACAAGGGCCAGCTCATGGAACATGGTGGTGGTTATACAAACAAAACTGTTTTGTTCTACCATGTAGAAAATAGTCAAAATACAGAAAAAAACTATGAATGTTGAAGTGAGTTAAAACTTTTGACTGGTACTGTGTATAAACAAGTTCAGCTGATTGTGTAAGCCATTGATCAGTCATAAAATTGATACATGACACTGTTAGCTGCACATTTTTGGCTGAAGGAGGTGTATAGAAACCTTCAAGCAAAACAGCTGCACCTGATACACATGTGCTTCTATATAACATAATACATGCTACCTTGCTAAGAATGGTCCATCTTCCAAATAATATCAGTTCAGCTGTGGTGCACTGATGAACAGGGCAGAGGGTGCCTGACAAATTGTGCTTAGCGTCAAACTGCTGGAGTCATGCCTAAACTTATACTGTGTTTTCCAGGTTACTAGAAAATCTAGAATCTTGTGGATCTCAAGTTACATGATATGTGTGCGTATATATACACACACAGACAAAGTGCAATAAGGCCAATTCATTTGTTTTTTCACTTCCTGATTGTGGAGGCAGAGTGCCAGTCTGTGGACAGAGAAAATAGCCAGGGGAGGTAAGTGGCAGATGGGTCACCCCTGTGATGGATTTATTAATGAGTGTGCTCTGTGTTGCAGTGAATGGCAGAAGGCATAAAAGGGGGAGAGTCCTGAGAGCCAGAAGAAAAAGAAAATTAATGATCCAGCACAGAGCTGTGTGTGTGTCTCAAAACCACTGTGTGTGTTTAAGTTACTGAGTGCATCTCAGAGTGAGACTGATGTTTAATAAACCCTCTGAAAAAAGCATAGTTTAGCAAAGTGCAAATAAACATGAGGGAAACAGCCCACTTATCCTCGTCTCTTCAATTTCCCGAACCCCGCTCTGCTACACTGATATTTACATCTAGATGTGTTAAGCATCTTAGAACTCATTTGGGTCTGGTGATTGACTAAAACCATCCTTTTTCCCCCTGATGAAGTCCTTTGTTGTGTTGTGGCAGTGTATTTTTTCTCCCTCGCAATTAGGTTGGATGCATTTTTGTGTAAATTGGCAGACAATGTTTTTGTAGACATCTAAATTCATTCTGTTTCTACCATAAGTAGTTATATCATCAATAAAGATAAGTGAGCCCATTCCAGAAGCAGCCATGCAAACCCAAGCTATGACACTACCTCCACTGTGCTTAACTGATTGAGCTTGTAAGCTTTGGATCTCAAGCAGATCCTTTCTTTCTACACACTTTGGCATTTCTATTATTTTGGTTCCAGAACTTCTGTGATTTTCCCCTCTCTCTCTCTTTTTAACAAATTCCAATCTGTCCTTTCAATTCTTACTGCTGATGAGTGGCTTTCATCTTGTGATATAGCCTCTATAGTTTGGCTCTGGAAGTCCACTTCACCCCTTAATACCTTCACCCCTGCCCTTTGCAGGTTGTTGAGGTCACGGTTGCTTTTAGGTTTTTCTTCAAAGCTCTCACAATGTTTGCCATTAACTGCTGTTGTTTTCCTTGGCCGACCAATTTAATGTTTGGTTGTTAGTACACTAGTAGTTTCTTCTGTTTTCAGAACTTTCCAAATATTTGTATTGGCTATGCCCAATACTTGTGATTTTCCCTTTTTCCTCAGCTTCAACATGACTTGCTTTTCACTCATAGACAGCTTTCTCATCTTCATGTTGATTTATCCTTTTTAACAACATGCAGTCTTCACAAGCAAAACCTACAGCTCAAACCAAGAGTACAAATTCAGAGCTATTAATTGTTTAATCAATCAATCTAACAGGGCACAGTTGGACAACAAGAAACACGTGTCAATCACATGGTCTATTTTTTATCATTTGAAAAATGTAATGGTTGAAACAAAAGATGTTATGTTCCAAGTTGTTTAACCCATCCAAATATAAATATAAGAAAATAAAAACTGAAATTCTGATCTATTGTCTTGTGATAGCCACAGGCAAATATCATCCCACATTCTACCTTTGCACCTTATTAGTTTGCTGCACAATATATTATTTACAGTCATCTATTCAATCATACTCAAATAACTAACAACACAGTTTGCTTGACTTACAGTTTATTTGCTTTAACTTTACATTCCTTTATATGGCCTGCACACATTTTAACACTGTAGGGTTGTGAAAGCTATGTTTATTTGTCACTCGTGGTTTTTTTTTTTAGCTTTCTTTGAGTTACCTTGAGTACTGGGGGTGGTCCCTTCCTAGTTGGCCAAAAGGTGTGGCTGAGGGGACCTAAATCTTGGAGCCTGCTCATCAGACTGTACTACATCTCACCATGTGCCCAAGGGGGATTTTGGCTTTAGTTAGTTTTGCTTTCTATCTGTTTGTAGTCAGCATTTATTTTTTGTTTACTCCTGTGTTATTTGGTTTGGCCAAGCCACTATATATGTTCCCTTTCGTTTCATTGTGTCAGGTCAGTTTTATTCAGTTAACATCCTGTCAGATGTTTGTCTCATGTCAAGTTATAGTTTGTTGCCCTCTTTTACAGGTCTGGTCATTATTAGTTTTGGTCTTTGTAAACTTTTTAAAAACATTTTTTGGGGGTCAATAAAATCCTGCCTTTTGAACCAAAAACGTGTCTTCTTTCCTTGTTGTTTGGTCCCTGACACATATTAATCTTTTTAATCTGTGCAACTGTGTATCAATTTTGACCAATCCAGGTTGTGTACTGTCTAGCCTGTAGTTAGCTGTTGGAGTTTTATTTTTCTCTGTTTAGTTGTACTCTGTCAATTCATTTGTATGGCTGGTTTGCTTCCTTGGCTGTCTGAGTATTGGTACTTCAACAGAATGTTACACTAAGTATTATCCTGTCACTTCTTCAGTTGGCACAACAACTTTCTTGTCTGGAAGTTCAGCACTTCTTGTACATGACTTCTTGTTTTATGTTGACTTTTTGAATCGCTGTATGTTGCTCTGGAGAAGAGCGTCTACTAAATGCCATATAATCCCAAACCCAAATATATTCAGTGTAGAGCAAAAACAAAAGAATTTGCCTTGCTATTCCAATACTTAAATGCATAGCTTAAAAACTGTCTTTTATCCAATTAGTGTTAACAATGATCAGAAACTACATAAGTTAATCTTTGTAGCTCCAGGACAAAAGTAAAGAAGCAAACTTCAGGCAATAAACATGTTGGCTTGGCAACTACAAATGGGGGGGAATAGGATTCCTGTTTTTAAGGTCAAGATTAATTTGTGTGTGTTTTCACACAAGATCACATTGTAAATTATTGATGTGGCGTGTTTCCTGTCTGCATATTTTTTGTCCAACAATGTCTGCTTATATCTAATTCAATGTAGAGAGAGAGAGAGAGAGAGAGAGAGAGATGTAGTAGTAGAATACATGCTGAAGTTACAAAGTGAAATTTATAATAGGTTCTGTTTAAAAAAAAAAAAAAAGTCTCCCCACAGTAGAAAAATATTTCAAAGTGCGTCACTGCAGAGTTTCTAACGTTAAAATGACTTTTAGTCTACCTGAGAATTCAATATGCTCATTTAACTGTGTGCGCGCACCTTCAGAGCTTGGATTATATTCTTTAAAACACTTTTCCTCCACCACAGTATAGATTTATCATTATTTTTGTCTTTTATACTACAATTTCTGTATGTCAACACTTCTGGATGATAGACATTGCTTTCTGATATTTATGTCTATTTATACACATATTGGACAGGCATTCCAGTAATCATTCTATTTTTATTTTTAAACTCAAACTATGCCTTTTGTGTAATCAAACCTTGTTTGGAGTTCATGATTTCAGCTTAATCCTGAAGAATGTGTGCATTTTCATTCCACTACATTTATGTTCTTATAAACTCTACAAGTTGACACACACACACACACACACACACACACCAACTGAAAATCACATGAAATATGACACAGACACAGATTTGTGGATTTAGCTGTTGCTTCTTCAAAAAGATTTACTGAAACATTTGCATCAAAAAGAGATCTTAAACAAAAGTATCAAATCAGAAAGGTAAAAGTCCAGCAAAAGTACCCCAACCCCCATTTTTAATGGAATGTGATGTCACAACTCAAATCTACATCAAGAGAATTACATTAATCATCACACAGATGTTTACTGGGAATATGATGGCATAGGAGTATGAGGCATAGCTGCTTGCAGTTATTAGGGCAAACACAATAAATACATTATAAAACAATAAAAGCTAAAAAAAAATCTATTATCATCTTTCATATTTTCAATTATGTTGTGCAAATTCTCAAAATGTTTCGAGTGTGCATTTCATGGGGAATAAACCCAGTGTGGGTGTTCGGGCTTCAATATACTTGTCCCTTTTCAAAAACTTTCAAATGTTTAGCTGATATATAAATATTCTTTAAACACAAATGAGTTAAAAAAAAGTATATATGCTGGTAAAAATGACCATAAAATGTATTAAAAGGTGCCACTGGCTAGATGCATTTGGTAGTTTGCAAGTTTAAATGGACCACAGCCCTCATGCACAAACGATGCAAATTATCACAATGTGGTCATGTGACATTTATGCATTTAACTTTAAACTTGGCACAAGTTTGATGTGAAATTCTAGTAATTAAAAATGGTTATGATTTACTGAATATATACTGAACTGCTATTATGAAATATAAATCACCACAGATCATACTGTTTACAAGTCTAAATAAGTTGATTAACAAAACAAAAGAAACCAAAACATGTTCTATGCCCCCACCTTCAATTTTTGTAAGCCGCAACATCAACCAAATCCATAAGGCCATTCTGACCTGCACAGTCCTAAAGGAAGGTATTTTGGCACTGGAAATCTGTTTAAAGATCATAAAGTTATATTTGTACTTTGTCAGCCATAGAAAGAAGGCATAGACATCTCAAAGAGTTGTGTGCCATAGTAAGAATGCTGATAATGGCTTGTATACTGTATTAATATTGTAGCCTATATAATCACACACGGTGTTTAGTGAATCAATTTTAGGAAGTTAAAGTGCAAATGGAGTTACAGGTTATATGAGTAAAGGCTCAGCAGGACTGTTACATGATCAAAATTTTTTGCTTCTTGTGAAGTAGTCTAGCACCTATAATACATAGATTATCCTTGCTATCTGCAAGAAAGTCCTTTAAATGAATTGTTTTATTTACTGTGGTTTTGATCATTTGATGTTCCTGTCTTGCTTATGTATAATTGAAACAGCACTAGTGCCTATCGTTTAATTTGTAAGTGCTTTTAAATAGGACTATATAGCAGAAAGTATAAGCATATTTGATACCTAATCTATATTCATGAGAAAAGGATGATGTGCAGCAGAGTGACAGAGCAGGAATCGTTGCTGCTTCAAAGCTTCAGGATAGATTCAAAGTTTGGGTTACTGTCTGGGTTCTCTGGTTTCCTCCCACCTGCCAACAGGTGGACTGACTACCCAAAATTGCCCCTAGGTATGAAGGAGTCTGAATGTGTGCGCATGGTGCCCTGTGACAGACTCATCCTGTGTTTTTGCCCACCACACTTCCAGTGTTCCCGGGTTAGGCTCTGGATCCACCATGGTTAATGAAAAGAATGAGATTTGACTTGTATTTGCATTGCCAACAAGAAAATAAATCAGAGACCCTTGACTGAAAATTTATTAAAGGGTCACACCTGAGCAAGCAAAACTGCTCACGCAGTCCAAACTTGAGCTCAGCAGGCTAATTAATTTATGTTTTGGCCTGCCTTCAGGGTGACTATTGTCACTGTAGGAGAACTGTGCTGTACTATGTGAAATTTTGTTTCTTTAAAACTACAGTATGTACTACAGTATAATAAGGTAATTTCCTGTGAGAATAATGGCTATACTGTTTGCACTGGTTTAAAAATATGTCATTGTATACACGGTTTAAAAAAAAAATTATATATAATTTGCAATTTATTAAACCTGGCATAGTTCGACCTGCTGTGTGAGGTGATAGGCCTCTGGCACTGAGCTTAGAATCGCTGATTTATGATAACTTGGGCTGTCAAAAACAATTTGAATAACTAAAATATACTGATCACATGAGGTTCTTCAAATATGAACATTTAATGCATGACACATGTCCCTTCTTTTGCATCTTTCAGCCTCTGTCAACAGTTCAAGAACAAATGTGATCCATCTGCAAAATATTTGCAGTATCAGATGATCTTCATGTATCAGATGTATCATATTTGTGCAAGGCATATCTTGCCCCATTTGTGTGCAACTGAAGAAAAGACATCATACCACAATGCAGGTTTGTGTGTCTGGGGTTGCGATAAAGTTGGACACACACATTCTCACACACTCATGCCAGTGTGTGTTTGAAGTTGGCGGTCACAACTTGGCATGTACATTGGCTATGATCTCAGGTGGTAGGTCTTTGACTGGCAGGTGTCCGACCTCTATGCCTCTGTCTGTCGCACTATAATCGGTGTTCTCACGGCTATTCTGAGGAGATTCTGGAGGAGGCTTATACAGCACACTTGCCAACATGAAGAATACAGTGCCCAAAAACTGGGAGGGAGGGAGAGAGAGAGAGAGAGAATAATAATATGATTTATAAATATACTAACTACAATTTTTATATACCTCAGAAATTTATCACATTTATTCACTGTTTGGCAATGCATTTCCTCTTAAGCCTCACAGTCCTTCTCTTCTCACTTTATAACAATAAAACAAATTTGAGGCAGTCTGTAAAAACTTGCCATGGCTGAAATTTGGAAAACAGAAATTGCACCAACATTCCTCCAGATTCTTTGAACTATTTAATGATTATCTGCAATGTAGAGGGTGAAATATCCAAATTCTTTTAATTTCTTTCTTTCAGGAACATTAAACATTTCAATAATTTTCTCATGCAATTGTGGACAAACTGGAGATCCTCAGCCCATGTTTGCCCCTCAAAGACTAGACCTTTCCTGGATACTGATTTTGTTCCAAATCATGATTACAAATCACCTGTTGACATCACCTGTTTCAAATTACATTAATTGTTATACCTCATTGCTAGCCCTAAATTGCCCCATCCTAATTTTGTGTTGGAGGCCTGAAATGCAGGAATGGATGCATATTAACAAATGAAATGAAGTTGACCAGACAAAACATGAAATATCTTGGGTTCATACTGTTTGCAATGAAATTAAAAGTCAAAGTAAATTTGAAAATAACTGCTTTATTTATTTGCATTTCCCATACCACCCCAACTTTTTCTGATTTGGGGTCAAATTGAAATAATACAATCCCAATTAAAAAAAAAAGTTGGGATGCTGTGTAAACGGTCAATAAAAAGAGAATGTGATCATTTGCAAATCATGGAAATCCTGTATTTCATCAGAAATTTCACTGAACAGGTGTGCTCCCAATCAATACTTGGGATGGGGAGGGCACTGTGAGGCTTGGGAGTTGTAGTCCATAATGGCCATGTTTGAAGGCTGCCACAAACTTGTGCAGTCACTGACACAATCCCCCCGTGAGGTGCTAACTCTGGGAGTGCCATCTTTCCTGGGGCAGCTTCGCTTTCTAGATGCTGGCTTCTCAGGGTGCTGATTGTGAAATTCGTGTGTTAACAAGGGATCTAGAATGTTCCTGGCAGGTACCCAGCTGCACTCCTCTGGAATGTATCCCTCCTAATCTACCAGATATTCCAGGTTCCTTTGTCTGCAGTGAGAGTCGAGTATCTTGTGTGTCTGGTACACCAGTCTTCCTTCCAATTCTACAGGTGCTGAGTGTTCATTGGCTGGTGTGTTCTTGGCTAGTGGTCCCGGAATGGCAGGTTTGAAACATAGTACATGGAATGTGGGTGATAAACAGCAATGTTGTGGTAGTTCTAGTCTGTAGAAGGCTTCATTGACCTGGTGAAAGAGCTTGAAGGGACTGATATACCTGGCACTGAGCTTTTTGCATGCGTTGGGATTATGTAGGTTCCATGTGGATATCCAAACCCTGTCCCCTGGTGTATATACGGGGGTTTCTCCTCTGTGCTTATCTGCTGACCACTTGTTCAAGATGTTGGTGAATGCTCTCCCATACCTGTTCACTTTTCTTGAACCAGGTGTCGACAGCAAGGATGTGCATGGGTGAGTCATCCCAAGGGAACAATGGAGGTTGGCATCCTAGGATGCACTGAAATGGTGTGAACTGAGTGTTTGAGGGAGTTCTGTGCCTCAAACACTCAGTTTGAATGAGAACATTGCAAATGATCTCATTCTGTGAGTTGAGTGTTTGAGGGAGTCCTTGGTATTTTCTAGACAGAATGCCCTCAGGTCAGGAAGCATCCAATTTCTTGGTCTGCATGTTTGACTTGACCATCTGACTGAGGATGGTGTTCCGAAGCCAGACTCCCAGATACTCTGAGCTTGTTCATGAAACTAGCTCACAACCTACATGACAAAAGGGGTTCCTGATCACTCACTATGTCCTTGGATTCTGAAATACCTGAAAATCTGGCTGAATAAGAGCTCTGTCATTTCAAGGGTTATTTTCAGTCCAAAATAAAAACAAAATCTTAGACTGTTCTTCCCACCCTCTACATGAGGAGCTGATCAGCCACAGGAGCATATTCAGTAAGCGGCTGATTCTTCCACGCTGTATAAAATACACAGGAAATCATTCCTACCTGTTGCAGTCAAGCTGTACAATGCTACTGTATAACTGTGGTACACTGTCTTACCATGTATACTGTATCCTTAACTCCGGTGCAATATATGTATATAGGAATCATCCATTTTTAGACAGGTTTACTACTTCTTTGATTCAGGAGCTTGGTAACAAATTTGAATTTCCCTCCAGGGATTAATAAAGTAATTCTGATTCTGAACAGGAAGATATGAATGGGTTAATGTTGGTTCTCTTGTTCTCCCACCAGTACTTAGTCCTGATAAGCTGGTACATGCGCCTGCTATTTGGGTGTCCCATGGCCCAAGATGAATGTGCCCAAGCAACCTCTGTACTGAGGTGAGACGAACGTGAGACTCGAAGGACAGGTTTCAGGTGGGTTGTGGGGTTGGTTCTGGGCCAGTTTCTTGTCAATGTCCCAGGAGAGAGCATTCCCAAAGCACTTAGGCAGCAGGATGGGTGTGGACTCAGGATTGGCGGCCATGAAGGCATGCATTTGGGACAGAGCATCAGCCTTAGTATTCTGGGAACCCAGACGGTATGCAATGGTGAAATGGAATCTTGTGAAAAATGAACTGGAGTTATGACCGAGAATATGTTGTAGATTCGGTGTGTCTGCTGGCTAATTTGAAATGATGCAATTGCAGTCCATTTGTATTTACTGATATAATGACTTGTTTTACACTCAATATTTTACTGAACTGGATCTTCTGGACCTTTCCCAATGTAATAAGATTGTTTTTATCAGGATGTTATTGAGCAGTGGATTACTATGAGACTTTTAGGTGAGTTACTTGATTTTTGTTACTGTTATAGTTTAGTAGTTGGTCATCTGACAGAGGCATTGATTGTACCTCCTGTTGTGATTGTATCTTGAAATGGTTTGCATCAATGGAATCACAAGAATTTTCGCTTTTCAAAGATATCGTGCAGAAGTACCTATTTAACATTGCATTTGTGTACTTTTTCCAACAACCCGTGCATGGTCCTTGTGGGCAGTCAGAACTTTAAGGGGTTTAAAAGATACTATCAGGTGTGATGAACCCCCCCACTCATCAAGATCAAGTGTCAAAGTTTATTGTGCTACCTTGTAGATGAGGCCAGCAATGAGTGTGTATTGGCTCATGGCAGAATTCTGGTAAAGGTAACAGGACCCACGTTCTCCACAGTGTTCTTGCCACAGCAGACATGAGATGTCAATCACTGAACCAAATGCTATTGGACCTGGGATGCCACCTGCAATGAAACAGGAATGAGTTACAAACCAGAAAGCTTCACCACACACAGAATTAAAAACATTAATAAAAAGATGATGAAATGAGCAGTCAATTTTCATTAATATTTTACCTTTGTTGTTCATACACTTTTATTCTACTAAATTTATGCAATTTAACTTGATGCTAATTTGCCATTTTAACATGGATTCAGAGTTGCCTATGTAAAATCTAGCCAAATACCATCATGACAATATCCAATTCAATTTTATTTGTATAGTGCCTTTAACAATGGATGCTTTCACAAAGAACATTTACAGAAATGTATAAATTATGGATATAAGTTTTAAACATTCATTTATAAATTTATTCCTAATGATCAAGCCAGAGGTGACAGTGGCAAGGAAAAACTTCTGAGACAATATGAGGAAGAAACTTTGATTTGAATGTAACTGAAGCATGCTTCCCATTTAAATGGCACATTTTTGGGTTGATTGGAATGTGTAGGAATGTTCAAGCTGTAATCCATGCCTTCCTGATTAACTGGGGTACAAATATGGAGGTGACTCAGAGGTCAAATTCCCTTAGTCATCCATCAACATTGGAAAGATAAAAGAACACACAAGTCAAAAGAGGGAGAAGTGTGTTTACCTTCATAAGTCGGGGAATGTTTATTGAAGAAAAAAACCAAAACAAACCCTACCTCCCTTTAAAATGCCCATTTTTTACTGTTGGGGAAACGAAATGGGGGGGGAGGAGTGGACACAAACTGGAATTGTTACAAACTTGCCTGGAAGAGGACTCAAGTTTATTTTCCCCCCCATGAACAGGAAAGAGGAGAGTTTATATTTTTTCCACCTTACAACCACAAACTTAGTTTTTTATTGAGATTTTATGTGATAGACCAACACAGAGTAGCACATAAT
>JAPEKL010277768.1:0-13995 GCA_028877455.1 Bagre pinnimaculatus | reverse complement strand
GTATTTTGCTGTGTTTTACATTTGTATTTTGGTATGTTTCAAACTAAAATGTTTTCTATTTTTCACACCTGTATTTCTGTTTTGCACATATTAAACGAATTGTACTGTATGCAGTGTAGTATGCAATGTTCGACTTAAACCAAATAATGAGCCAAGAGAATGAAATAAGAAAATGTTGATAAAATAAGACCTTAAGATGATTACAATATCATTACACATCACAATATACTTAAATTCATTTAACATAGGCTGACTTACAACCAGATCGGTTTACGACCGGTCAGTCGGAACCAAACGCAGTCGTAAGTCGACGACTACCTGTAATTGGTTTGCAATAACTGCATCAAGTCGGCGACCCAGTGACATCACCAAACTGTTGTATTCTTCTTTTACAATACTTTACTTGTTACGTCTTACAACTGATATTCGTCTTGGGATTTTTTTCCCTTCAGTCTTGGCTTCATAAGGTGAAATGCATGCTCAGGTTAAAGTCTGGTGATTGACTAAGTCAGTCTAAAACCTTCCACTTCCCCCCCCCACCCCATGATGAAATCCTTTGTTGTGCTGGCAGTGTGTTTTTGCTTATTGTCTTGCTGCATAATCAAGTTCTCACCAAACAAATTAGATGCATTTCTTGGCAGATTGTGGTCAGAAGTTTACATACAGTGACATGAATGTCATCTTGGATATGAATGTCATGGCAATATTTGGGCTTTCAGCAATTTCTTTGAACTGTTCTTTTTCTGTGGCAGAATGTACAGCATACATCTTTAATTTAAAAAAAAACTACTAGAATTTGGTGCACAAGTTAATTTTCTTTGGGCTTTCTGAAATCAACACAGGGTCAAAATTATACATACAGGGTCAAAAAAAGTACAAACAAAACACCTAACATTTGGGTAAAATGTCTCTTCGCAAGACTCACTTTGAACAAACATTTTTTTGTTTACCATGAACAAGCTTCTAACAGAATTCTGGTTGGATATTTCATGACTTTTCATGGTAGAATTGATGGAGTTCAATTAAATTTTTTTTTCCTTGGCATGGACTCCATTTATAAGCACAGTCCATATATTTTCAATAGGGCTGAAGTCAGGGCTAGTTTTAAGCTTAATGTTTAAGCTGCTTTATCCTCCACAACCAGCTCTGATGCTTGTTTGGGTTCACTGTCCTGTTGCAACTCCCAAGTCATGTTCAAGTTTCTGATGGTTTATGCTGAAGAATTCTGATGTAGTCCTCCTTCATTATTCCATCCACTTTGTGCAATGAACCAGTTCCACTTGCAGCAAAACAGCCCCAGAGCATGATGATCCTACCACCACCACCTGGTACAGTGTCCCTCTGTACATGGTGATCATTGTGGCCAAACAACTCAATCTTTGTCTCATCTGACAATACAACTATCCTCCAGAAGGCTTTTTTCTTTGTCCGTGTAGTCAGCTTCACACTTTAGTTAAGCTTGAAGGTGTCAATTTTGGAGCAGGGAGTTATTTCTTGGATAGCAACCTCTTAGTCCATGCGGAGCCAAACTGTAGACAGTGATCCATCAGCTTCCAGTTCATGGCAGGACTGTGCCATGGTGGTTCCCAGGTTGTACCTGACCATCCAAACCAATTTCCTTTCAGCTGAGGGTGACAGTTTGGATTTTCTTGAAGCAAAGTGGCTTGGCAAAGTGACTACATCTCACAATAACTTGGATACAATTGTTTGAACTGATCTTGGAATTTGCAGTTGTTTAGAAATGGCTCCAAGAGACATTCTGGAGTTGTGTATATCTGTGATCCTCCCTCTCAGATCTGTACTGAGCTCCTTGGACTTTCCCATTTTACTGTGTTTGCCAATCCAATGAGTGCTGTAAACAAACCCTTTTTATGAAGGCACAGAGAAGCTACCAACTGTAGTCAATCACGATCACTAACAGGAAGTTAAGAGACCTCGGCCTTGGCAAGATAGACATTTTGGAATGTTTCAGCACCTCTGAATTAATAATGTAAGTGAGCATATGTAAATTTTTGACCCTGTATGTATAATTTTGATCCTGTGTTGATTTCAGAATACCCAAAGAAAATTAAAAATTGCGCACCAAATTCTAGTCATTTTTTTTTTTAAATTAGAGATGTATGCTCTACAATCATTCGGCCACAGAAAAAGAACAGTTCAAAGAAATTACTGAAAGCCCAAATACTGCCATGATATTCATGTCACTGTATGTAAACTTCTAACCACAACTGTAAATTGGCAGACAATATTTCTGTAGACTTCTGAATTCATTCTGTTGGTGCAGAATGAAGGAGTTGCATCAATAAAAATTATCCATCAATAATGATAAGCCTGCTCCAGAAGCAGCCATGCAAGCCCAAGCCATGACACTACTTCCACCATGCTTCCACTGACAAGTTTGTATGCTTTGGATCATGGGCAGATGCAGTTTTTTTTGCCTCCACACTTTGGCTTTTCTATCACTTTATAACCAGGATTAATGTTTCCCAGAACTTCTCATCTCTGTCTGTCTTTGCAAATTACAATCTGGACTTCTGATTCTTACTACTAATGAGTGGACTGCAACTGGTGGCATTGCCTTGATATTTACTTATATTTGTCTTCTTTGAACAATGGATTGTGATACCTTCACCCCTGCCCTGTGGAGGCAGTTGGTGATATCACTGACTATTGTTTTTGGGATTTTCTTTACAGCTTTCAACATTTCTGTCAACTGCTGCCATTTTCCTTGGCTAGCCTTTTTGATATATCTGGTTGAGTTTTGTTTCTTTTTCAGGACATTTGAAACTGTTGTATTGCCTATTCCAATATTTTCTCCCAGTTCTCTGGTCTTTATGGTGGTTTAACCTTTGTAGCATCCTCTACTGGCAGGGTGTGTGTAATAAGCCCCTGATGTGGGTGGAGTACAGAAGCATGGCAGGCGAGAGATAATGTTCTCACACACGTTTACTTTCTTAACACTTTTTGCCTTCAACGTTTGTTCTAGACACACACCGTTGTGTTCTGGCCTGGGGAGATGCCTTCTCTCTGTTATCTTCCTCCTTTTCTATCCTCCACTGTCACTGCAACACACACACACACACACACACAACATTGACTGACAACAGGTGTACTGACTTTGCCACTCACCTTCCCTGGCCCTGCCCTCCATTCACAAACTGACACTAGGCCACGCCCCCTGTTACCACATACCCCCACCACCCGACTCAGGTCATGGAGCCTTCCAGCCTGCAGTGGACCCCCACAACAGGACAGAAAGTCCGCCACCACCATCTGCGGCCCTGGCCTGTAGACCACCTCGAATTTAAACGGCTGGAGGGCAAGATACCAACGGGTGATCTGCGAATTGGCATCCTTCATGTGGTGGAGCCACTGGAGGGGCACGTGGCCTGAACAGAGGATGAAAGGGCGCCCCAGCAGGTAGTAACGGAGAATGAGGACTGCCCAATTGATGGCCAGGCACTCTTTGATGGTGCTGTACATACTTTCATGCATTGAGAGCTTGCGGCTAATGTACAGCACCAGACTGCTCCTCCCCCTCCAACACCTGGGACAAAACAGCCCCCAGCCCTCTGTCTGATGTGTCTGTCTGCAAAATAAAAGGGAGAGAAAGAAGTTTGGGGAGTTTAAAAGTGCCCCCCACACAGTGCAGCTTTTACCTTGGTGAAAGCCTGTTGGCACTGCTCAGTCCACTGGACCAGATCTGGGGCTCCCTTTCTAGTGAGATCAGTCAGTGGGCTGGTTACATCTGAAAAATTAGGTATGAACCTACAATGGTAGCCAGCCATTCCCAGGAACTGTCTCACCCCCTTTTTAGTCTTGGGTCTTGGGCAGGTCAATTTGGGGACACACCTGCCCATGACCCAAGTGGAAACCCAGATACCATACTTCCACCCGCCCAACTGAACACTTTCAGGTTAGCTGAGAAACCCACACGCCTCAGCGACTCTAGGACAGCCCTAAGGTCTTCAAGGTGCCGCGGCCAAGTGTTCTTGTATATGATAAATGTTAAGGTACGCTGCCGCACAGGGAGCGTGGGGATGGAGGTTCTTGTCCATGAGCCGCTGGAATGTAGTGGGTGCCCCAAATAACCCAAAAGAAACTGGTGTAATTCAAACGGTGTGGAAAAGGCTGTTTTCTGTCGGGATAGAGGACTCAAGGGGATCTGCCACTATCCCTCTTTTAGACCCAGCGTCAAATAAAAGCAAGCAGCACCTAACCGATCAAGCAACTCATCAATGTGAGGCATTGGGTATGTATCGAATTTAGACACCATGTTGACACTTTTATAGTCTACACATAACCAGACCGACCCGGCGGTCTTGGGTACCAGGACCACCAGGCTGCTCCAGTCACCTTATGACTCCTCAATTATGCCCATGTCGAGCTTGGCCTTGAGTTCATCCCGAACCAACTTTTTTTGTGTGCGTGTTCAGGTAAGCGGTAAGGGCAGCTATGCACCACCACTCCCGGGGGCACTTCAGTGTGGTGTTCTATGAAGTGGATGTGGCTGGAAAGGGGCAAGAACATGTTGGAAACCTCCTCTTGCAACTTGGCAACCTCTGTGAATTGGGCCGGTGAAAGGTGGTCTCCACAAGGGACCAGAGGCGGTTTGGACTTTTGCTTTGGTTGTTTTTACATCTGGCCCCAGCTCCATCTTTTCTGGAACTACTGAGACCAATGCCACAAGGACCCCCCTTGTTCTGATGTTTTAATAGGTTAAGGTGGTATATTTGCAGAGCCCCGCCTCTATCTGTTCGCTTCATGTCATAGTTGACATCCCCAATTTGTTGTGACACCACGAAGGGCCCTTGGTGCCTAATTTGGAGCTCAATGTGGGCAATAACATGAGTACTTTGTCTCCCGGAGTGATTTCTCTAAGGCGCACACCCGTCGTACAGCCAGGTTTGACGCTCTTGTGCCTGCCATAAATTCTCCTGGAAGTGTGAGAGTGTGTGGAGTTTTGTGTGTAGATCGAGAACGTATTGAATTTCGTTTTTGTTCATTGTAGGTCCCTCCTTCCAATTGTCCCTGAGCACGTCCAAAATGCCACGCGGCTTTCATCCATATATTCAAATGGTGAAAACCCCGTGGAAGCTTGCGGGACCTCTTGTATTGTGAATAACAGGGGCTCAAGCCATTTATCCCCATTACGTGCATTCTCACAAATTTCTGAATTAAATTTAAGTGTCTCATTTAATCGCTCTACTAAGCCATCCATTTGTGGATGATAGATGCTGACGCAGATCGACTTAAATCCCAATAACTCATAGCTCGCACAACGTGCGTAACCTAAACGTAGCATCTTAGTCTGTCAGGATTTCTTTTGGAATCCCAACTTGGGAGATAACACGGAAGAGCACTTCCGCAACACTGCATGCAGAGATATTGCGGAGGGGCACCGATTCCAGATATCGTGTTACATAGTCCACCAGAACTAAAATAAAGCAATATCCTTGTGCTGACCAATCTAACGGCCCAAAGAGATCTGTATCAACTCTCTCGAAGGGGGTCTCAATTAGAAGAAGCGGGCACAAAGGCGCTTTTGGAGTGGCCGTGGGATTTACTAATTGGCATTTGCGGCACGCCGCATACCACCGATAAACGCCTCCGTGAATACCTGGCCAATAGAACCAGGCCATTATTCGGGCTAGTGTTTTATCCTGTCCCAAGTGTCCGGCCATGGGATGAAAGTGAGGGAAAGTGGGGGAAATGGGGTGGGAATGGGAAGGGGGGGTGAAGATAAAGACAGAGAAAAAGAGGAGACATGTCTGCCTGCCACTGGAATCAATCAAATCAAATCAATGCCAGATGATCCTCCGCCAACTTGATGGTTTGACTCAGCGACCCCAGGCGATGACACTGGACCCACACTGCAGTTCCTTCTGGAAGACGCATGATAAATTTCTCCAGTGTCACCAGGTTGATGATTCCTTCAGCGCCGTGGTCGTCTGCTCTCAGCTACTACTGGCAGGTGTCCCGGAGCTGTTGGCTGAAAGCAATCCAGTGTCTGGAAGTGCTGACGACATTGTTCCTCTATGGCTCACTTGATGGCAAGGGTTTCTCACTCCACTGCCACATGCCTCTACTCTGTAGGAGTCAGCATCCAGCTAATGTTGACTATGGTGAACTCTTCTCCTTTGAAGTCTTGCAATAGCATGGCTCCTTGGCCAGCCTCTGATGCATCTGTTTGTACCAGGAAGTGGCAGTGAAAGTCAGGGTTCTTCAGGACTGGTGAGCTGTGAGGACAGTTTTGAGGGACTGGTACACGTCCTTGGGGGGGGGGGGTGGACTTTCTTGGGCTCTCCCTTCTTAGTGAGATCTATGAGAGGGTAAGCTATAGAGGCAAATTGAGGCACAAAAGTGCTAGTAGTAGCTGGCTGACCCCAAAAAGGCACATACCTGTTTCTTCATGGTAACCTAGGGGTAATTATGGACAGCTTTGTTTTTCTTCTCTTGGGGTTTCAAGAGATCCCAGCTGATGCAGTACTCCAGGTATTATGCCTCGTTCAACCCAAGATGACATTTCTTTAGGTTCACCATCAGTCCTGCATTGTGGTGTCCACCCAGCACTTCCCTGAAGTGATGATGATCTTACCAGCTGTTGAAGTGAATGACCACATTATCCAGGCAGGCTGTGGCGTAGGGGCAATGGGGTCTTAGGACGATGTCGATCAACCTCTGGATTGTCGCGGTGCTCCATGGAGCCCAAAGGTAAGGACCCAGTATTGCCAGTGCCTGGAGTTGGTGCTAAAGGCTGTCTTGGACTGTGCCTCCCTGCCAATACCTTTTGATCAGGCTGAAAGGGGATATGAACCTGGCCCTCCTGAGGCACTTGAAGTTATCCACTCATGGCAGGAGGTAGCTGTCGAACTACAACACCTTATTCAGCCTGCCAAAAGTTGTTGCAGAGCCGGAGGCTTCTTAGGACAATGTCAAACAACCTCTGGATTGTTGCAGCACTCCATGGATCCCAATGGACCTAGTATTGCCATTGCCTGAAGTTGATGCTAAAGGCCGTCTTGGGCCGTGCCAGGCTTGGGTATGACAATGAGGCTGGACCAGGGGCTGATGGATTTCTTGATGATGCCATCCTACAACATCCAGCCTACTTCCAGCTCTGTTGCTTGACAATGGGTGTCTGGGACCCAGTAGGGCCGCTGTCGGATAACTATTCCGGCATGGGTCATGGTGTAGGAGGTGGTTCAACCCAGGCTCTGTGGAGAACATGTCCCTAATCTGATCCTCCAATTCTTGCAACTCTTATAGTTGGGCAAGCATTAATAATAATTCTTTCTGGACCTGCTCTGGCTTAGCTGAACCAGAGGTGGGGACAGAGAAGGCTGAGAGTGCTGGCACCAGTTCAATCCACTGTTTTAGCAAGTAGATGTGATAAAGTTGGGTGAGGGCTCTCTTACCTGGCTACCACAGGTGGTTACCACAGTTCATGGGACCTGGGACAATGTAGGGGCCTTGCCAGCAAGTGAGGAAATTGCAGCTTGCACTCATGTGGAACAGGAGCACACAGTTGCTGGGCTGAACCTCTTGAGAGTGGGTAGGCCTGTTGTAAACTCGTCACTGGTCTTTTTGGGCTGTCCTCATATGCATGTGCATAATGGCCATCACCCACTCTTGCATCTTCTGGACATAGTCCATGAGACAGCAGAAGCCTAGGAGGGAGGAGCAACCAACCTGTGAGAGTTAGTTGCGCCTCCCAGGCTTCCTTGACGGTGTCCAATAGGCCCATGGGCCATCAGCTGAACAGGAGTTTGAAGGGTGTGAACCCAGTAGAGGCCTGAGGAGTCTCCTGCACAGCGAAGAGGACATGGGGGGAGGGGGTCCCCCAGTTTCATCCCTCTTAACCTACCACCTTTTTCAGTACGTGTTTGAGAATTTGGCTGAACCTCTCCACGAGGCCGTCAGTTTGAGAGTGGTAGACCGAGGTCTTAAGGTGTCTGACCTGCAGCAGCTGACACAGGTCCACCATGAGCCTGGAGATGAAGGGATGCCCTGGTCCATGAGGATCCCAACCTGTCTGAAAAGGAGCATCAGCTGTCTGGTGATGCTTTTTGATGATGTAGCTTTGCAGAAAGTGATGGGCTCTGGGTATCATGTGGCACAGTCAACAATCAGCAAGATGCATTCATGGCCCCAGGTGGATTTAGGCAGTGGCCCTATGAGATCCATACCCATCTACTTGAAGGGGACCCCAATGATAGGAAGGAGGATGAACAGGTTAGACTAGGCTGGTGCATGTAATTGGATCCAGGAGGACATGCTTCATTTAATGCTGCATATTCATTTGTTTTAAACTATGTGTAGAAGTGGGGACATGGTCAAGTACTGGTTTGTGATTGGAGAGCAACGTCAGGGAAGGGGAGTGGCAAAGTGATTGCACCTGTGTGTAATTAACATGCTGTGTGTTTTTTTTCCCCCAGTGACAGGGAGCAGATAAGTGTGGAGAGGAGAGAAGGGGAGAGCTTCCCTGTGCACTGCGTTTGTGTGCGTGTATGCACACACGTGTCAAAGTGAGACATTATTTTGAATCTTTGAAAGCTGAAATAAAAGATGCCCAGGTATCAAGCCTGCCTGTCCCAGTGTTTGTGTCTCACACCACTCCCAACAAGAGTACTACACCATCTTTCTGTTAAACACAATATCTTAAACTCCTGATCAGTACACAAGTTCATCAACAATTAGCACTTTAGATGAAAGAGATGTGATATTTAATAGTCCTACCCTTAGATCAAAAGGTGCTGGCCATGGCTAAACATGCAGTATGATCCAATTTCATATTAATTAGGCTACTAGAACAAACCCTCCAAATATTCACTGCAAAAAATTGAAAACTGAATGAGGAGAAAATTACTTCATACTAGTGAAATTAACTTGCTGCATGAACAGATATTTTTTTACTTGATAAGACATCTTAAAATAAGTTGGCTGCAATCTAGAACTAGGTTTAATAATCTCAGAATTGGTGTCTTGTATTCTTCTAATAGGAAATCCTAGATCATTTCAACTATTTTCAAGATATTTTCACTTGCTAAGATATCATTTTTTGCAGTGTTTCTTTTTTTTTTGGGGGGGGGGGTTGCTCGGGGAACAGAGACAGTCTCAATATACTGGAACCCGAGTGACTACTCTGTGCAGCTAGCAACAGTTGGTTTAGCCTGTTCCATCCTGCTCCCTTGGCTCAGGATCCTCACAAATTACCTAAGCCTGTTCTGAGACCATGAGCTATGCTGCAAGAAATGAGAGCAGCACCTTCACAAGTGGGCTGGAGATCAGCAAACCATAGCATGCCACTCACCGACATGTCAGTTTGCACTTTCTCGTAAGACAGCTGTAACACAGCTTCCGGACTTCTCAGATGAAAGCTGTAGTTCTGGTCTGCTTGTCCCTCTCAAGTCAAAATCAACGGCAGGTCATGAACATACTTCTCTTTTGGCATCTCCAACTCCTGCTGGGAATATGAACCTGGCCTCCCTGCTGATATCCTCCTCTGATACTAATGACTGAACACTTCGACAGAAATTACTCTTCATAACCTCAGATGGATAAAGGCATATGTCATTAGCTCCTACATGAATAACTGTCTTTGTAAACTTGTGCTTTGCCTAGGACCCCAAGATTACCGGCTATGTCCAGCACCCTGGCTCCCAGTATACACCTGACTAAAGCTGCTGGTGCATCTAAAGCCCAAGCTAATTTCATGTGCTGTAAGATAAAGTCTCCTATAACCAGAGCTCTTTCAGGTTTCTCAGCAGATGCTTCACTGAGAAGAGCAAACCTCTTTGACATGTGAAGCAGAAAGGAGTGGAGCTCCCATGAGTGAGCATCAGTGGTAGCTTTGGCCCTGTGATTATGCCACCGAGTTGTCACCCATTTGCCCCACTGTGAGGGCTCTAATGCCGGAGTTGTGGGGTTGCTAACTCCACCTGGGACATCCAGACTTTCCCCTACAGAAACTACACTGCTCTTGTTCTCAGTAACTCTCTCTAGAGTCTGGATGCACACCTCTAAAGCTGCAATCTTCTCTGTCAGAGAGCTACTACACACTTATGACAAAGCTATTACTAACAGAGGAAGAATGACTAAACCTCCTGCACTCAACACACTGAACCAGCTGAATGTGTGCCATGATAAATGATTTATGTACCTGAATTGAAGATCTGTTGCTATTAAGGCAAATTCAATGTAGATGGCTCCTGACTGCTTTCTTTGCACAGGAAGGAAAAAACTTACGGTCTTTGGCACTCTCCAAAAATGAATGAATGTGGAACAAAGGAAAGTGAAAATACAAGAAAAACAAAAATGGATAGTGGAAAATTATTTATAGAAAAAAAGATAAAAAAATTTAAGGATTAACAACACTCGTGGGGGGAAAAAAGACTCGCCGCAAACAACTCGAGAACAGGAAGTATGTCACACAGAATGCGCATGCAACATGCGAAAGTGACTTTAATATCTCTCCACATGAATAATAACTTCTGATAATCACCCATTATCTTCTCATCATTTCAATGAGAGCAAACCTGAGCAAAAGCCCGTTCGCACGGCTCCTTCCACTGGACCGGATCTGGTGCCCCCTTTTTGTGAGGTCAGTCAGCAGGCTGGTGACATCCAAAAAGTTAGACACAAACCACCTATAGTAGCCAGCCAGGCCCAGGAACTGCCTCACCCCCTTTTTGGTCTTCGGTCTTGGGTAGGCCGCAATCACTGCAGTCTTATCAATTTGGGGACATGCCTGCCTTTGACCCAAGTGGAAGCCCAGATACCATACTTCCACCTGTCTAATTGCATGCTTTTTCATGTTTGCTGTAAGCCCAGCATGCCTCAGCGACCTCAGGATCGCTCCAAGATGTTGTAAATGGCACTCCCAATCATTACTAGAGATGATCATACCATCTAGATAGGCCCCGCATTGTGGGGACCGAGAATTCAGCCCATGAGACACTGAAACATTGCTGGGGCCCCAAACAACTCGAAAGGAAGGGTGACAAATGGAATGGAAAAGTCCATTTTCTTGCAGGATAATGGAGTCAAGAGGATCTACCTTTTGTTAAATCCAGGTGTTGAGTAAAAGTGAGCCATGCTTAACCGATCGAACAGTTCATCAACACCGCATTGACTTTTCTATAGTCCACACAGAACCAGACCATCCTATCGGTCTTGGGAACTAAGACCACCGGGCTACTTCAGTTGCTGAGCAACTCCTCAAATCATCCCCATCTTCAGCAAAGCCGAACCATATTTTTCTTATGCTCAGGGAGCTGATACAGGCAGCTGCGCACCATCACCACTGGGGAGTCTCACTGTGGTGTTCTATGAGGTCAGTGCGACCAGGAAGGGGCGAGAACACGTTGCAGAATTCTTCCTACAACCTAATAACCTGTGCCCTCTGGGACGGTGAGAAGTGGTCTTCACAGGGGACCGGGGTGAATTGGGCCACATTTTTTGGACTTTCCTCTGGTCCCAGCTCCACCCTCTCCGGAACTACCGCCGCCAGAGCCACAGGAACCTCCTCTCTCCATGGTTTCAGGAGATTGAAGTGGCAAATTTGACATGTTGCCTCTATCTGGACACTTGACCTCATACTCAACCTCCCCAATTCACTGTGTGACCTCAAAGGGCCCTTGCCACTTGGCAAGCAATTCCGAACTTCAGGTGGGCAGTAAAATGAGGACTTTATCTCCTGGTGCAAATTCCCTTGGCCATGCCCTTCTGTTGTACAGGCAAGATTGATGTTACTGGGCCATGCGGTTAGGTTGATATGGGACGGCCTTGGGGTGAGGTGCCCTTGAGCGAGGCACCTAAATCCCAACTGCTCCCTGGGCACTGTTAGCATGGCTGCCCAGTGCTCAGAGTATGTGTTGCTGCATTGCTCACGTGTGTGCGTGCATGTGTGTTTTCACTACTTCAGATGGGTTAAATGCAGAGAGGAATTTCACAAGCATGTGATGAATAAAGTTGTTGTTCTTCTGTAGCAAATTCTCCTGGGTTATGTAACTCAGTGCATGAACTTTTTCTCTCAGGTCAAGAACATATTAAATTTCATTTTTGCTTTGACAAGGCCCCTCCTCCCAATTTTCTCTAATAACGAGAACATCAAGGATGTAGTAGCTCATCTTGCCTGCCATCAAAACAACCATGACTACCAAAACACCAAACAGAACTGAAATGTGAGAGAGGACCAACCTCCACGACAAACTGTTTACAACAAAATCAACAAAGGACTAAAATTTTGTTTCCCAAGGGAAGATCTACCGAAAACATTGATCAGAATTTAATTTGCATGATAAATGAGAGAGGAAATACAGTGGTGCTTGAAAGTTTGTGAACCCTTTAGAATTTTCTATATTTCTGCATAAATATATGACCTAAAACAACATCAGATTTTCACACAAGTCCTAAAAGTAGATAAAGAGAACACAGTTAAACAATCAACTCCGAAGACATTTGGGGTTGAAATCAAAAGATGAATTTGAAATGTTTAAAGTTGAAACACCTCAAACTCATCTTTTAATCTCAACCCCAAATGTCATCATTGTTTATTAAAAAAAAAACAAAATAAATTGGCCATGCAATTCCAATACTTTCAGAGGGGACTGTATACATGGGAAGCAGATTTCCTTTTGAGGTAATATAACACCTTTAGGACAGAGTAAGGGTAGAATTAAAAAAAAAAAAAGAAAAAAAAAAAAAGAGAGTTAGGTTATGATTTACTCTGCAGTGATGTGTTCCTGCTCATTCCTCAGTCTCTGGTTCTGCTTGTGCATGTCGTCTTTTTTGGCTTGCAGGTGAGCACTGCGCTCTAAGCCATAACTAATGAGTTCCTTTATGACTTTAGTGGGCTCTGCCACAGGTAGTAGTTTCACCATACCAAACCTGAACTGAGAGAACAAAGAAAGAATAAAAATTGTTTTCCTGTCATGGGAACATCGTTATATTTGCAGCTTGTTACAATCTGCTGGCAGCAAATTAAAATGATGAATATTATAAATATTTCCAACATTATAAATATATTGACCAATATCTGAATGTGGTGAGATTCTCTAGCAATATGACATTTTTACATCCTGCAACGTAAGGCACATGTTGCTGAAACACAGCCGATTTCTGTCCAGGTTGGTTATTATCTTGTGATACTATACATGCCTATATAGTCTGAGAGAAGAAAAAAATTTGCAATGATTTGTAATGCTCTGAAGCTCATGGAGGGGGTAAATTTTATGGTGATGTATGGTGCCAGACAGAGGAGCAGCCTAATGGGGTTTTCCCAATTTTAAGCTGCTTGTGCAACTTTTTCTTCTAAACACATTATTGATCCTAATAAAGGTTGGTAATCTAATACAGTGTCTTGCAAAATTATTTATTCCCCTTGGTGTTTCTCCTGTTTTGTCGCTTCTCCTGTTTTGTCGCATTACAAGCTGGAATTAAAATGGATTTTTGGGGGGGTTAGCACCATTTGATTTACACAACATGCCTACCACTTTAAAAGGTACAATTTTTTTTTAATTGTGACATAATAATTAAGATGAAAAAAAAAAAAAACAAATCTGGAGTGTGCATAGGTATTCAGCCTCTTAATAAGAGCTGCTCCAAACAATTAACTTCATAAGTCACATCATTAGTTGATTGAGATCCACCTGTGTGCAAGAAGTGTCACATGATCTGTCATATGACGTCTGTATAAAATCAACCTGTTCTGGAAGGACCCGGACTCTGCAACAAGACTAAGTAAGCAACATGAACACCAAGGAGCACTCCAAACAGGTCAGAAACAAAGTCGTGAAGTAGCATAGATCAGGGATGGGTTATTATAAAAATAAATAAATAAATAAATAAAATCCCAAACTTTGAATACCCCAGGAAGCACCATTAAAACCTATTATAGCAAAATGGAAAGAATACAGCACCACTACAAACCTGACAAGAGAAGGCCGCCCACCAAAACTCTCAGACCGGGCAAGGAGGGCATTAATCAGAGAT
>JAPEKL010262613.1:0-14119 GCA_028877455.1 Bagre pinnimaculatus | reverse complement strand
TTTTTTTACCCCACCCTGAGTGGATGTGCATGAATTTTGTATAAGCTTGCAGTGTGACCATGGTCAATGGGATTTTGTAGTGATTTTATATCTATCCTGATGTCGGTTTGAATTCATTATTGTGATCTGTGTGTACTAATAAAATTCCCTCTTTGTGTATGGAACCAAGTCTCTGTCACCTCAGTACGCGAACCTGTGTACTGGTCAATTGAGTTCCCTTAGTGTCCATTAGGGGTGGCGTAGTCGACAACCTTGTAGCGTCTGCCACATAGGCAATTGCCTGGGGCCCCCAGATGAAAGAGGGCTCCCTAGTGATGAATGGTTGCGTAGCCTACTTGTATTTAAATGACAGCAATGACGACTTTGAGAGTGTGGCAGCAACTCCCTTAAATTCAATAACGAAAAATGCAATGATACTGCTAGCAAAATCTGTGTGAGATGAGGGCCCCCCTCCCCAATAGTTTGAAGAGAAAAAAGAGGCCCCAGGTCCCCAAAATACCTCGAAACAGCCCTGTGTTCTCTCATTTACATACAACGCTGCCTTGCTTTCTGTCTGCAGGCCAAAATGCCTCGCTTCTCTCTTCTCGCACATTTTTAATTAAACTGGCTTTCTTGTGAAACTCTTCTGCCAGGTTTGATCCTCATGTACGGAGGAAAGACAAAAGTGCACAAATGTAATGCGCATGCCAGTGTTTTGTTTTTAATTTCCAGGCACAGCGCTTGTTTGTGTTCCTGGGTCTGACTTGGGGTGTGAGCATGTGTGCCTACACGTGAGTATGGGTGTAGGTGTGTGTGGATGTATGTGAGAACACCTTGTGCACATGCGCAGGTGTGTGTGTGTGTGTGTGTGTGTGTGCGTGAGCATCTTGTGCATACTGTGTGTGTGTCCATATGCATCTGTTGTGTCAGTGTTAGAGCGTGACATCTGTTGGCCCTGCATGAGGCGGCTGCAGACCATCAGAAGGAGAAAAAAAAAACATCGTCCTGATGTGGCTCCACTAGAGCAGACCAGAGCAGAGCAGACCGCTCTGTCCAAGTAGAAATCCAAAAGAGGAGAAAGATAAGGACAGACAAGAGAAGAGAAGGATAGAGAGAGAGTGCGCGTGTGTGAGAGAGAGAGAAAGAGGAAGAGAGATAAAAGACAAGAAACAAGATGAGAACGGAGTCGTTTGCCTTCTGTCCAAGATGCCTCCGCTGTCAGCGAGCGTCAGGCGTTATGTGTGCCGCATAATGGCCTTTGACAGTGTCGGGACACCCCTGCTGCGCTGTGGCCCTGTCTACCCACCCCACACTTCAGCAGTGTCACGCATGCCCACCACCACCACCACTGCATGGCACATCAGCCTCACCTCAGCCTCCACCTCCGCAAAAGATAATGGCAGTGTGTGATTGCTTGTTCAAATCATTATCTCTATGGGTGGAGAAGCCATGTACCCAAGCTGCGGGGCTCCTGATGGTGTAAGTAATTGTTTTTAATCAGTGTCAGTCAGTCTACGGCATAATGGACGCCACTCTGCCGGTAATGGTGATGATGCCCAGGGCTGGACTGGGACCAAAATCAAGGCCCGGGCGTTGTTCCGTGTCCACACCACCCCCCCCCCCCCCCAAATTGTGGGCAATGGCCCGGGCGTTTTTGCCCCCCAATTGTGGGCAAATCTCTAAGAAATTACAACAAAAACCAACAGCATCGACTGACGGCCCACCGTGCCCTATATGCCAGGTTACCAGTCCAGGCCTGATGACGCCGGCGTTCTCTTTCGCCAGCCAGGAGGGCCGCAATGGCTGTGGTTCAGGAATGGCCCCGGCAGCATTTCATTTTCTTTTTTTCTGACAGCGGGGAAGCTCGTTCACATCTCCAGGGGGGAAAGAAATGGTGCTGTATGGTGCTGTGTCCCGAAAAATCCCATCCCCTCCCAATTACTACATGTTTCCCTGCTTGCCCAGGGTTGCAGAAGTACCCCCAGGCGTATGATGCTGCTGCTGTGTCTGTGTGTGTGTGTTTGTGGATGAGAATATGTGTTTGTGGTTGTGTGTTTTTGTGGATGCCAGTATGTGTGTTTGTGGATGTGTGTGTGGTTTTGTGTGTCTGTGCATGAGTGTGTCTGAAAGAGAGAGCGCAAGAAAGAGAGAGAGAGAGAGAGGGCCCAGGTGTATCCAGTCTCCTCGAGAGCCCCTGGAGTGGTGTGTTTGGCAAAATGGCTCCTCAGGCCCTGGGTGGCATCGTCTCAATCTGATGGCGATGACGTGGCACAGGCTGGCAGGCCATCTCAGACAGAACCTTTCCCAATGTTTTCTATTTCCATTGGGGGCTTGTAAAAAATCAAACCAGGAAGAGGGTATACCCTTAAACAATGCACAATAATATTATTTCTTTAAAAGTAGGCAATGCATGACAATATTATTTCTTAAGAAGTTGGCTACAATGAGAACATTCCGTGTCTGTGTATGAAAGTGTTGTTTTTCAGCAGTCTTTCCAGTCCCATTGTCCTACAATATATTCAAGAATGGCTGAATAATAAATTCAGTTATATTCATAAAGAATGACTCTGAAAGGCTGTGTGTGCGTGCGTGTATGCGCAGGTGTGTGTGTGCATGCGCGCATGTGTGTGCATGGTTTAGAGAGACAGTGAGAGATGTTTTTTGAGGCCGTGAATGTAAAAATGATGTCTGGTCTGGTATTTGGCAGTGACAGCGATGGAGTGATGTGGGGTCAGGGTGGATGTGGTGGTGACCTTCCCAGGATGAGAAGGGCAGCAGGAAGAAGAGCTTAGCCACTCACGCCAGTCCTGATGTCACCGTGCCACCAGGGCCGCTGCTAAGGTTTTGGAGGCCCTAAGCATAACTGGTCAGGAGCCCCCCCCCTCATAATTAAATAATAATAATAATAATAATAATAATAATCTACTAACTAATAAATATGTTTTGTAATGTAATTCTTTTTTTTTTTCATGACGTTTTTTAGTCAATCTCACTTTAAGAGGCCCCAATTTTGTGGGCAAAGTGGTTGGTACCCCAAGCACTGGTTGGTGCCCTAAGCACTCTGCGTATTCTGCTTATGTCTAGCGGTGGCCCTGCATGCCACGCTGTGACCACAGTGAGTGAGAGTGAGACAGCCAGAATGCCAGCACTGGGACCGTAGCACACCTGACTATCTATCTCATCTATCTATGCCATCTATCTCATCTATCTATGCCATCTATCTCATCTATGCCAGTGTACGCATGTGTGTGTGAGAGAGAGAGAGAGAGAGAGAGAGAGAGAGAGAGAGTTTTAAGGTTGAGAGTGTTTAAAGGTTGGGTTGCAACCCAACCAATGTTTAAAAGGCAAGTCTCTTCAGGCTGAGAGTGAAGCAATCATCAGCTCTCACTCAGACTAAAGTTGGAATGACTTCTTCTAGCTAAAGCCTAAGTCTGCCCCCCCAACACACTCCCTAAAAAAAATCAATATGCAGCTGTGAAGCCTGTCGCTAAAAAGAACAGTTTCTAACAGGCTTGTGTTCCCACATATGTAATGCTTTGTCTCTGAGATATTAAACCCCTCCCTCCATCAGGCTTGTCACAACTAGGCAAGCAAACTAGGCAATTGCCTAGGGCCCCAGCTTAAAAGGGGGGCCCTTGTAATGACTGATTATGTACTTGTATTCAAATGACAGCAATGACAACTTTGTGAGTGAGGCAAAACCTCGCTAATTGCAATGACTGAAAAGTGCAATGATACTGCTATCAATGATACTGCTGTTGGGTCCCTCCCCTTGAATTGTGTTACTGGCTGATGTCAAGCTGTCAGCGGCCCTGGGTGGTGCAACCACAAACAATGCCCATAAATTCATTAGTAATTGGTAATTACTGCACTGCAATGAATATGCGTCTTAGATAATCCACTAAAAAAAAACACAATAGTGGCATTAGCTGTGGTTGCACCACCCTGACGTGTGCTACTACTAAAACGTCATTGACCCACATACATTTTTAAATGCAATGAAAAGAGTAACCTTGCTAGCTTTTTAGTCTCTGCTGCCTTTGGCAGTCTTTAATCTTTCCGTGCCTGCTTATAACCAGTACCTTGAAGGAGGGCAGTCGCA
Organism: Bagre pinnimaculatus; assembly: GCA_028877455.1. Taxonomy (NCBI): domain Eukaryota; kingdom Metazoa; phylum Chordata; class Actinopteri; order Siluriformes; family Ariidae; genus Bagre; species Bagre pinnimaculatus. The sequence goes on along the minus strand of JAPEKL010262613.1, from coordinate 10,038 downwards.
AGGCACCCAAGCCCAACACCACACCCAGTGCCAGGCCCTCCTGCCGTACTCCTTCCACATGTGGGGTTGTAGCTTTAGTAGCTTCTTTAGCAACGGGAGGTTTTACTACCGGGGCCTGTGCCTGTGTTGTTGAAAAATGTGACAAAATGTGAAAAATGTAACAATAAAATCTTAATCTAATCTGACTGGAGATTACTCTCATCACGTAAGACATGCGGTGAAGCCTCCACGGAGTACCACTGTTGTAGCACTACTGTAAATTAATAAGTACTCCTTACTAATTAAAGTGCTCTCATTACAGCCACAATTAAATAATAAATAATTAATGGACATAATGCAATTAAATAATACTTGCATTATGTCCATTGGGTCTGCCACTCCTACTAATACTACCACCACTAGAACTACTACTACTACTACTTACTGCTTTTACGAACAGTAAGAATAACAAATATCAAAAACAACAAAATTACAGTTGATATCAATAAATATTAATACAGTTCTGTAGACCTTGTTTTGCCTCTCCTTCTCCTCCCACCATTGGTCAAAGGCCTGGAAGGTGACTCCCTCCACCATCCTGCGATGGATGTCCCTCCTGACGATGGCCTTTAGCTCGGCCGCCACCAGCGCCAGCACCCCCTCCACCGTGGCATTGTGCCGGGATGACTGCACCGGCACCACGTAGCCTGGAGGGGGCACTGTTGGGTCAAATCGAGGCACCACCAGGTGAGGAGGGGGTGGAGGTGGGGGTGGTGGCCAAGGAGGGCAGATTGCAGGGGTCGGGGTGCCCTGAGTCGGAGGTGGTGGAGGAGTTGCAGTACCTTGTGGAAGAGGAGCGACGATTTTGAATGGTGGAGGGCGAGGAGGAGGAGAAGGGAGCAGAGGAAAGGAGGAGGAGGAAGAGAAGGAGGAGGACCAACAGGAGGAGGAGGAAGAGAAGGAGGAGGACCAACCGATGGAGGAGGAAGAGAAGGAGGAGGACCAACCGATGGAGGAGGAAGAGAAGGAGGAGGACCAACAGATGAAGGAGGAAGAGAAGGAGGAGGAAGAGAAGGAAGGACATGTGGTGGAGGAGGAAGAGAAGGAGGAGGAAGAGGCGGGGGAAGGATGTGCGGAGGAGGAGGCATACAGGATGGGCTCGCCCCCTGACCGGGCCCGCTGGTGATGCAAGTCGGTATGGGGTTGCCGTGCCACCTGGACTGCCTCTGGCTCTGGCTGACCGGCTCTGTCTGGCCCTTTGTCACCTCGGCCAGAGGGCACGTGGGTACTACAGGGGCGAGGGGTGGTGGCGGGAGGGGGCAGGAGGCAGCAGGTGCCCCCGGAGGGACAACAGGGGGTAAGAAGGGAGGTGGAGGAACATTGCGGGGCATTTGGGGGGGCGGCACATTGTAGGGTGGCAGAGGAGGAGGGGGCAGAGAGGCAAAGCCCGGAGGCGGCAGAGAGGCAAAGCCCGGAGGCGGAATAAGCACGGGAGGTGGGGGGATTCGGAACATGGGAAGATTTCCCACAATGCATTCTGGCATTTGTGTCTTCGCAGCTTTTGATCCAGTAGGACCAGAACCATCAACGGTTACGCCCAAAGTGGGCACTGAGGATGGCGTCACAGTATTATCCACATTGGGGGTGACACCGGATGCAAGGTCCTTCTTCTCCGTTATGCAGAGTGTAGGTGCTTCTCCATTGGGGCTGTACAAAGATTCAGTTAAACCTGAATCCTCCACATCCATCACTTCCCCTTCCTCCTTGTCATGGTCCAGTTGTTGTTGTTCCTGGTCCTCCACACCAGGAGGGGGAGCTGGGCTGACGTACTTCCAGCAGGAGCCCCTCCAGGACAGAGTAGGAGAATGTAAGGACGGAGGGGGACTCTGCACACCGGAGTCCGTGTCTCGTCATTCTCATCTAGCAAAGGGAGCCCAGATATCTGCCTGGCGGAAAGGAGCATCTCGATGTGGGAGTCCAGGCTGGCATCGTGCCCTGGGTCTGGCACGGGAGATCCGAGAGACGGGCGTGTTTTGGAGGCAAGAGGCCCAGGAGACGGGCACGTTTCAGTGTCAGACACGTGAGGTGACAGACACCATTCCGATGTTCCTGAAAAAGAGTCTACAGAGGGCTTTCTGACCAAAGTTTGTCCCTGAATCACAGGGTCCATTCCCACCGCGATTTCTGTCACCACCTTCAGCAGTGCATCACATGGACCAGGAGACACAAACCCGCCCACAGGAACTGCACCCGAGGACTTCCTGTTGCTCTCATGCGATACGTTTGAAGCCGTGGCATTGTGCGATGCACTGCTCCGGTCCAAACAGCCATCGGCCTTGTCAGTCAGTATGCTGCACCTGCTTTGGTCAGTGGAAGGTTTCACCTGTGCTGGAGGTGGAGGTGGAAGCTGAGGCAGCTGTGGTCGTGTAGGCGGCCCAGTAAGCTCCCGCAAGGCTGGAGACTGCTGTTGTGCGCATGTCCCCATAAGAACCTGCAATGCTGGAGACTGCTGCTGTTGTGAGGGTAGTGTCCCTCTAAACACCTCTAAGGCTCCAACAGCCTCCTGCTGTGTGGACACCCCCGTCAGCACCTGAATTGTTCGAGACTGCTGTTGGGTGTATGTGGGCACTCCTCCTGTCAGGACCCGTAGGGTCGTGCTGAAGCGAGGACGACCAGATGAGGCACTAGGCCTGTGTGCGTAGTGGTGCTCCGGCCGTCGGTGGTTGTAGGCATCCTGGTACACCTGGCTCCCTTTCCACTTGGGTCTGCCAGGCGCCTTCCTGTGCGAAGCAGCGGCCAGCGGCCGATTGGGCGGGTGGGTCCGCATCACGAGCCTGATAGGCTGGCAGGAGGAGTCCCTCGGGGTGCTGCCATTGGTGGTGCCGTCCCGGAGCAGAGCATGCAGAGTCAGATGAGGTGGGTGTGACTGTGCAGCTCCCCCCCTGGAGGAACAGGGCGACGGGGATGTGAGGACTTGGTGGTCCTGAGGTTGTGGTGGATCTCCCTGCTGTTGGCGATGGTGAAGGGGGTTGGCAGGCACCAGGTCGAGCTGGGCTGGGGTGCGAGGCGTGCCGTAGCCGTAGGACTGCAGGGAGGCAAAAGGAGTGCCCAGGGACAGAGACGTCTGCCAGGTACTGCTGGGAGTGTCCTAGTGCATGCTGGAGTAAGCGGTGTCCAGGGAGAGTGGTGTGGAGGCGTCCAATGAGGTGCAGAGGTCTAAGAAGGAAGGCCTCAATTCCAGCCCTCTCATTGGCCCACCGACCTGATTGGGTGGTAAAATCAACAACCTGTTAGCCCAATGTAGACTGTAGTTTACTCAGTGGTAAAACGTAATGGAAGCAATAGCAAGAAATGAGACAAAATAAGTTCTTCCTTATCATACAGTACATGCAGTACTTGCTGCTGTCAGGTTGCAATGACATACATGTATAAAGCAGTAAGTTACGTACATGAATCATCATTATCATTATCGCCATTGTTTCCTGAGATCTGCCCACAATCAATCATTGCACATTAATGTCCAATAAGATGCAATATAATACGATCGATGGGATTGTTGTCCACTAAATTGCTGTGACTTTACCATGATGTTGTTGGTCAGGCAGAGTAGAGAGATGGCATCCAGGGCCTCCTGGCCGATGGGCACTGACTGGGGCGTGAAGCCTCCTCTCAGCACCAGCTGCACATAGCGCCTCTGCCACTCACCTGGGAATGGAGGGGCAGCATTACAGTATATACAGTATTGCAGAGTAACAGAGTTAATTATGGACACAGCATATTGTGTGTGCGTATGTGTGTGTGCACGTGTGTGTATGTGGGTGCCTAGTGTGTGTCTTTGTAACTGTCTATGCATGCATGTACATTTAAAACAATGCATACTATAATTCCTTATTGTAAGTCAAGTGGACTTGTAAGTCAAGTGGACTCGCGTTCAGGCCGACTGAGAACAGTGTCGGTGCCCGTTCCCGCACCTAACTGCGAACCGGCCGGTGTGTTTACGCCACAGATCTTATTGTTCGCGAACCAGAAAGTTGGTTGGCAATGCGAACCGAAAAATACTTGGTTTTTCTCCATGAACCGTGACAACAATGTGGACGTCAGCAGGTTCATCCGGGTAACACACAGTCATGTGCGGAAAAGTTCAGAGCCCAGTATGAATGCGGATGGTTCGCAGACCTGTTAAGACACGGTGTTATAAATGTGCTGTTACCAGAATGGCAATGACCAAGTCGTAGTGCATTACTAAAGGCCCTGTGTTATGTCATAGTATTGTACTACTATGGTACTTAACTTTTCAATGACTATTACAGCGTGCCACTGGTGGTACGGCGTGCATTAAGGGGCTACGCACTTTAGAGCCGAACGTAACTGGTGCGTGCAGCAGCACCGGCACCGTTCTGGTCGGCCTGAAAACAGTAACAGTGGTGCATTTATGTATTACCTCTGGGGTCCAGCTCCACGTGGATGATATTGCCCATGACGGAGGTGTTGTGCAAAGCTTTGACGGCGTCCCTTGCTGCCTTCACAGCACAGAAGGTCACCTTTGCCACTCCCAGGTGCTTCTTGCTTCTGGGGCAGAAGGAGATCTCTACCTGTTGCACAGGCCCATGTCTCTCACACATGTCCGTCAGGAAGGCCTCACGCACGTTGTCATTCAGCCTGGCGAACGTCACCTCCTTGGCTGGCCCAACGTAAAACTCATCAGCCTGGCCAGGTGGGGTCAGGAGGACACCGTTGAGAGAGAGAGAGAGAGAGAGAGAGATTAGAAATACATTGACACTGTCAGAACACAACAAGCTGGGTGACCACTGTTGAATGTGAAAGTTCCCACATTTTCTTTTTGTGATTACATAGCACAATATACTGTACACCACAGCACACAGAACAAGGTGTACACAAAACGTAAAATGAAACCAAATCCTGTTTCTGTTTAACCCCCAACACATGACTTCACCCAGGGATGAGTAGAGCTTGGAGCACTCCAAGCACTTCATACTTGAAGTCCATACTGCTGAGTCCTCCATATTCTGGTGCAACATGTGGTGTGATTTTTCTGAGTCATGGGGTTTATGCGCCTGTGCACAACTGAAGCCTGAGCACATTTGCAACATTCATAGAACGCAACACCCCCACTGCCGTTAAACAGACTTTGACAGACTCACAAGCTGGGGCAATGTCTCACAGGATGATTGGCTAGTAAGCAGTCAAGATTCAATCACACAAATACATGAAATATAAAAAATATCACATGATATCAGTAACAGTTTAGTAACAGGCTCACATGATTTCACTGTTAGATGTTGGTCTACACACATGGTGATTGTGAAGCTATTGGCTAATTACAACATGAATAGATTTGTAATAGCAGTGTAACAGGTCTGATGGCTTATGTGGAACAGAGGGACTGGAAGATCTGCCTGGTTGAACTTAGTCCACAGTCTGCGGATTCGTGGGTCTCTGACAGCATCCACAGGAAACAGCCCACAGTTCTGATGGTCATGATGAAAGAAAGAGAATATATCACCAGTTCAATGTCTATGGAAAGCTTTAGAGCCAATAATTTGGTATCAATCTATAAAATAGCATTGCACATTGCACTATCTAGAATAGCCTAATTATTATTTGAACTTCAATAAACCTCATGTACTAATACAGTAGGCCTACAGAGTAGAGCATACTCTGTAGTGGCCTTTAAAGCTAAATATCTCACTTGTCTGTTTCAGAAGTAAAAGCCAACACTATATCCAATTACATACCATATGTAGTAACAACGTCATACAATTTTAGTACTTCTCTAAAGTTCAATGCAGGAGGGCTAATTTCTAAGGTATATAAAAGCTACATTTCCAGTTATATTGCCCAATCGAGGAGAATCTTAAGATTGTATCAAGGCAACTCACAGGTGTGCTGAAATACTGTCCATCATAACGATAAAGCTTTTGTGATCCATCAGTCAAAACGGGGTCTTTGATTAATTTGCAGCTCCTCCAGCAGATAACTCGATCCTGCTCTGCTTTCTGGTCTGCTCCGCTCACTATAAAGAAAATTAAACAGTAAGATTGCATAGCCTACGTATACTTACCATTGAGTAGCATATCAATGCACTATGGAAACAACGGTGACTCGTGGGAGACTTGGGCGAGGCCTAGAAAATAGAAGCCATGTCTGTGAAGAATGAAAGAGCGCGCTTTCACCGTTATTCTCATGTCTGTTTCCGTCTTCGCTCTCGTGCATCGTTTGTCCTCCAAAAACTGAATATCAAACTCATCCTAGAAGATTTTGTCGGAAATCCAGCAGCTGGTAAAACAGAAGCGAGAGAATACTTCCTACCTTGTACGGTAGGTAAGATACCTGCCCCTCCTACGTGCGCGTCTCTAATGGGCTTTGGATGCCGTGTAGACTACATCAAAACACCCCTAGTGCACAGGTGCATGTTGTCAACCCCACCTACTTGCATCCACCGTTGTTTCGTCATAACCCCACGTTTGGTTTCAAACGGAAGAAAAACATGAATCTTGCTGATGTGGTTTATTGATTGGTCTGATTAGTCTATGATTGAGCATTTAAATTGTCTTCCCTTGATTTCTCTTCGAATGTGATTTGCTTCAACTGTCTGAATAGGCTAGAATTGTAGGGAGATTCCGGCAAATTCCCAGAAGTGCTAACTTCTAGGGAATTAAGCCATGTTGGCTGAGTCCTGTGTACTCAGCTACAATATCAAATTTCACATTAAACAGCCATGGCAACATAGCGAGCTATAGATAAGCTTATCATAAAACAGCTGTGACATTTGTAGGTAAGCCTAATTACCACAGTATCTTGTAAGAAATGTAGGCCTACTGTATTTAACACCAAAACGCGTGTATAGGCTAATGCCATTTTATAAACTATGCGCAAGTCTGCAATATTTCCATATTATAAGCTATGGTTTTAAATGGACACATCCCAACATGCGATTATCACAAATAATGACTTTTCTGATGAATTAACTTCGAGAAAAAGTAAATAGACACTGGCCCAAAAGTTTACAGGTTTATCCACTTATTTAAAACATAGCAACTGTAGGTGCGTATACGCAGTCTTACTGCGCGCATATGGCTACCCATTCCCTAACTGCTGTGCCGAATATGAGCGTTCCATCGATGCAAATATCGGTGAGCCTGAGAATGAAGTGTGTCCTTCGAGCCGGAATTGAACCAATGACCTAAGGATGTCAATGGTAATGCACTACAGTCCTCCGCTCTACCTGCCATCGAAGGTTGGGGCAGGGGCCACACTAATTTCGTACCATGTCATGAAGGCTACTTTTAATCTGCCTAAAGCAGCGTCATCAAATTGTGTTGTTGGGGGGGATAATTCGCACAGTCTGAAAGCGAGTACAGAGGGGGCTTCTTCTCCAAAGGTTCAGTCCAACAAACTATCACCCCTCCTGTATTATCATGAAGTTTTGTTTTGCGACTCTGCAGCATTTGGTTTGTAGACTAGACGGGGTCACCGAAAGTTCCGTTCCGTGAGAACACAGTTCAATATGCCGCATAGAGATCTTCGCGTTTCCATTTGTTTTACGCATGCTAGCATCGACAACTCGAATCGGGGAACCCAATATTCTAGTCTGTATGGTTTGCATGCATTGCTATAGGGAAAAAGTTCTAGTCTTTGCGTCATGACACCAACTTGTTTTTCAGAAAATACTAGGCTAGCCTATCACGTCTCAGCATAAATACTGTTCAGGCGCAGTGTTGATAACTGTGACGAATTCAGAATGGATTTCAGAATGACCCTGCTGGCGCAGTGGGTAAACAGCATTGCTAATAGGCGATGTATGGAGTTGACAGTCTCCCTCAGCCATGTGTGGCATATCCCTATTACCAGCCTTAAAGAAATGACTTTGCTAAATCAATAACATTTGCTACATACACACCACTCCACCTGCTTCAACTGAGCATTTTATCCTGGACTGTAAAGTGATAATATTGATTTTGAATTTGGGCCCAAGCACCAAAAGTTGTTCCCCACCAAAAAGCCCCATTGTATGTCATAGGTGGGTTGTTTCTTCTTCTTCTTCTTCTTTTTCTTCTTAGTCATCTTCATATCAGATCATATTGTCGCTCGCTACTGGTGGCAGCTTTATGCTTGTGGGTCTGACACGTGCAAGCAGATTTGCACACAGATAAGATTTCATTTTCTCACCGTCCACAAGTGAAGTTGCACAGGAATCATATCATGCAGGCAGAATACTCCTCTTAAGCAACAAGAAAAAGATGAAAGTCTGCCATAGGCCTATTCAATTTGAAATTGGAATTTCTACTTGGTATTTAAATAAAATAAAAACCCATTACCATTTTGGGAACAATAGCCTTATAATATGGGATCTGCACTATAAAAAAGCAACCTTTGTAGAACTACACCAGTATGGCAAACAATTCAGGTTAGACTGACCTCTATTGACCATAGTGTGTATTACAGGGTAAGGCTGTGGGTCAGTTGATCCGGGCCCAAGGAGAGAGGGGTCCCAGAATTGGGTGCTCATCACATTGTGATTTTGTCCTGGGCTTGGTCAAGGCTGTCAGCGGTCCTCTGTGTGTGTCTGACTGCTTACTTCAAGACTGTAATATTTGCAAGCCCGGAGAGATTGGATATGTATAATACGCGTTTCATGCACTTAAGCCCTATTCAGATGGGGGACCTGGGGTAAAGTAATAATAACTTGGAAATTTAGTCCCGTCCGAACACGCCATGTCAGTAAAGATAGCGGCCTTCCAGACTGTACCCCAGGCCCCCCCATGAAACTAGTCCCGTCCGAATAGGGCTAAAGACAAAGTTAATGTTTAACAGTACACAATATAGGCCTACAATTGAGCCAGATTATTGATAAATTTACATACTGTAAATCTGTCCATGCTGTCTGTGTATACTTACTGCGGCATAAGTGAGAAAACTTTTAAATATGGGTGATAAATTAATAATGATAGGTAACACAAGTTGGGTGTGAGATAAAAGGTTGCATTTAATTTAACATTTGAATTTATTGAGGAATGGTTTGAAGATGAATTTAAAGATGACAGAATGGTTGTGGTCTATGATACGACAACAATTTTGTTGGGATTAGAAGCGTCTTTAAAAAAACATTCAAAAAGCTCTGTTGCGGAAACGGGGAATTTAAGCACACTGTTTAGCACATACTTGGCATCCTTCCTTCTGATCTGGCAAACTCCTTAAAAAGGCCTGCTTCCTGAGCTGCCACTCAATAGAATGACACCTCCAGGTTTTGTCTTACCTTCTGTTGGAACAGAATGGAAATAGAACTGTTTGAACAAGGCTTGCTTTGTGTAGCCTGTGAGGATCCAGCTGCTGTTCGTGTTTTGTATTCAAATGTAATTTAAAACACATAGGCCTATACAGAAGATGGAGCCAGAAACGACTGATAAGGAGGAGATGGTTCATAAGAAGTTTCTTCCGGAATCAACATGACGTAAGGTAAGCTGCATGCCATGTCAATGGCCGCGTTCATGATTGCGCATTGCTGCTTTTGCTGTGCAGCGTGCATGTGCACTTTACCATTTCAATGCATTCTGATGCATTGAAATGGTAAAGTGTGCATGCGTGCTGCACAGCAAAAGTAGCAATGTGCCATCACGAACACAGCCTATGGGCTCGTTCGTGATGAAGCAGTGCTGCGCCGACCGAGCAGGATGCATGCGCAATGCAAAATTATGATGTATAATTTAACCAGAATGCATTGAAATGGCAAAGTGTGCATGCGCGCTACGCAGATTGCGCAGTAATGCGCCATCACGATCGAGCTTTATGAGTTGCCCCCTTTAGGAGACAAGCGGGGGTTCAGAATGAATAGAGTTCAATAGAGAAAAATTGAAAAGTCACATCCATTTAGGAGACCGGAATTGAGCCCACTTTGTTGCAATGGTGTGGTATAGACAGAATAATCTTAGGCTAATCTTTGGGCTTTTCTTGCCTTTATAGGATGGCTTGAGAGCAGACAGGATGGGAGAGAGAGAGACAGGGAAGGACAATGGCCCATTTGTTGTCTTGTCATATTCT
>JAPEKL010247491.1:0-20305 GCA_028877455.1 Bagre pinnimaculatus | reverse complement strand
ACCAGTGGGCTACAGTACACACCAGTGGGCTACACACCAATGGGCTACAATACACACCAGTGGGCTACAATACACACCAATGGGCTCCAATACACACCAATGAACTACAATACACACCAGTGGGCTCCAATACACATCAATGGGCTCCAATACACACCAATGGGCTCCAATACACATCAATGGGCTCCAATACACACCAATGGGCTCCAATACACACCAGTGGGTTACAATGCACACCAGTGGGTTACAGTACACACCAGTGGGCTACAATACACACCAGTGGGCTACAGTACACACCAGTGGGCTACACACCAATGGGCTACAATACACACCAGTGGGCTACAATACACACTATTGGGCTCCAATACACATCAATGGGCTTCAATACACACCAGTGGGCTCCAATACACACCAATAGGCTCCAATACACACCAGTGGGCTACAATACACACCAGTGGGTTACAATGCACACCAGTGGGTTACAATACACACCAGTGGGCTCCAATACACACCAGTGTACACCTATGAGCTACAGTACACACCAGTGTGTTACACACCAATGCGCTCCAATACACACTAAAGACCTACAATACACACCAATGGGCTACAACAAACAGATGTGTTAACAGTACACATCACTGAGTTTCAACACACACTGATGGTTTTATAATACACACCAACTGGTTACAACACATACCAATGGGTTAAAATATGCAACAATAGGTTACAACAAACACCAGTGGATTACAATACACACCAGGAGTTTTACAACACACACTAATGGGTTAAAACACACTGATGGGTTAACAGTACACACCAATGGTTTTCAACACAAAGATGAATTTACAATACACAAAAATTGGGTGTACAATACACACCAGTTACAGTACACACGAGTGGGCTACAACAAACAGATGGGTTACAATACACACCAGTGGGTTAGAACATACACTGATGGATTTACAGTACACACCAGTTGGTTTACAGTACAATACAAAATAGTACACACAAATGGGTTAAAAGACACACCAATGGGTTTACAATACACACCATTAAGTTTCAACACACATCGGAAGGTTTACACACACAGCAGTGGGTCTGCAGTAGTGTACATGCTAATGAGTTACAGTACACACCAATCGATTCCAAAACACACAAGAGGTTTTACAATGCAATGGATCAGCAATAATAGTGTCCTTTTGTCATTTTGTTCTTGGGGTTATAAACACACACACACACACACACACACACAACAGCATCAAAAATTGATGCTGATGAAGGCTCGAGGATAAAAAAACAAGCTGAAATGGATGAAAAAAGGACAGGAGGGATGTGATAAAGGACACTAAATGTACCTGGACAGAAAGACAGCAGGGTGTGGTTATGGTGGAGCTGGGTGAGCAGTGAGGTAAACCAGGAGGCAGAAGACAGACTTATGGTTCTGTAACGGATCCACAGCCAACTCTGTGGCTTTTTCTGTCTTGTTTTAGACGCACAGTATCTGATTCCCTAACAGTAGTTTTAATTGATTGGGGTTGGACGGTATCAAGTGTCCTGCATCATGTTCTCCAGGCTGAGTATCGATTATTAGTAATGGGACATTTTTTCTGTGGTTTCCTTTTCAGCGCACTGTATATAAATAAATAAATAGTTTTCTCTTGTATTAGGAATGAATTTAAATTTTAAAGCCACAGCCAAATATTTACTGGAATAAAAACATTGATGAGTTTTATGTTTAAAATGTCATGCCATGTCTTTCATCAAGCGCGTAAGGATGGACACCCTGAGCTTATAAAGCTGTATCGGCGAACGCAAGGTGCGGCGAATTAAACCTTGTGTAAAGGAAATGGGCGTGTCTCAGTGCTCGCAGACGTGAAGTGCTCTCTCGTAGTTTCTCGCTTCACTGATGCAGGAGTGTACATCTCAACGGCATGCCACCAAGACGAAGTCCAGACCTGTCCCCTCTCTCTCTCTCTCTCTCTCTCTCTCACACACACACACACACACACACACACACACACACACACATTCTCTGTCTTTCTTTCTTGTGTCACTTTTTTTTTCCACCTTGGTTTCGATCGAGCCAAACACACTCTCCTGGCAGATCAATCATTTCTAAACACGTGAAGCTTTTGCTCAGGAGTGGATGGATTTCTTATTGTTGAAAGATGGAAGCAGACAGACAAATGCGTGAGCATTACCATGAGCAACTACACCATTTTTTTTTCAAGACACTGCAGCAGAAAGCCATTAGGATTTGTTTCAAAACCATGACAATTTAAAAAAATAAATTGTTTGTTTTTTCTCTCCAGCATTATTGCTTTGTCGGTTCATTCTGAAAACCTTCTCCTTCAAACATGGCTCTGCATTATTTAATAGCACACTTATGCTATAATGATACCTCATGAGACCATATGCAGGGACAGAACTGTGAAAAATGGAAATCTATAATTCAGTGCATGCTGTCGTAGTTATTGACCTGAAATTCACTTGCTGAGCAGCAGAGGGCAGTGTGCATCATGCAATCATTTACTGCTGTTTAAAAAAAAAAACCCAAGTAAATATCCTACAAGATTCTGTTCAAAAGGAAGAAGAGAAGATGATAATCAAAAGCTTTTACATAAACATCGTCCATGTTTCATCATAGACTGGCATAACCAAGCTAACGCTAATAGACTCAAGAGTGAAGAAGTGGAAACCCAGTTGAAGACGAGCTGAGCACTTGACCTTCGAACTTAACCCCATTCTTCTTCCTCATAACTAGTTAATGCCGATGATTTTACATAAAAACAAGAATGCAAATATCTATAAATATACTTGCTCAGATATCTATAGCTATTAATTTACCGGTTATTTTGCAGTGCTCCTCCTGACGACAGTCCATTTTCTCAGACTAATGTTTGCAGCCCCATTGCTTGAGTGGTTTATGAGGAACTCGGACCTGTAATATAAGCCTTCAATCTTTCTGAGGAGAAACCCGAAGCCTAAATCAGTGTCTAAATGATTGCTATTTCAAAAACCTGATCATTTTCTGGTTCACAGCAAGCATGGCTGATTGGAATCAAGTTTTTTTTTCCCTCCTCACTTCTCCTGTTTATGTCACAAACCATCACTGTGGATCCTCTATCAAATCCGCCTGCATTCAGAAGTGTGAATCTTACATTGCGATTTTAAAACACACTTTCTTAAATGATTTGGGGGTGGAGCTAGACACGAGCCTCGTTTGTGATGTCACAAAACAGTCTCAACCTGTGATGGTCTGTGGTGCAAATTACGACAAAATAATACGGTGTTTGGAATTTGTTTTAGTGACAGCTAGTCTAAGTCGAAAATCCTTTCCAGACCATATGGCGCATTAGGCGGTGCTGATCTCCATTTCGTAGTAGCTCTTGACTTCTCACCTATTACATAGCTAGGGTTTCAGTGGGTGGGTCCTCTGGTAACCACGAGAGTTTGACTCCTCACTCACATCTGTATTGCAGCGTGCCTTGCCAGACGGCAGTAGCTACCATTTTTGACCCGACCGCAAGTAGAACTCCCAATCGAGAAGCGGACATGCTAACCACCAGGCCAACCCATGGTCTTTGGACAGCTAGTCTAGTAGCTGATATCTAGCTTACCTGATATGTGCTGCCTTTATGTAATCATAGTAATAACTGATTAAGTGAACGTTGGTGGAAACTGGTAGGCAGAACAGTATTGGAGTGCCCCCCCTCCCAATTTGCATAATCATACATATTCATAGAGCCTTCCTTTCTTTACAAGGGTAAAGGTGTAGAGACGTTCCTCATCCATATGACAGTTTCCTGGTAAATAAACAAACAGTCACCATTTATTATTCAGCCCAGATTACATGTAATAGTTGAAAATGACTCCTTCCGGGATACTTTGGACATTGATGGTCCAACCTGACCACACGATAATACATTTTGTACACGTTAAGCTCTGGGATTTTAAATGCATGGCTAGTCAAGCGTGCACGACATCGTAGCGAGGATGCACACCCTTTTATCACTGTCTGTATGCCTCTGAATAATAAACAGTCATGTTATCCTAAAGAAGAGCCAGCTCATTTGGAATGCTTTTGGTTCGCTGACTGAGACTCCTGGAGGGAAGATGTGCCTCCTGATATCTCTCCCTCCCTCCCATCTGCTTCCTTCTTCACTTTCTGCCATAGCTGCCCCTCTCCGGCTGTGAGTAATGGCTCAGGTAGCAAACAGTGTCAACCTGTCTCTCCATCTTCCTCCCGCCTCCTCTTCCTCCTCCTCCAGAGAGTGATAAGCAAATGTGGCATTCTGCTTGCACCAAATCAGAGGAGCCAGAAGGCATGGATCGATATCGAAATGATATTTTCTCTGTGTGTGTGTGTGAGTGAGGGTGTTTGTGTTTGTGAGTCATAGGTAGATGATACGGATATGAACCATGTACTCATCATATCCTGGTGTCCTTTCTAGCCAGGTGATGTGACCTTTCAGCGGAGAGCCTTCCAGAGGAGCCGGTATTTATCAAACGAGATAACATTCTGCCATCCTCCCAGCTGGAAAGTGTTTAGAGAGCATCTTGAAGGGGGGGAAAGAAAGGTCCAAAACATCTCACTGAGTTTCCACAAACACAGCATGATAACAAAGATCCATCCAGTTGTAATATTCAGTAACATTCAATAAGAAGGCAGGTTACTTCTACTTTCTTCTGGATGTGAAGATTCTTCTCTCGGATGAGTTCTGTTGAATTTTAAGTCTTGTATTCCAAAACACACCTTAAGATGAGTCGTTACCATGACTGACTTGATCGTTTGAATCAGCTCATCTGTTTGCTCATCTTGAAGTTGGTTATCATTATTGATGTGGATGGAAATGGATGGCTTCCAAGTTTCAGTTTTTTAACGTTCATGCTTGTCAGCTACAAGTGAAGAAAGGATTGAGTCAGTGTATGGCAGTGACCTTTAGCAATTTGTTCACCTTGAAAAAGATGGATTCGTTGTAAATAAATCTTCTGGTATGGGATTGGAGACCCTTTACAGTAACAGCTTTCTCAAGGCACATATTCCTGACATGTCCTCAAGTTCATACAAACACATCATGATACTGAATGACTTTCATCGAACCTGTAAGAAGACGTGCATACTAACATCTCACCAAGATTCCAGAAACACATCATCCCACTGAAGATCAAGATGCCACTGGAACGAAGAGCACGTTCCAGCATCTTATCAAGCATCCAGAAGCACAAATTGCCACCAAAAGACATACATTTAAACAGACTTGTTTTTGGATCCAGAAGAAGATACTGTATGAACGCTACGGTATTAGTTGTACAAAACATCTCAGCCACTGAAAATCCTCCGTCACTCAGGTGGAGATCCTCAAATTGGATCTGATACATTTTCCAACTCACACCAAACGTTCCATGTTGCTTACAGTAATATCCTTCTCCAATGGAGTGGAGCCTGTTGACTTGAAATGAAGCTCAAAGTAACACTGATGTAAGGATCCTCTTTTGGAACAACCTTTACAAACACACAATGCCACCAAAGATCCAGAGGCTCGCCACTGGCTCTAAGAAAACAACTCAGCAGACACCATGTTACAGAAAATCCTCCGCCACTTGGGTGGAGATCCTTCTTTGGAACCAACTTCCTTTGATCAGGTAGAAGACACATATTCTGGCACATTCCTATGGATGCCGAATATCTCTTCAAAGCTTCTAGAAACACACCTTTGAATGATTTCCACTGGATCTGTAAGGAAACGTGTGTTCCGACGTATTCCTGCCAACCCCAAGTAAGGTTACACAAACACCAGAATTCCATTCAGAGGATTTCCATTGGAGCTATACAAAGACATGAATTCGAACTTGCAAAAGGCTGCATTTTCAAAAGGATATACAGATTCTGAACCACAGTTATCTTTGAAGCCTTTGAATTCATGGCCCGGGGATTTGTAAGCTGATTATGTCAAGCCTTGTACATCTCGTCAGGGCTTCTAGGTTTGGAACGAATACACAAAAGAGTCTGATCAAGAGGTGAGGAGCAATCACTTGTCCACAAAGAGCATTGGAATGACAGCTCAAATCTCAACACCTTGGCTCGGCTCTTCCTAAATTCGCGGAAATGGAAGCCTCTTTTCATGGGCTCGTCATAGTTGGATGAATTTTTTGTCAAGGAATTGTTAGGTACTCCATCTCTGGTTTTCCCAGCTCCAATTGAAAACTCTTTTCTCTAGTGGATGTCGAACGGAACTGTACTGAACTCATCTGTGAGTCTTTTTTTCCCCCTCTTTATTTTTGGTGTGGTTGAGGCAGTCTCAACCTAAAAAGCCTCGTCTTCCCGATAAGTTCCCATTTTCATTTCCATCAAATCAAACCGGAGACGAGAGAGGAAGAGAAGCCCATTCTGTCCCTAATTTCCATGTGTGGTTGATCTGTGGATTACATTCTGGCAGACGTGGCAGCTATTGGAGAGCAGATGGTGTTGTTTTGTGTGCCATTCTAAGCTTCTCCTATTAAAGAGACCAAAGCAAGGATTACCTCTGCGATGAGGAATATTATTACAATCATAGCTTTTTTTTTTTTTTTTAAATGAAGCACTCTTATTCTGTCTGGCCACTGTCAAAGTGTTTCTCTTTGATGATGAAAAAAAATGAAACCTCTCTGCAAGGTCACTGAAGGAAAAAAAAAGAAGAAAAGAGAAGCCGGAATCTTCTTGAGATGGGAGAGAGAGAGAGAGAGAGAGAGAGAGAGAGAGAGATTCAAGCCCTTAATGTGAACCACACACAAATGAACCCAGTGTGGATTTGCCATTCATCAGGCCAAATAAATTGGGCAGGAGGAATTCTTTGAAAATTTCTTCTACTTTTCTCCTTTTGTTTATTAAACTTAGAGAAAAAGGACGATGGCTATGAGGTGAAGGTTATGGAAGACATTCCTTCATCAGTTAATTTTATAATATAATCAGGAAATATTTGCCAGGCGTAACAGCCGAACTTCTCCAAACCAGCACAGTTTGAAGCCTTTGAGCTTTAAGTGCCTTGAACACTGTACTGTATTTGAAAAGAAAAGAAAACCTTAAATGGAACATTTCCCCACTAATTAATAAGCACTTCCTCTGCCTTGTTTTTTTCTTCTTCAGACTTTCACTGAGGAAATCAATGAACCAAACGTTTATATTATTGCAATGGCTAATTTCTCACACACTTTCAGTAACCACTTACTCCTGCTCAGAGTCTCAGTGTCGCTAAATCCTGAGCCAATCCCAGGAACGTTGGGTGTGAGTCGGGAATACATCTGGGATAGGATGCTAGTTCATCACGTATACGTTCACACCTCTGGCCAATCGAGATCTACAGTACATATCTTATCCAATCCACATTTCTGGGAGGTGGGAAGAAATCGGAGAACCAGGAAGAAACCCATATGTTTCCATGAACGGATCGTATCCCAAGCACAGGATCAAACCGGGAACGCTAGGCCACCGTGCTGAATGGTTATTCTGAATAATACAACAAACGTCACACCGTTGCGTCTAGCTTCTTCACACCATGTGGTGTGCATTTTTAAGACAGCTGGTTGTGCTTTTGTGCCGATGACAGCTATGGTAGAACATTCCAGCTACTCCTGTTATTCCTAGCAAGATTGATTTTCTATGCCGCTAAACATCTGTGTGTCTACTGGCAGCATGAAGCCCAATCTAGCCAGCTTCCTCCTCCAGGGCCAACATCTCCTCCGTAGCTTTATTCAGAGCAGCGCTGTTCTCTTTACGCTGAGATATTAAAGGTTAAGTGTGAGTCTCCGCTAGCGAGAGAAAGGCAGAATCATTCTGCACCTCATAACTCGGCGTCTCTTCATTGGGCTCGGTCAAACGCTCTTGACCCCGGTGAGACACCCAGAGTCAAGGTTAAACAGTGAACGCTTGTGTCTTTCCCACCTTTATAACAGGATGAGAGTGGACATGCAGTGCAGTAATGTGTTTAGGTACTGCAGCTGTTCTGGGTGGATGATAGAGGTGTGTGTGTGTGTGTGTGAGGTGAATGATGGATGTAGAGGAGGTAAAAGGAGCACTGCAGAGCACGTTTAGTCCCTTAGAGACCCTGAAGTGGGACAGTAAGTGGGAGGAGGCAATGTGATGGCCTGATGGATGACACGCAGTGCGCTGGACAGACCGTGACAGTGATGGAGGGGGAGAAGTGAGCAACGCCAGACTCGCAGATGAGTGTGTGTAAAACATAGTCTGTGTAGCTATAAAGTGTGCTTTAGGGTTTGGTGCATTGCTGTATGTTTGAAATTTCTGTTCAGGTGTGTGTGTGATAAAATCTTGCACGTCTGTTTTATGGGATAAATGTGTAAAACTTAAAGAGGAGAATAAACAAACCTGGTGTACTAGTTATGTTTATCTCATTCCTGCATGAAGGACAGCTAGTTAATATGTGTGGAACAATGCAGAGAGGAGGAGGATGGGTAAGGAAACATCAGAGCTGCACTCACAAACCAATCAGAAGTCTTGTTATTCAGTCTCTGAACCAATCAGATCTCTCAAATGCAAAACTGAAAATTCATGCGTGAGCAAGTGGATGGTGAAGAAGAAGAAGAAGAAATGTGTATTATTATCCTTATCTTATTTTGCAGTAAACTTTATGTTGGGTCTCTCTCTCTCTCTCTTTTAAATCCTTCACAAATATTTTCCTAATCTGTGTTTTGCCTCTTATTGACTAGAACAGGATTTGAATTTTGATTGTGCTGAAAAAGTGACATAAAATGCTAAGGAATTATTCAACTATACAGCATTCATCTTTGGGAAGCGTTTTATCCTGGTCAGGATGGTGGTGGATCCGGAGTGTATCCCAGGAATACTGGGTGTGAAGCCTGAGACTCTATCCCAGGAATATTGGGGCTAGTTCATCACACAGCAGAGCACCACACCACGTTTCATTCACATCAAGGGGAATTTTAGCAAAGTCAATCCACGTACCTGGGAGGTGGGAGGAAACCAAAGAACCAGGAGGAACCCCGGAAAGAGTATATGTGCCCTGTTTGTAAGGATTGAAGCAATGCTACTTACTGCATCGTCATTTTGCCTTGTAGTAACTTTTTGAAGGGGCTAAAAAAAGGTGCCCCGAACATAGCCTGCTTCACCCCACCCTGGCCAGCACACTGCAGCTGGTGGGGATCCCACTCAGCAGTCAAAACACAACAAATAAGAAAATAAATAAATAAGATAGTGAAAGTTCTCAACGCTGGTACGTGGAATGTGTGCACTCTACTGGATGGCATTAAAACAGACAGGCAGGAGAGAATAACTGCACTAGTCACCAGGGAACTAGCGCACTACAATGTGGACATAGTTGCCCTTAGCGAAACATGTCTAGCAGACAAGGGCCAGCTTATGGAACATCCATCCATCCATTATCTGTAGCTGCTTATCCTGTTCTACAGGGTCACAGGCAAGCTGGAGTCTATCCCAGCTAACTATGGGTGAGAGGCGGGGTACACCCTGGACAAGTCGCCAGGTCATCGCAGGGCCGACACATAGAGACAAACAACCATTCACACTCAGGGTCAATTTAGAGCCACCAATTATCCTAACCTGCATGTCTTTGGACTGTGGGGGAAACCGGAGCATCCGGAGGAAACCCACGCGGACACGGGGACAACATGCAAACTCCACACAGAAAGGTCCTCGTAGGCCACGGGGCTCGAACCCGGACCTTCTTGCTGTGAGGTGACAGCGCTAACCACTACACCACCTTGCTGCCCTCTCATGGAACGTCGTGGTGGTTATACCTTCTTCTGGAGTGGTCATAGCAACACTGAACAGCAAGAGGCAGGTGTTGGATTTGCTATAAAGTCCCACCTCGCCCAAAAACTTACCAAACTCCCGGACGGCATCAACGATCACCTGATGACACTTCAGCTCTCACTTGGAGGCAAGAAGAATGCAACGTTGATTAGTGCTTATGCTTCCACAATAGATGAAATGCATTGCTGAGGCCCAGAAGAAACGAGCTGCGCAGAAGGCTCAAACTATCACCACCACCACTACAGCACTTACCCACGCATGCCCGACATGTGGGCGTACCTTCAAAGGCTGGATTGGCCTCATCGGTCACCTCCGGATCCACAACCACCACCCACCAAATCGAAGCCATGGTCATTTTCAACACCGAAGGACGAACATCATCATCAACTTTTTGATGCTATAAATTTTATTGTACAAGTTTCAACATTTGTGCTAAAAAATATGGAATGAAGCTATGGATGCTTCAGTTCTACATTTACAAAAAAAAAAATTAGTCATGCAAAATAGCTTCAAGGTGTTGTTTGGTTGGTGATAATGGATTAGCCCAGACTGAACACCTCGGCCTGTATTTTGACCCCTGCGACTGATATTGATGATGAGTCCTTAATATAAACCCTTAATATAGCTCTGCATATGGATCCACTGCGCTCTCTTGGGTAATCTGTGCTACAGCAGCCTGGGTATGTGTGTATGTGTGTGTGTGTTGGTGTGTGTGAGAAGGGCATCAGAAAACAACTTTTTATTATGTTTTGATTGATGCAGCCATTCAGGCTAAAAGCATGCTGGGAAGCCTCGGGGAACCGGAGGCAGCAGGCCGTTGCTACACAATGTAAATCAATGTAAGAGCGCCCGTTAGAGCTCCAAATCGTTCACACACGCACAGAACATTCCTGCTATTTTGAGCCGCATTTGTTCATGCACTTCAGATGTCGCTCTGAGAGATTCTCAATCTCATAATAAATAGGAAAATCTCGCAGTGGTTATTGACGAGGAAAGCAAAAAATTGCTGCTTTTCTAGTCCTGTGCCCTTTGTATCTGTTGCTAGGACACCGGTAACCCTTTCACTGGGCTTTTTAAATATGTAATTATGTTACCACATATACATGAACCTTCATGTTTTGTGTTGGAGTCCAGTCTCTGACCATTTCTAAAGGGAAACCTTGGGCGAAATAAAAACCATAACCATCATTCATCTCTGAATCTTATTGTGCAGTCTACGTTGAGATTTCAGATCTGCTTTCTGATCTTCTTTCTTTCTTTATTTCCTCAAAATGAGGTAAAAATGGGTGACTTTAACCATGGCAAAAGACAACCATGCTGTTGCCAAAGGTCTGTTTTGAGTATTTCAGAAAATCTCCTGGGATTTCCACACACGACAGTCTCTAGAGGTCAGAGGACTGGTTCAAGTTGACGGGACGGCTAGGTTAACCACTCTTTACAGCCGTGGTGAGCAGAAAAGCATCTCAGAGCATGTTGATCTTCAGGTGGATGGGCTACAACAACAGAAGATCATCATCATCATCATCATCATTTTTCCTTGTGAAATTCTACACTCCTTAGGGTGCTTCTGTCAGGATTCTATCCAGCACATCATTATACGCCGTATCTGCTGGGTATCTAATCCCAGGAAATTCTTGAACCTAGTCAATTCTGGTGACCTTGTGTCAAACAGAAGTTGTTTCTGCAGGTCCCCGTTATCCATTAGCCATACCAGATTCCACTCCTATCAGCCAAGAACAGGAATCCATCGCACTGGATTGCCCAAACCAGAGTGTTAAAGATTGGAAAAAATCCCAAACATCACTATGATACATTTCTTTGGAGACTTTTGTGGGATGGGTAGCTTTAGAGGTTTTCAGTGTGAAGGTTTTGCCAACACTGCTAACTTTTTTATTCATCACCAATAATTGATGGCACAGTGGTTAGCACTGTCGCCTCACAGCAAGAAAGTTCCGGGTTCGAAGCTCATGGCCTTTCTGTGTGGAGTTTGCATGTTCTCCCTGTGTCTGCATGGGTTCCTCTAGGTGCTCTGGTTTCTTCCAACAGTTCAAAGACACGCATTTAGGTAAAATACCCAGCCACTAGGGTTGTACAAGCCAGTGCATACTTAGTGCTAGTCCCAAGCTCGGATAGATTGAGGAGGGTTGTGTCAGGAGGGGCATCCGGTGTAAAACCTATGCCAAGTCAAATATGTGGAACAGATCCACTGTGGTGACCCCTAACGGGAGCAGCCAAAAGAAGAAGAAGAAGACTAATGACTAGCAATGTCTTGTGGCAGAGGCATAAAAGAAGATAAGGAAGGGTTCTGTAAAGTTATGTAAACCTTCTCTTGAAGGATGGAACAAAAATTCTCTTTAGGGATCTTAGATACAATGAAGGTCAGATTTTGGATTCTCCCTGCTAAATCTCAGGTCCTCCTGAGGTTTCTTCTCCCTTGGCTCCGGTCTCCGGATTTGTTCTTGCCATTGGTACACACTTGCACTTTAATGCCTGTAAAAGTACTTGCGGAAAATTTTTATTGCAAAATTCCATGATAAACAGCACTGATATTATTACACTGTATGAAACGTAGATCTTTAAAGCTGCACATCAATACACACCTGCGGTGCATGAACAGAGAGCTCGTAATCAAAGGCTTGTACTGTAGATGGAGAGCTTTGTTCTCACACACATCATATTTTATGTATCCTCTAAGTTACATTTTTTTCCGATGAAATTTTCCTCCAACGCTCGCTGATGTTAATACATAATTGGCATTCGTACAAATTATCTGCATGTCAGACGGACACATCTATGCTTCACCCACTCACCTCTTTGAGCTCTGCATGGGTACGCAATCCAGTGTGTGACCACCACCTCCACCACCTCAGCCTGGCCTTGCATATCCATCAATCAGCCTCCTTCCCAATGAGATTAGAGCCAGACTTTGATCTCTCGCCTCCCGAGGTTTCAGGCCCACTTTGATGTGTTCTCTTCTTGTTAACGACGGAGCCGATAGTAGATGACAGCAACCCTTCTGGGTGATGGGGAACGAGAGAGTGAGTGAGAGAGAGGTGAGGAGCGAGGGAATGAGAGGAAGTGGATGAGAAATACTCTCCAGAGTGATATAAAGCAGGACATCGGGACAGATTGATAGGTGCTCCTCTTCGGTCTTGTCGAGAACCCTCTCCCTCCCTTCTCTTCCTCGCTTCCGACCCGAGGCATCTCTCTGACTGCTTCGGCATTTTCATGGGCTTTTTGTGGAGATGAGAGATGGGCCCTCTCATTTATTTCATCTTCGATGGGAGATGTTTTAAGTGCTCCTCTGGGGCAAAGAAGAGGCAGATGCTCTCTCTATATCTCTCTGGAAGTCTTTCTGAGTCTCTCTTTTCTCGCTTCTTGCCTGAATGCCGCCTGCTGCGGCTTTCTGTGGGTGAATATATCCAAGTTATTAAGCCATATGTTACCCTGGATCACCTCAGGATGAATTCAGCGCAACAAGGATGTAATTAAACCAATAACATTTCACACAATTGATCAAATTCAGCATGTATGATGCATCGAATTCCATTTTTAACCCATGAAAGCCATTCTAGACTGAAGATGCTCAGTGCTGACTTAATTCTCAGATCTGCTGGTACAGTCACCCAAACAGGTGTGATTTTGAAAATGATTCATGGTGCACAGAGCACACCAGAAGGCAAAATCGAATGCTGTTTAGCACTGTGGCTAAGAACTAGCAGAGCGAACTGAACACACATGCGGCTGCTGGCCAAGTTCTCTCTGTACAATATGTCAGAGTCCAACAGATATGCCGTGCTGCTGGCCAAAAAAAAAAAAAACGCTGTAGGAAACTGCACCGCTCCTGGGATCTTCTCTCCTCACAGCTTTCTGTGTAAAGCTTCAAGCTGCATCATTTAGCAAGAATAATAAAATCTAATACAAATCTAAATTCCACCCTTTTCTCCATTCCCAAGCATCCGTCTGTTTTCACAACTAATTACATTCACTGTGCATGTCCGCCTCGCAAATAATGCATTTTTTTTCCCTGATACATTTTAATGGCATTGTTTTATCAAGGGAATTTGTGGGTATTACTAAAATGGCTCATTCTGTCACTTTATGTGGCATGGACCATGCCTAATGAGCTATTTTGCCAATGGAAATTGTCGGGAATGGCGGAGGTATGACAGTCCATGTTTCATTTTGTTCTATCGAGCATGACATACCTAGTCACACATAAACCTAAGAACAGTGGTGACATTTTAAAAGCATCGGTTACAATAGGAAATCCAGCAAAGCTAAAGACGTGGCACGTTCCATTTCCTTTACGAAATGCCCAAACAAAAGTTGAACAGCGTGAGAGATTGGATGACAAATTCTTATTCCAGTTGTGCAGTGACTGAGAGCGAGAGAGACCAGTGTAAGTTATAGAAGTCGATGAAAGACTCAGGCTATAGCAAAAGGCTTCAGACTGAAGCAAGTGGGTTCATTATGGAGATTGATGAGGAAACTCACATCTGACAAAAGAGAAATGTAGACACATACTTCACAAAGGCTGCGGTTAAACCCGGCTCAAACCAGACCGGTGATTCAAGTTCCCAGAGAGTCCCAATGGATTGGGTGCATTCTCAGAGAGGATCACTGCATTTTCAGAAGGAGTTGCACAAGCCAACTGGTATCAAAATGTACAAAGGGTTAAAGTAAGGGTAAGACTTGACTCGGTCAGTTCTAAGACCTCAATCATGTTTTCTGGGAAACCTAAATGGTTTGAAACATTTTTAGACTGATAGTGCTCTTACTCCCTGATCTAGTCAACCAGTCAAAGTCAAAGTCCCTCCCATGCCAGGACTTGATCTTCTAAACAGTCTCCTGTCCTGGTACTAACCAGGCACTTAGCACATTGGGCAGCGATGATCTCCATTTCTATAGCCTTTGGCTTCTTGCCTATTCCGTAGCCAGGGTTACAGTGGGGAGCTGATTCTCTGGTAACCGTGAGAGTCTGACTCCCGACTCACATCTGTATTGTGGCGTGTCTCGCCAGATTTCAGTAGTTACCATTTTGATAATGGTCTTTGGTATGACCTGACCACAAGTAGAACTCATGATCTCCTGGTCGAGAGGTGGACACATTAACCACTAGGCCAACTTGCGGTCAAGTCAACCAGTACAAGGACGTTTTTATTGATAGACCCTTCAAAGTACTTCAGTAAGTCGCTCTGGATAACAGGGTCTGCCAAGCAACACAAATCTAAATGTAAATGAAAGGGTTAAAAATGGGCAAAACTGGATATTTCATTCAAATTATGGGAAAATCCCAAAGTGGTGCATATCCATCATGGTCACATTGTAAAGACTTGGCATGAGCTGGAACACAATACAGCCTCTGTCTAGTTAAGATTTGATTAGGATAAAGGTTTTATCTGAATTCAGAGAGAT
Organism: Bagre pinnimaculatus; assembly: GCA_028877455.1. NCBI lineage: Eukaryota > Metazoa > Chordata > Actinopteri > Siluriformes > Ariidae > Bagre > Bagre pinnimaculatus. The sequence goes on along the minus strand of JAPEKL010247491.1, from coordinate 5,097 downwards.
AATTAAAGTTTTATGAGAATTTTGAAAGACTTGACTCAAGTTCGGTCTGACATTTGTACTTGGACTTAATATGGTTTTGGTCTCATCCGAGACCTTGTAAAAAATGTTGTCTTTTCTTTTCTCATGGACAAATTTTGAACAGAAGTAACGCCTTCTTCTAGGAAACACAGCCTGATTATTGGTGTGATGTGTGAATATGAAGCCAGCTGAAGTAAAGGCATGGCCTTGAAAAGGATCTGATGGTTTTCAGCCTTGATCTTGGGTTGGTCAAAGTTTAATTTGGACTCTTGACATGGCCTTGACCCCGTTAATACTTGACCTTGATCTTAGTCTTGGAGTTGACAAAGGCTGTCTTATCCATATCCTTCGATTCAAAACATCTGATTGGTTAAAGTTATGGAAAGGGTTAAACCCAAAAGGCTTCAAGATGAAGAATGAGCATTGTTCTCGCACACATCATATTTTATGAATTCACAAATTCAGAGTTTTTCTGAGAATCCCCAATGGTTTGAAACAGTTGAATGGCTAAACGTAGGGTAAAGGTTAAACCTGCTCTCAGAGAGTCGTAAAGGGTCAGCAGTGCCTTCTTGCCCAGCAGTGTCATATTTTAAAGACTTTGTATGAGCTAACTTGTATTGAAACATCTGAATGGTTCAAGTTAGAGCAAGGGCTAGCACAGGGGCATTCAACTAAAATGTATATGTTCAGCTAGATAAAAATCCTTGCTTATAAAGGTCTGAATAAGTGACTAACACTCGCATTTTAACAACGAACCATTAGTGATTAGTTTATGGCTGTAAATTAAACATCACTTCAAAGCAGCTATATTTTCTCTAATCATAATGGTGCTTCAAATTACCACTTTTTTACAAGCTTCATGGATGATGAGAAATATATTTTTTGAATAAATGCATGGGTCTAAATCCAATCATCTTTAAACGCCTTCGAAGACGTCATCACTTTACTAATCAAAGAGTACATGAAATAAAAAAATATCTATGAATGCCTTTGCAAGCTCTTTTCTTTTACAGTGATCTTCCTTCAAAAACCTTCCTTGGCTACGACGGAGAATCAGAAACTGTGATGGTTCCTGTTTGCTGAAGTACAGCCAGATTTTTTAAAAATGTTGATCAGTTCTGTTACAGTATTTTTCCAAGTGCTCAGTTGAATCCACTGAAATACATTGCTTGGTCTGGATGGTTCTCCAGTTGACCAAAACCCTCCCGGGTTAGGAAGCAGGTGTTATCTTTCCTTACAAGTTCCTTCTTTTTAGGACAACAGGCCAAGCTGGGGTCAGATTTATCTTAAGGAATGCATGCTAGTGATATTTCCAGCTTCTGAAAGTAAAACCTGATTTGCTTGATCCTCGAGGTGGACAAAAGTTTTCCATGACACGGTTTGTATCATGTCTTAAACGGGAAGGGGAAGGGTTAAACCGATTGAAATCAGAATGTTCTCAAGTCCTTTTGAGAACCCAAAGGTTCAGTGGTGCATTCTCTCTGCCAGCATGGTCACATCTTAAAGCCAACTTGTATAGATGATTCCAAATGATTAGATTAGCGAAAAGAGCAGGAGGAAATGGTTGTAATGTTTTGTTTCCAGCCCCTATTTGTGAGGGAAAAAAAAGTTAAATTGGGGTCAAATTTGTTCTCAAGCAATGCATGCTCCTCTCAGTTTGATCCTACGATGATCAAACCATTTGCAGATCCTGTTCGGCGCTATAAACAATGCACTGCTTTCAAAGCTAAGACTTTTGTGCAACTCCATCCTTTCAGTAGTCATGTGCATGCTCTCAAAACCCATTAAAATGTTTCAGAGATAACGACTTGCACGTTAAGCACTTCCATCTCCCAGCTACACGAGATTATTAATAGGTTGCTGGCTTGGTTAAAAGAGGCTCTTCAGTTGAATCAATGGAGCACTTGAAGGGAATGCTTTGCAAGTGGACCTGATGGTCAAGGCTTCATTGTTCGACCTGAAGAGTCTGAATTCTGTAAATCCTGCAATACTAACTGAAGCTATTCTGTTTAAAACCATGCAAGCCATGAGAGACAAGGAATCAAGAATGTGTTTTCCATGAACCCGGTTCAGCAATATTTCATTGACCTAAACTGGAGTAGGATGTGTTTAAAGAAGTACCAGAACTTGAAATGGAATAAAATCTAAGTTCCATCTAATGGAATAAATGTTTTCAAGGGCATAAATCTGCCAGAAAGAGGCCATTTCTGCAAGGTATTGCTAATGGATTTTGCTTTTAGACACGAATATAGGTTCATCTCTACGGACACAAGGGAGCTTCTTCACTCAGCAGGGAGACATCACATGTGTCTCCTAAGTAGTCCATAATCTGTACTCATCTTTTTTTCCCCCCTCCTGTCCATTGAATAATGGATTTATGAATCAGCTCTGTTAGAGTCAGAGTGACCTCAGAGGCCATGGTTTCTCTGGGGGTTGTTTCACCGAGTGGCCTGAGGGGTCTGGAAATCAGATTCTAAAGTGCGTGTCTGGAGGAGAATAAATTATTTTGATCATTTTGCGAGGAATGAATGCAGCAGGTGAAATGAAAAACTGCCGAGGTTAAGGAAAACGCACCGGACCTGATGATCTTTCATTTTCTTTTCAAACCCGAGTAAATATAAAGTCATAAGGCAGGCTTATTAAAAAAAACAAAAACAAAAAAGATCTGGAAACCACTTCACGTTTTCAATGATAATCCAGAGCAAGTGATGACAGCATGGATGCATTGTGGGATGAGCGTGAAATGCAGAAGATGAGGGGTTCTGAAAGGAAATCGATCTCTGTCTACTCTCCCAGTGAATGGAACACACAGAATATGGCCCAAGGCAAAACTAAATGCTCCTCTTGACCCTTTTATCAGGGGAAACAACCTCTATCTTATGGCCCACTGGAGAAAGATGTTAACACTTCCGACAGTGATTGTTTTGGAGAACCCTTTCATGTTGAGAGGAGAACGTGTTTGCTTAATGAGGCCTGAGAAAGTTCAGGAGTTCAAATAAAAGCCCTCGTGAGAGGCGTGAGCTGTGGATTTGTGTGTCCATTGATTTTTAGCTTCTTATACGTTCACATGGATGCACAGGATTGTCAACAAAAATGCCACCACTGAAATCTGAGGAGTCACTATACGGGACTTCCTCGTAGATCAAATAGGTTTCTCTTTAGTGAAGCTCTGCAGGTTCTCCAGGTCTCAACCTCTTCTTGTTGGTTTTTTCAGCAGTCCTCAACGGCAGACTCCAAATGCTTGGAAATCATTTACAATACAGGAGTATCTGAGAATCCATCGAGCTGATTTCACATACGCAGCGTTTGTGTTTAGTCCATTTGAAAGACAAACCTGGTGTGCTTTCATTTTTGAGAGCTGTGAGAACACAGCGATCATACCAAGGTCTGAGAGTGTCTGAGCGAGGTGAACTCCAGTAAGAAAACGATTCAAGTCTGAATCGACTCAAATGCAGGAAGTGAATCAAACATGCTGTGTGCTTAGTTGTTCTCTTTTTTTTTTTTTTTGGAGATGTTCAGCGACGAAACCGAGCCAAGACAGTGCTGTAGAGCTGCAGAAGTGAAATACATTCTTGAGATTTGAACCGATGAACAAAAAGTAAATGAAAGCGCAGGTTCAAGTTCAATGTTCCTTGTGCTTGGGTGATTTTTGCACATACTTGTGAAAAGCTTCTTTCCTTTTTTCCATCCCTGTATTTCTGACTGATTGAAAGAACGGTACAAGGATGTTTTCAGCTGCTTAATCAACCTTTTTTTTTGCATGTTGCTTCATGAATTACATGCAGTATGAAGACAAATGAAACCAAATGGCAAAGAAATCAAACGTGTCAATTTCGCATTGATTCAGACTCCGCAAATGGCGTGTAAAACTCTCTTGTCCTCCTCTTCAGTCCTGCTGTGGAGTTTTTCTTCCCAGTGTCATGAAAGGAACTGGAGTTCATTTCAAAATAGCAAAAATACTTTCGCCCTGAGTCGAACTGTTCACAATGCACTGAAAAGGGGGAAAAAGCATTCGGCTGAGAGGTGTGTAAAATTAAGAGATTAAATGTTCCACATCTACGGTATAACAATGCAAGAAAAAAGCGTAGTGGTCCACATTAATTAGAGTAATCCATCAAATGCGTCAGCCATGACGCTGCCTAATGATTGCTTTGAGAAGTTTTTAATGAGCACTAAGCACACTACAACTCTGTTAGATAAAACGGTGACGTATCTCCGTACACGCTGCTCATGAGCTTATTTTCAGCCACAGCTAAATGTCCTTTGTGCCACAAAATAAATAGTCTCTTGCTTGGTAAATGACTCAGAACTATGATAAAAAATAAAAAAAAAACTAGAAGAAAAAAATAGAATAATGCTAAGCAGTCATTCAGAGTATGACTGGAAAATAATTGTGATAATAAACGATACTTTCAGTAGCTCATTGCTTTGATAATAGAAAAAAAAAACAACTTTTGCTGTACGTTTGCAGCGGTTTATCTCAATGGAGTTGTCATCGGTCTGAAAGCATTTCTGTTTCTGCTATTAACAGCGAACTTCTTCCGTTGTCAGAGGAGACATGACATGACGTTAAAGAGGGGAAAGAAATAAGAAATTGAAGCGTGAGATGAGGTAGATCATCATCAGCGCTGCTCCGTGTATGACACGCCTGTCCAAGATTAAGGCTAAACAGACAGCCGAGGTTAATAGAAAGCGACGTAGCATTTTTTGCCTTGCTGTGATGACTGGTGCTGTAGATGTGATATGGCTGACTGGCACTGATTTAGCCTATACACACACACACTGAACCACAAACATTCGGTTCACATTTTAACGCTGACAGAGTTTCATGTCAAGGATGAGTAAAAAAACGTAAGCTCAAAAAAAAAAAAAAAACCAGCAAGAGTATCTTTTTTCGCGCGCTTTCCATTTTCTATGGATGAGAAATCCAACATATATGGCAAACGTTGGACCCAGAATGCTATACAACGCAGTCATGCTGAGTTATGGTTAATGGGTCAGCTAGATACACTATATTGCCAAAAGTATTTGCTCACCCATCCAAATTATCGGAATCAGGTGTTCCAATCACTTCCATGG
>JAPEKL010230211.1:0-14602 GCA_028877455.1 Bagre pinnimaculatus | reverse complement strand
GTGATTCTGCCACTTACCTCTCCTGACTCCGCCCTCCAGTCACAGACAGATGCCTGACCACGCCCCCGCTGCCACAAAGGGTTTAGGTTGAACATTCATAACAAGAGATTTAAATACAAAAAAGAAATGGAAATTACATCCAAAAAAGAAACATCTTTGACATACAAACACATCAAACCAAATGACAACACACAACAAATAAAATTCTACTAAAAATAAATAAGTCCAGGATATCGGAGGGCCTTCCTTCAGCAAGGGAGAAAAGGCATGACCATGGAAGCTGCTTGTGTTGGTTATACAATGTTCTAGGTGACCTACAAACTCAAACTGATTCCCCTGGACTGTGTACTCCGCTCTGACTGGGGTGGAATTTGTCTGGCCCAATGCTGGTCCACGGAGCACGCTCACATTACACTCTCTGGACTTCTCTTTTGGGGCCAAATGAAATACACGGGGAGATTAATGATTGGACAGCCCATACATCATGCATGTCATGAGTGTCGCAGACTTTTGACTGATCCTGCTTGTTGCTCAAATCGCAACACACTCACTGGCATGTGACGTGCTCTGCTTTATCGCTTGGTCAGACTGAGACTGATTTGACACTGCATACAGTATGTCAATAAAATCCATTAATCTATAAAATTGGACTGAAACAGACAATGCTGCATCTGAGTTTTTAGCCAGTCTGTGATTGAGTGTGTTGAGCCTTTTTTTTCACAGCCACCATGGATGCAGCTTAGTTTCCCCACCAGTCCAACATTTATTGCGTCTACTGAGGTATCCCTCACAAGGAAATATGACCAAAATATGCTTTATATAACACGTTGTTATATATGTTAAATGTTTTTCTGTTAGGTAGTTCTGTATTTGTTACATCCAGAAGGCTTGCATTGATAAACCATGCAGGGGCCGCTTCTGTATTGTAACAACAAAATGTCAGTTATCAGATTGTCCTGAGTGCCGTTTGTTCTGAGTTAGTGTTTACGTTGATGCTGTTTCACCTCTTTTTCACCCATTTGTGATCGTTGTCATTTAAAACATGCTACAATCTACAAAATAGTACCATTTGATTTACAATGCTTTTTTTCTTTGCTAATCAAGTGTTGAATCGACAGGATTTGATTTAACATTGCTTAAAAGTAAAGTAAATAATCAAATGAAAAGCTGAAAAGAAAGAGAGTGGCTGTCTTGATCTTTGTTACCCTGTATAAACCATCAAAGTTTCAGTCCAATTCAATAAGAGCTTCATCAGGCAACATGTGCAGACGCAATCATAGCCAAATATACACCATGAAAACTAGATCTAAAATGTTAGACCATGCCTCAAAATAAAAATATTTGTAAGAATAAGCATTTAACCTACTCTATTTGTCATTCCCTTTATTGACAAAAATAGGCACATTTTTCAACAGCAATTTATAAATAGTTCATTCATTCAAAGAGGATGCCATGGCTGTCTTCATCTTCTATTCCAGTTGCAATGAAATTAAACATTTCTGTTTTTTAATGGGCTGAGCATTTACTGACAAAATGCCCTCAGTCCAATCAACACCATGAGCGTCAGCTAGGGGAAATCCACATCCATACCCTTATTATATGAATATACATATTTAACTTTTTTCTTTAAAATTAACATTGTATCCACTAACTCCCCTTGGCGGTATGCCTAGTGCACTGTCTCCAGAAAGTACCAAATGCAAAAGCAGAACGACATTGTGTTGCCTTATGGTTGTGTTCCTTTGCAATGGCATTGACAAACTTGAGAGAGAGAGAGAAAAAATGTCCAATCCAAAGTATTCCTTCCTTATGGCGATCAATCAGAAGACCAGAAGTTAAATAAAAATAATAATTCCTGTGCCTCTCCAACATCTGGAGGAATCAGTAGGGGCTACATCCGCAGGAGGTGAAGGCCATGAGGGGGGCCTCTGTTCCGGCCAGCCAGGCAGCGATGACACATCAAGCCAAGGCCATCGGGCACCAGCTCTCTCTCTGGACGGAGGCCGTCACGTCAGCCGAGGATGTAAGTCCCACGCTAGTGTACAGGCCCTCCTGTCCCGGGTACTTCACAGCAGAGTCAGTGGAGCTCACAACCTCTCCTTGGCCAGCCATGGAAGAGGGGTTTACCTGCACGACATACAAAGATAGATAAATAAGTCTGATTATTCTAGGTTCTTGAATTTATATTATCCATGAAGACATAAATAATTATAAAGATCTGTGCATTTTATTAGAGATTACATTACTAGGCTACTGTGCTTGGCTTTCTGCTGAGCTGCACCCTTGCCACATGTGCACGACTTGCTCATAGACAGAAACTCAACTTTTTGTTTGGGTGTGAGGTAACAGGTTGAAGCTGATAAGAAATGTGAAAGTAAAACATACACGCATACTAAAAAGTGCACCAACTCTGGGCTGTGACATATGCTGTACATGTTATAAGGAACAGTAAAAAAAAAGATATCAAAATCTGAATGTAAGTTATTTACAAATTAAAAATTCTTGAAAAGAAACGTGTATTAAAGGCCTTTCAAAAAGTCCTGAATAATTAGGTCTAATATGTATACCATATTATATAACTACAGGTGAAGTTGTGGAATTGCATCAGCATTCAAGCATATTTATGTATTCAGAGATAAAGATAAATATGGGTTCCATCACTGATTAAGGGTCATAAAATATCAACCATGATGACTAACTTTAGATAGCCTCTGGTGCTTATCTGCTGCAACAGCTGATGATGCTGCAAAACGAACAGCAAAAAAAAAAAAACTAAAATAAAAACAAATGTTCATGCAGTAATTTATATGGCCTTCATAGAAAATAATGTGACAGAAAAGCGAAAAAGCATCTCCCTTACCGAAGATACGGACACCTGCGTTGTTGGTGGGCTATTCTTTACACACTCCTCAGAGTTGGAAGACGAGGATGAGGTCGGAGTCATGGGAACCGAACTACTTCCTGTCATAAATATATAGATTGTAAAAAAAAAAAGATCAGTCATATCATTCTGAATTCATAATAGCCTCGACAAACATATCACAAAATATTAGTCAAAGATAGTAAATCACTTTACCGGAGGATCCTTTTGATTTGTTCACGGTTTTTGGCTTTCTCTTTCTCGTCTGAATCCCTTCCTTCTTCATAGCGAGCGGCCTGGGTACCTTTAGGGTTATTAGAGTAATTTTAGTCTCAAATAATAATAATAATAATAAAAATAATAATAATAATTTATTTCAGGTAGATCGACTGGTGAAACATTTAAGATAAACTTTTTTTTTCCAGCATCTTGTGTTTCAGTCAACAAATAGTGAAACACACACGCAACAACATTGATTTTATAAAACAAATGTGGGTTATTAATTTGTTTATATAAGGCACATATAATGTTTTACCCCATGCAATTTCGTGTACAATCCACACGCGTTACACACTGGTTCCCCCTCGGCGTTCCTGCGCCATAACGTGGTGGTGGTTGTCTGGCAGTTGGCACAGGAGAGCCCGATTCGCCTTGATGATGACTGCAAACGACCAAAAATTCAACACTAAACATCCATGCCAATAAGCATAAAAGCGTAGCCTATGTGTATGCTAAAACATGGACAATAATCTAACAAACGTGATCTCACCAAATGTCAATCTGACACATGGTGGTCATACGACGCATGCAGTTTTGGTTATACGTAGAGAAAATATACACCTCATGTACACAAAACATATAAATCACCAGTGTTCACTCATAGGCCACTACGTCTATTAAAGCGCGGCATGCGCGCCCACACACACACACACACTGTTATGTTCATATAAGGACACTGTTTCCTTGAGATTTACTTGGCATTTCACTGACTGACTCACTGTTGGCCAGTTTGCCATTAAGCAAAAGTTGACAATAGTCAAACTTTTGTCGGATGACATACGGTACGTGCGTCAGCCATTGAAGTAGTTGCTGCAAATGCCCCACCCACCACTGACACAAACCAATTGTTTTGCAATCATGTGGCTGATTAGTATCCTATTGGCTGATGCAGTTTGACAGCACCTCTGTAAAACACACCCACGGTCATGAATCATCAAACGATTGCGTCTGATCCCAGCATTATACGCAGTGTACCAGGGACCCTGAACTGGAGAAATCCACACTGACTGATGATACCACTTACACCACTACCACCACTGTCACAATACACATCACTATACCAAACAGAATTGTGTCTGATCCCAGCATTATACACAGTGTACCCTGAACTGGACAAATCCACACTGACTGATGAAACCACTACCACCAATATCACAGCGCTATCACAACACTACACCAAATCACTAGCCTAGAAATCTAGACGCCCCTAGCGGCCGCAAATTGAATTTGCTCCCTGGGGCAGTCTAGTAACCTGTGGTCGTTTTGCGAGGTTGAAAGTCGAAAGACGACGCAGCCAATCAAATCGCGAGGAGCGGATCGGAGGCCAGGCTACCTAGTGACGACAGAATATGATACAAATTAGATGGTCTGATAACTAATCAAATGGGCGTATGGGTTGCTTGGCCGGGAGTTACAAAATGTTCTAAGAAATATGGCGGCCGTCCGTGCGACTTCCAACATGAAAGTTTTTGCTTAATTTAAAGAGCCTGAGCGATTATAAATGTTGTGGCTGCCACGGATTGATGTAAAAATGCACCATGAACTTATTTGACATAAATAGGTCACTCCACATTACCATTTGATCACTCGATGTTTTAAGCTAGCCGGGTAAGCTAATGTTAGCATTTTACAGAACCAGACAGTCACAAGCTATTATTAGACCACTTCTTGTAGGTGTAGAACGACATCACGGCCGTTAAATGTTATTTAGGATCAAAACACGCGAGTCGTTAACCCATGTAGACATTGTGTTGTGATACTGAGTGGGTTATGTGTGCAAACAGCCGTCAGCTGTATGCGATCTCGCTGGGTCTGAGCTGGAGGGACTGGGAGTCTGATGTCTGCCTGCTGTGTGTGTGCATTCGGATGAAACGTAACAGCTGCCCTGTTAGGTACCCTCTATCTCCTGGAACTATTGCCGGCCACGCCCCACAGTTTGCTGTGTGGGGATTCGGTGTGATTGGTTGTTTGCGCCATCCTATTGCGTGGCGTTGAGTGCATAGGCATTTTGACAGACAACCGTTTATCCCGCCCACACAGCCACCGAGCTACACTAGACCCCTGTCAGCTTTTTGCTGTAGGGGTTTAGCTTGCTAGGCTACCAAATCACAGCATAGCATCACATCCCTGCAGAGGAGCAAAGCGTTTAACGAATCTACCACATACAGTACGGACCACATACCACATACCGGGGTTCTGAATTGAACAAGGACATACTGATTGATGCAAGCAGCACACCGTAAAAAATGCAGTTAACTGAACACTCAGAGAGTCGATTTAACATCTTCTAGAGTATATTTAGTCCCAGAGTACTCTCTAAGTGTTGAATGAACACTGCCTTTTTTACTATGCAGTCACCACCACCCACCACACCACTGCACAATAAACAGTAGCATATCATACAGTAGCCCAGCAGAAGGACATACGGATAGATGGAAACCAACCACATAGAAGTCATCCTCCTCTTCAACACAAGTGGGAAAAAAACAAGTTCTTGAAACCATGGACATTCCATCGATGCCATGGACATTCCAACAGATGAGAACACAGAAGAAGCGCCTGGACTTACTTCATTGTTGCAAAAAAAAAACCAACCCAAGTATTTGTTGTGGGGGCACAGAGCGGACAACACTGCCAGTGTTTGCACTCCATTTGGCACTGGAAAACATGCGAGGACACTGATTACGCCTGACACGCAGCTTCATTAGTGAGGCCTCCCAAAATGCCATGTGGGGTCGTTAGTTAATCTAGATGGAGCAGAAGCATCAGAGATGTAATCTCTGTGAGGCCATACATCACAGTGACAAAACCGCTTGTTACATAACCAAAAACAAAATATAGGAACTTGAGCATACGGGGAAGAAAAAACTGTCACAGTCTGAATACAAAGATGATCAGAGGGATCAGAGAGGGGTTCAGTTATGGTGTTATGAATGCGTGTGTGGGAGTTATGTTCTGTGAAGATATGTGAATATGCTGATTATCCCTGACTTTGGAGGTCAATTAGTGAGGTGCCCCAGATGTCACAGGGTAGCATCACGTGCAAGGCCTCACATTGTAATGGTCAAACTGCTTGTCAACAACCATTGCTAAAATAAAATATGTTCTATTGAATTCAAGAACATAGAAAGCACAGTAAAATGCCTGAGCGAGCCCCTAAGGGACTGGAGGACGACTTTTAGCCACTGTAGGTCTGACCAAAAGAGAACAGATGGACGTTTCAGCTCTGCCATTAAAGTGTGTGTAGGACTTTATGCTCTGTGAAGTTCAAGTTCAAGATTTCTTGTCAGTGACAAAAGGCAACGAAATTGTGTGTGGAGGACAATATTGAGTAGTAGATTCCTATTTAAAGTTCAACAAAGATACATAAAAGTGCCATCAGTGCTTCTGAGGATATGTGAGGACACTGATTATGCCTGACGTGCTGGTTAATTAGTGAGGAGGCTCCCCAAATGTCATCCTTCAGTCTATACTGGAAGCAAAATATCTCATGATCAGTTAGCCTAGTTGTCTTGTTGGATGTGAAGGAATAGATGTGTCAGTGAGAGGAACATTACAAACTGGTTGTTGTTTTGATAAGGAAACAATATTGCATTAGAGGAAATAAATAGAGAGAGAGAGAGAGAGAGAGAGAGAGAACAAGATAATGAAGAAGTCAGAAGAAAAGAGGGAGCCTGTACTCAAATGTGTCTGCATTATGTCCCTAGATCAGCCAAGCTCACTAGTTTTCATTTCATTTTCAGAGAGAGAGAGAGAGAGAGAACGAGTCTGAGTAGCTCCTAAGAGACTGGGGGACGAGAGGCAGGCAGGCGGTGCAAGCCTATTGTAGATTTGCGGATTACCAGACAGAGCACAGTGGGGTTCCGCTGTGGCGCTAATGTACTGTATGTAGGGGAGTAACTAACTACACTCTGCGAAGAATCGGACGTGTGAGGACGCTGATTACACCTGACATAAAGCTGAATTAGTGAGGTGCCCAAAATGTCATGTGGGGGCTTCAGTCAGTGACTCTGTATAATGTGTACGCTGTGACAATGTAGATGGTCTATATCAGTGTTTCTTGTAGTAGTGTACTGTAGTTGTAGTGCATTACAAAAGGCCCTGTGTTATGTCATAGTAGTGTAGTACTATGGTAGTTAACTTTTCAATGACTATTACAGTGTTCCACTGGTGGAGCGGCGTGCATTATGGGGCTACCTGGTGGGTCGGGACCCAAACGTGGGTCGCGGAGGGGTCCTGGGCGGGTCGTGGAGCTGTGGTGTAAAAACGTATGAATTGACCCTTTTGTTGCCAGTCACAACATTGGAAACAAGATGCGGCATTGAATAAATGACTGTGATGTCGAAGAGAGAGTAAAACATGTTAATGCTCAACTCCACTTGTTGATAGACATATTGTATGTCAGCATACAATACAAATGCTGATGCATATTGTCAAATGCATGGATATTTTTGACAAATATTTTTTAATAATTTTAAGGTTTTCGACAGCGCAACAAAATATTGGGTCACAAGTTGATGACCATGGAAAATTGTGGGTCCCACGACTATTCCAATACCACTTGTCTATATAAACGGAGCAGAAGCAGCGGTGATGCAATCTTTACAAGAGCCAGAGCCATGGAAGTAAGAGTTAGGCTAATCCCATTGACCTCCGTGTTCCATTTTTAAACAAAGATGGCGGCTCATGGGGCCTTTGACACACAGATCGCCATTGACATAGTTCCAAAATAGTTCCAAGAAGTGACTGTCGAACACAAAAAGTGCAGTTAAGGTAAATGTAATTCATTTTTATGTCAACTTATCTTATGTAGTGGTTCTGTGTTAGTCTTAAGCGAAAAGAAAGCCGCTGCCTAGAATTATTTGAATCTACGTGAATCATGTCTCCAACCGACTTCCTGTACCGCGGTTGTCACAACTCTGAATTCCATGGCTCTGTACAACGCCATACGACCTGCAAGGCCATACGACCAATAACCAAACTCCTTGTCAGCCATGTTGTTACATAACCAAGCGTATGAATGGGAGTACCTGAAGGAGAAAAAGCGTCTCAGCGCCCTGTAAGGCACTGTGTCAGGCAGCATAAGCAACAGATGAGAAGAGGGACCAGAGGGGGTTTCAGCTATGGTGTTAAAGTGTTTGTGGGAGTTATACCCTGTGAGGATATATGAAGATGCTGATTACGCCTGGCATAAAGCTCAATTAGTGAGGTGCCCTAAATGTCATGTGCGGGCCTCAGTCAGTCAGCTATGTACTCAATGGTCTATATGAATGGAGAAGAAGCACAACCAGCGTGGCCATGCGAGCAACGACCACATACGAAATGGCAGCCATGTTGTTACATAACAAAACATACGAATTCAAGCTCCAAGGGAAGAAGAAAGTTATGCAGTTATGCCATCTCTATCAGGACATACATCATCATAACAGTCAAAACTCCCTGTCAGTCATGCTGTTACGTAAAAACATATGAATTCGGGTACCTGGGGGAGAAATAAGTGTCGCAGTCCGAGTCCGTTTCAAGTGAAGGGGGGGGGGGGGGTTCAGCTCCCTCGTTAATACTGTATGCGGTATGCTCTGTGAAGATGTGTAAGGATGCTGATCATGGTTGACATGAAGTTCAATTAGTGAGTCACCCTAAATGCCACATGAGGGCTTCAGTGAGTCTATGGCTGTGCATGTCAATGGTCTGTAGATGGAGAGGAAGCAGCAAATAGTGGTCAAACTGTTGTCATGTATTTTGTTCAATAGCCAGGCTATCGACAGACTATATCACAAGTGAAATACTATAGTCTGGAAACCGTCTATTAATTTGCTCGCAGGGCAGATCGATCTTAACCATTTAAGATACTATCTAAAGCTTGATGGAAAGCTGTTTTTGCATCTGGTGATGCTGATGCATCTGATGATGAATCTATAAACAAACTATGAGCTTTCATTTGTCTAATAATATAGTATCTTGCTCTCCCTTCCTGTTCAGTTTTTTGATTCCCAAATGCAGGTGAACATTTTGGCGAGGGTTTCCATGCCGTCTTTCAAATCAGAATCATGGTGCAAAGCAGCATGGCAGTTAAATAGAAAATTTGAATAGAGGAAACAATCTGAGAGCACCCTAAGGAACTGTAGTTCAAGTGACACAAATGGTAAGGTGTTTCAGCTCTGTTGTAAATGTGTTACGTGTTATGGTGTTACGTGAGGGTATGTGAGAATATGCTGATTGCTGTTGACGTGGAGCTGAATTAGTCAGGTGCCCCAAAGGTCACATGGCCTCAGTTTATGGTCTATTTAGATGAAGAAGAAGCGACAGATATGCAATCACTGCGAAGGACAATTTTGTAACAGTGAGAGTTACATTTAGTAACTAAATACACACCTTTTTGAAATGGCAGCATTAGGGCAATGCACTCATAGCCTAATTATGTATGAGTGTTCGATGTCAGTTACCCGACGGATGAAGACACTTTTTCACAAGTCGTCTGGCAACGTAAGGAGCTCGGTTGCCTCAGCAGTGCAGAGGGCGAGCAAAAGTTTTACGCAGCTGCTTTGATGTTTCAGCATCTTGATGGACATATATTGTTCGTGTTGAAATATCTTGTTGGACATATTTCATCTGTACGGGATTATTCCTTATTTTCCGTATGGACTGGTCAAGACGGGGTCCGTGTGATCGCTCCACGTTTTTGCTGAAAGGAATTACAGATTGGAACCGTCAACTCAACTCTGGATTACTGACCCCGTGAGCTTCCCTCCGGGAACTTGAAAAGGACCGTAAGAATTGTATTTTGTGTTTAGGCTATATCTATATGTTAGAAATTATTTCTGTATTGTAAGGGAATTTTAAAAGGGGAATTTTCTGTTGTGACCCTGGCCAGGTCTTTGTGTTGTTTGTAACGTGTTGGGGGTTTTGTGGTGAATATCATTTAATTTATATAAACGTTTAACATTTTCTATAACATATTTCTTGTGTTAATCGTTTCTCTAACCCCTCACGTAACACACCTCATTTGTGTGGGGCGTCTGGGGGTCCTCCCCGAGAAATGTTTGTATTTTTTAGATGCAATTTCTTGCATTTTAACCAAATTGCGTCCCGTTTCAGCTCAATACAGAACCGTACATTTGTTTCTAAATACGGGACAATTCCGTATTTCAAGGGACGGTTGGCAACCTTAGTTCCAAGTAAACCCATCTCTGCCATGTTAGCATGGCTAGGTTACGTGTACTAATTCTACGTAAAAACGGTTATTTTACAATCAGAGTCCTCAGTGATACTCTATGGACAGGGCCGGATTAAGATGGCCCAACCTTTTTTTTGTCTTGCATACCATGAGTACCCCCTCACTACCTCTTCCTCTCTCCCAACGTGACTATGCTGCATACATTTATTAATAGGCTTATTCGAGACCGTGCAACGTCTGCATGCGCATGCAGATAGCAATGCATTCTGGATGAAAATGTTGCATGATGGTTAGACATCTTGTCCGACTTCCCAAATTTCAGTCATGTTGCGACGACGAGGTGACATGGTGTCAAACTATCGCGGGATCAATGCGACTGCAGACGAACCTTGCAACTCCCACAGTTGCTTATCCCCGTTGATGCTCATCTGCATACCGCCTCCGCGGGGACGCACCCCTGAACTGGTTGGCCAAAAGTTCACCCACGTGTGTGTAGGCGCGTTGTCCCACACCCCTACAAAAGTTTGCACCAAAGAACGTAGATTGGATAAGAACTATCACTCGCTTGAAAATGCATTGGCCACGGTGTAGTACGGGGGCGTAGCTTAAGGACACGGTGCGCATGGTCAGTGGGTGCGACGCCATGATGGATAAAAATTGTGATTCCGGAAACTCCGCAAAATCGGTCGGAAGAGGATGTCCGGTTGTCAATGTTCAGTCAGTGGCCAAATTAACTGCAGCTGTAGATCAGCATTGATTGCGGGGGATAATTAAGGACAGCTGGCAAAAATTCACGGTGTCCTATGACCTGTTCCACACTCCAACCCTGGCGGTAGTGGCATAGCACTTTACCATGCCTCCAGTACTGACCGTAGAAGAAGAAAGTGACTCCCCTCGCGGCCATGCCGTACTACGCTCTGATGACGTAAGTACGCCCTCCTATCTCTACTCTCCTTGGTTTGCACTGCACCCCACTTCAGCTCCTCCTCCCCACCTGCCCCCCCACACCTCACACGTGGTGTGCTAGTAGATCAAACTGGTGCGAGCTCATCGTCTCGTGCAAATTTGTGGTCGACTTTAAATGTGCTGTGTTTAATACCACCCACGTCGTGACGACAAGTTCTCGCTGAAGTACTTTGCAACGTCGGTCGACGGTCGCCCAACTCGAATAAGCCTATTATATATTGTTTCCACATCCCCCTTGCTGTGTATTCGCGTACCCCTGGTTGGGAATCACTGTCCTAGGCAGGTTCCTGTAGGCCCCCCATGGGATGGAAATCCTACAACAAAACTACATAGACATCATCATAATTCTGACCCAAGAATGAAGGATATTTGCCAACTAGTGGAGAGGGGTATTAACCAGATTTGACAATCAATTAAAAATAATAGACTAATTTATTCTCTACAGTGTATTATGAAAATTCTGCTTTTTTGGGGGACTTCAAGGCCGCATTAAATCGGAAGATCTGCCATGTTTGATCATATATGGAGACATTTTTCACAGTGGGACCCTATGGCAACGTCTAGACTCTTTCATATTCACACACCACACTGGGACAGTGATGACTCAAAGGTACTGTAGGCATAGTATAGGTGCGCCAATTCTAGTTGATCACACCCCTTGGATGGCTCACGAAGACTATCAGCAGCTCACAGCTCCCCCTGCTGGCAAAAGGGAGTAATCAATAGAGCACAGATCACGTGAGTGCACTCATATCATGTCTGCTGCAAAACATCACCATGCAAAATAATCCAAAAATATTTCTATAACGCATTTCATAGCCCATATCTTTGTGGTAATGAAAAATTCCAGTATGTGTCATCACCACCGATTACATTGCAGGTTTTTTACTGATTTCTCATCGGATTGTTTAGGGCTGGTCTCTTTTTTCATTGTTTTCTGTAATAGAGAAATACTCAGTATTAAATTAAATACTAACAAGTTGTAACTACTTGGGAGTGCTGATGCTGAATGAGGAGACATCATAAAAAAACTGAAAGGAAAGCAACCTGTGATAGGTTATTGTAGAAGGTGCATTCTTTTTTACTTCTCTGTCCATATGCATGCGCATTAGCATAAGCAAACATGCACACCATAACCACTAGTGGGCATGATGACCTTGGTTGTAAGTGTGTAAATTTTGAGGCGAGAGAGAGAGAGAGAGAGAGAGAGAGTGTCAACATCATGGAAACGCTTTTACTGCAACCATGTTTCAGCACACAGACCACATCACTCCAAAAGAATGAAAAGCTTTATTTTTCTCAAAGGTGCTTCCTATGTCCTTATCTCTTCACTGGTTTTTGGAAAATCATTTCATTGGTAAGAGCAGTAAGGGTGGCCACCATTGTGACAAACTCTGTGAAGTCAGCGGTTCCACTGCCATCCTGGTCTAGGGCTTTGAAGAACTCATCTGCTATTTTTGGGTCCTTTGCATTCTAAAGAAATGAATAAGAACATGGCTGTCAATTTCATTATATGTGAATACTCCAAAAACTCAGTTACTGTAGAATTAAGATATTAAATAGTATGTATTTTGCATTACATAACACTTGGGTAATCATTGCTTTAACACTATTTTCACAATGTAAAAATCTCTAAATTTTAGAATTTAAAGCACAGTATACTATAGCAAATAGATCACAGATTGCAGAAAATGAACATGTAGACGGAGAGATAGCCAACCAACATCCAAACAGGTACAGTATGTTTATATTGTATGTTTACAAAGGGTCTACTGATAGTGTACAAAGACAATGGTTATGGTGAACCAAGTGTTAGGTATCAATTGCAAAGTAAATGCTTAGTAAGTAAGTGATAAGCCAGCGATCTCCCCCATTCTTCAGCAATTTCCCCTATCCTCCTCCATAACCGAGGTACCCTGAGTATGGTACACTGCTCCCTTAGGGGGTGCCTGGTGGTGGGCCTGACCCAACCTGACCCCTTGCACAGGTGAGGCCCAATGCAATGTCGCTGTGTGCATTGCGTGCTGTGGTGTGCTCTGTCAATGATAAGGGTACTTTCTCGGAGGGACTTTCACTCACCTTCAGCATGACTCCAAGCTCCTCCTTCAGGAGGCCATTCAGCTCAGTCTTGTTGAGAAGCTGGTCGTCACCAGCATGTTTGTGGAAGATCTTAATGAGTTCATCCATGACATTCTGAAGTGCAGACATGATGACTGTAGACAGGAGTGCAGAGTGAGTAAAAATGAAACCGATTCAAACTTCTTTGCCAAGTTCGGTAGTTATGTCTATAGTTCACTTGCCCTAGCATTGTTTTACAATCACTTCTTTCACACTGCAGTATGTAAAACATGTTTGACAATGTATTTCAGTAGCCTTGTGTGATTTTCAGTATGGTGAGGTTGGGCTGGAGACACACCCTAGCTGTAAAAATACTTCTCTTTGTATCAGTTCAACTGAGCGTATGGGCCCACTTGAGTAACAGGAAGAGTATAAACACTGTGCCCAGTCATTCCCTTCGGGAATGTATGAAAGTATCTGATCCCTGTTGCACGTAGCTACATAGCTGAAAATTGGGTCAGTTCTGCACGATGCCAAAATAAATCTTCTTCTTTCTACTATCTTTACTGTATACTGCCTTTAAGTAAACCAAACTTAAAAATGCAGAACCCACTCAAGCTATGGTTAGGATGGTTACTCAATAGTAACAACTTCAACGAATGTCCTCTATTTATTTCAGCATTAATCAACATTTTTGCTCTATTTAATTTAAACATTAATCGACAACAGTCAGTTAAGTAAAGCTCATTTGCACATTTGACAGCGGAACTCAACTCACCAGTGAAAGAAGTTAGTGCTGATCTGATGTCAGGGAAGAGAGAGTAAGGAAGGACGGAGAGCTGTGATGGAAAGCGGAACAAGGCATGCCTTTAATACCGTGCCACACCCACTTTGAACACTTGTTTATTCTGCCAGAGAAGAGCTCATGACTCACGCACCCATGGTGACTCACTCGCCCATTCACTCAACCGTCCAAAATGGGTGAGGAGGCTGGAAAGTACAAGGGGATTGGCTGAAAAGGAGAATGCAAAATATGATGTCTATCTACTTGTAAGAAAAGGTGTCTACCTGCACAGTAAAAAAATGCAGTGTTAATTCAACAACAGAGTACTCTGGGACCAAATAGGCTACACTCTAGATGTTAAACCGACTCTCTAAGTGTTGAATTAACACTGCAGGTTTACTGTGCGGCCCTGTGATGACCTGGCGACTTGTCCAGGGTGTACCCCGCCTTTCGCCCATAGTCAGCTGGGATAGGCTCCAGC
>JAPEKL010213258.1:0-15230 GCA_028877455.1 Bagre pinnimaculatus | reverse complement strand
GGGAAACCAGAGCACCCGGAGGAAACCCATGCAGACACAGGGAGAACATGCAAACTCCACAAAGAAAGGCCCCCGTCAACCACTGGGCTCGAACCCAGAACCTTCTTGCTGTGAGGTGACAGTGCTAACCACTGCACCACCATGCCACCCCCAGGCAACTCAATTACACTTTAAGTCACCTCTTTATCCTTGTCAGGTTCATGGTGGTTCCAGAAGCCTGTCCCAGGAACACTGGGTGTCAGGCAGGAATACATTCTGGCATGGCAACATGCACACCCATTCACACACTCATTCACACTGAGGGGCAAATTGTCTTAGCAAATCCACCTACTGGCATGTGGGAGAAAACTGGAGAACCCTGAGGTGCCACATGGCTGCAGGCAGAACCACATGGCTGCAGGCAGAACATGCAGAGATGCTCCACACAGACAGTAATCCAAGCTAATGATCAAACTCAGAGCTGTGAGATGGCAATGCTGCCTGTTGCACCATCAATCTGAGTCACCTTTTCCCATCAACCTGTGATGGACACCATAGCAACTAAGTGCTCTTTTGTGTGTGTGTGTGTTTTTTTCCTGTATAGTCTTTTTTTTTAGTTTTTGCTTTCTCTTTCAGCAGATGGTTTGTATGAAGCATGGGGACTTTTGAGGAGGTTTTATGACTCCATTGCATATCTGGCATGAGCTTTGGCCTGTATGACTCATGAGTCAGCCTGATGTTGGCTTTGAGTCGGTGTTTCCTCATTGGAACTTGCATGGGTGGTTCCCCATCTTCATCTCTTCCTGTCCCATGTGATGCCAAGTTACCGAGAAGCGTTCCCTTGCTTCTCCACCCTCCCAATATGATTTCATCCAAATGTTTCACAACTTTTGCCGAAGTCAGCAAAAAAGAATTCTGTGTGTTTCCATCTACCAACTAGCAAAATAAAGTCAATGGGGGCCAAGCAAAGGCCTCGACCCAACATGTATTTATTCCACATAACCCCCAATTGTAAGAACATTTTGTGATAGCTAAAACTTTTTCTCCCTGACGTTGTTTCTGTGACAGGTTTTTAAATATGTTGATGATGTCTTCCTGTCTGCATGACTAGTGCTCAGTGAAACAGGGTGGCTATGCACGTTTCCATTTTTCCATCACCTTCTTTTTTCTCACTCTTTCTGCCCCAGTCAGCTGCCTGTTCTCTTGCTCTTACTGAAACAAAAGACAAAAAAAAGCTCAACAGCCAGCAAGATGGGAAATTAAAGCCATACCCCTTTCTCTCTTCATTCAATATGTGTGTGTGTGTGTGTGTAAAAGTAAGTGCGTGTGGGTGTGTCCGAGCATGTCTCCGTGTGTGTGCTGTGACATCATCATTCCCCTCCCTCCTCCGGGTCACTATAGATTACGATGGACATGCTCGAGGTCTATCAGTCTCTGATCAGAGCACCTCTTGAGTCTTACACTTCAAACAGTAGAAGAAGCGTTTGGGTTTTGGGGTTTTTTCAGTGAAGTGTGTTCTACCTGTGCTCAGAGCATCATGTCTTTGCCAGGGTTCCTCCGCTGCATCCTCCTGCTCTCCATCGCTGGGATTCTACTCCTCTCAGATTCTTCTGCGAGGAGAATCAGAGGCAAGTGCACTCGGGTCAATTTTCTAAACATTTTGTCTAATTTTCATTTTCAGCACAAATGCACTTGAGTAACACTGGGTAACTCTTAATGGGCATTGCAAATTGCATTCATATATGTGTGTGTAATTTTTCCTGAAACCTTTTCTGTGCATTAAAAGCATGCATTAGAATAAGAAGCATCACAACACTGGCCTTGCAGGTGCACTCAAGAGTGTGTGAGAGATTTTGCACAACTCCCTGCACCATGTTGCAGAGTGTGGAAGAAGCATGTGATTTGTCAGATGTGTGACGGCAGTAATGTGCCGGGGTTTTTATGTTTTGTTTTTTTGCAATGGGATAAAAGTGTAAATAAAAGTGCGTTTTTGCAGAGCCAGCACGTCCGGCGTCCAGCTGTTTATGTGTTGGCTCGAGTGCAAGACAACAAAGTACGGAAAAATGTCCTGAGGCTTTAAAACAGTGGCGAGTGTAAGAGCAGTGTTGCCTGTTTCTTTAACAAATGCAATGCTTCCAAGGTGATGTTTAGAATAATAAAGCAGAGAATTTACAGACTGAGCCAAGCCTGCTGCATCTAATGCACATGAAAACGTGTGTGCGCAAATTTTGCCAAGTGTTCACAAATCTGTTCCCTCCTGTGTCTAAGTGTGCATTTGTGTGTGTGTGTGTGTGTGTGTGTGTTTTATCCTTACTTCATGAGGTTGTTTAAAACCTGTGTGTGTGTGTGTGTGTGTGTGTGTGCATGCACGTGTGCATTTATGTGCATGTGCATATTCCTACTTACATAAGCATGTCCAAAAATGTGTGTGTGTGTATCCTTCATGAGGCTGTCTAAAAATACATTGTGTGTGTGTCCTTACTTCATGAGCATGGCTAACAATGTGTGTGTTGTGTAAATGTGTGTACATATAGTGTATGTGTTTGATCTCTGCATTATCTCTGCCTACAGTCAGTGGTGCCCCTGTGCCTTGTCTGCTGATTGGGAGGTTGGAGTATGTCCCAGAAGCTGTCTTCGAATTGTGTGTGTGTGTGTGTGTGTGTCCTCAAATATTTCAAAAACAGAAAGTCAGTGGAAACCTCTGAAGATTGTTCTTCATGGGTGTGTGAAAAGCAAAGCGTCAGTGCACGTAAAGTGAGAGTGTTTATAACTGGGAGGAGACGAAAGAAGCGAAAAGCAACAGTACGTTTACATGTGTCACACGGACGAGTGCTGTTCAAAAGAGAAGGAAAATACAGATTAGGGACCTGGAAAACTTGACAGCATTGGAGTGTGTGTGTGTGTGTTTGAGAAGTCAAAGTCCTCAGAATCCCTGTGTTTTTCATTCCATTGTATAAGGAATTAAAAGACAGATGAGAAATGAAGAAAAATATGCTTGTGCTGCACACATGCTGTGTTGTGGCCAAATACAGTATGTTAGAAAGAGACCTCATAAAACACACACACACACACACACACACACCCTTTCCTCATTAAACTGCACTGCCTTTTTTAAAACCATCACTCGCAATACAGGTCATTACTGTGGACACCTGGTATATTCCTGGAATATTTATGGAATGTTTATGAAAATTTATCACCCAAAGCCAAACATGCATCGCCAAGTCTGGTTTTTCTCTCAGGGACCTCGGATTTGTCGTGGTGTTCCTCTTAAATCTGGAACCGCATCTGGAGTCAAGACGTATATGCAGAGCTGAGGGTTTGAACAAGCATTTTCACTGCTGTAGGATGAAGCTACACTGAATGAGCGAATGAACTGAAAGCCAGCAGGGAAGATGGAGCGGCAGATTATTGTCCTGAAAAGCCCATAAGCGGTCCATAAAAAAATCGAATTTGTTAAGGGGTGTTAGAGAAAAATAACACGTAAACATGTTTCTTAAAAAAATAACATTGCTTGGGAAGAAAAAAAAGAATGTTAGAAAAAAGTAATTTTTAAAATTAGCAGGATTTAAACAAGAAATGTTTCAGAAAAAAGAAAAAGTAATATAGTTAGAAAAAAGAGAGAAAGAAATGTTAAACACTAACATGTTTAGAACCAATAAATAAGTGGAAAGAAACACCATAGTTAAGAAAAAAGAATAGTATTGTAAGAAAAAAAGTAGACAAGAAGAATGAACATGTTCAAAAAAAAGAGCAAAGAAAGATTTCATTTGCTGAAATGTTCCAAAACCGTGTACAGTCCGTGTGAGTTATGCGAGCAGTCGTTAAACACAGCACAGGCCAGAATCAGTGTAATGACTGAATGTTTCTCTTGGCCTCCATTCTGAAGCCATTAATGGTGTTAATTGTTGGAAAGTGAGCAAGTCTTCAACAAGTTTGCGTCTTTCCCCAAAAGGAGGCAGCCAGTTTCAGCTTGTATATTACACATGCACCGGCAAAATGTTCTCAATCTGTCAGTTTCATTTCATTTCCCGAGAGTGCTCAACATTCATTTGTGCCCCTAACTATGTGCTAAGCAAGATGGAAGGAACAAATACTCAGTGTCTTTTTCTTCTTATACTACAGCAGTTTGCCAAATGATTGCAAAATGTTTGTAGTTACATTTAAGTTGCATCCAAAAAGACATGTTCATTCCTGTTCTCACTTCTGTCATGGCTGCTATAAACAGTTGATCCCTCACCGGCTTGTCACATTCAAGAGAAACCACAAAGCGTAAACTCCTCTGTCTTGAAGATGTCAGAAAACATAGGTAAAGTCACAGCATTAACGGTAACAGCATTGACATTGGAGACTCCTTCCATAAAATGTTAAAAACAGAAAACGATTCAAAAACAATCACATACGTTTAAAAATATATATATATGTTTATTTATTTAGTGGTGCAGCCACCATACAAGAACCGTATCAGAACGAGTGCATTGATACCTGTGATTTGCAGCTGCACTACTGTCAGAGCTGCTGTAATAGAAATTGAATTGGCACCTTCTGGCCAATCAGAATTCAGAAGTGGTTATAGAAAGTGTAGAAACTCATAAACACTCAATGAAACAGTAGTGATATAGTCAAGACCACCTAAACCAAGACCAAATCATGACCATGACCAAGGTGTATCGAGACCAAGACAAGACCAAAACCAAGACTTTGAGGGGTTGAGATCAAGTCAAGACCAAGGCAGGGTGAGACTGAGTCAAGACTAGGACCAGACCATTGTGTGTGAAGGGGGTGGGAGAGGGGTGACAACCATTAACAGGAGGAAAATTTTCAAATTAGCAATGAGTCACGTTATTGGTCGCATTTGAAGCAGGAAATTTTACATCCAATCACAGTAACAATGTTTACGAATAAATCAGACAATGCACAGGAAGTTCAGTGAAATCCCCACAGTTGTGGCCTTGACCAGTCTTGAAATAAAATCCCGAGTCTTCTATGGCTGAAACCGAGACAAGACCGAGTAAAAATGCAGTCGATTCCGAGACCTTCAAAAAGTGGTCTTGAGACCGGTCTTGAGTACATCACGATGAAATAGTCTCAATAAAAGTCTAGATAGTCTAATTTAACAGATGTTTAATAGATGTAAGTTATTAAGGAAACATGATATTTACTTGATCTGATGGATATTCTTTGAAGAAATTCAAAATTCCAACCAATTCCACAAAGTATTTTTTATTTTGGAATGTAACTACAGAGGTCAGTACAAATCAGATACCACATGATACCATGTGACGTACATTATAGAGCTAAAATTCTTACAATACAAGTAACCTGGTTGAGCATCTTTATGTTGTGTAAACAGTGATCATGTACACCTGAACACGTACAGCAGTATCAGCGAACGTGGTCATTAAAACATGAGCAAGGTGCCATTAATTGTGCACACACAAAGGTATGCAAAAGCTTGGAGAAATTATATTGGTGTGACCAGCATAACTAAAAACCAGGCAAACTAAATTGTTCCATGTCACCCCGATTACGTAATACTAAGTCGGTTACTTATATCAGTATTAGAATTGACAAGTACCAAAAACAAGTCCTCAGACTCAGTGTTGATGCATTCCTGAACAAAACCATAGTTATAATTGCATCTGAAGAAGCTTTTTTTAAATGAATTTCCTCAAATCTCCTCTCATTATTGGTCCAGTGTGAGAATCTGATCTTGATTAACACTAACAAACACAAAGTGTATGATTGATGGGAACGATGATCCAGAGTTCCCAAGCTTGTAATGATCTACTGTACTCTGTAACACTTTCTGAATATCCGCAACTGGGCCACTCTCACATCAGCTTAAGGAAAATATTTTTGGGCCCATTTATCCCAGTATAATCAGTCAGGCTTCTGATTGATGGGGGAAAGTGGTGGAAAAGGAAAATCTCCATTCAACCACCATGGCTTATTGGATTTCAAATGGGGAAGTGAGAGCGAGTCCAAGCATTCACCTTGATGAAAAATTATCCTTAGAGACACTAAGCTTGTAGCTGTCAAAGGACTCAGAAGAACTTGTGAATCAGTAGAAGGATCAGCTTCTTCCAGTGTTTTATTTGTAGCTGTGTCAGATTTGGGTAGCTCATAATTCCAATGTAAGATTTATAAGGAAAGTTGTTAGAACCCTCAAAGATTCCTTGGATTGTTCTTGTGGAGGAACCTGTGGAAGAACCTATATAGAACAGACAGGGTTTCAGAAAAAGGGTCCAGATATAACTTCTTTAGAAACCAATGAACTCTTACTTGTCCAATATGCTAAGTAGAATGCTGTGTAAACACTTGATTCATGACAAGACGTGAAAAAAAGTTCCTTTCGACATATTTCCTAATCTAATAAATCAAGAAAATGCAACAAATCAACAGTCCTGTGGGAAGGGAATCCATATTTGCTTAAATTTTTCTTTGATAATTAATCATTTCTTTAATTTCCACTGTGATGTATTAATGCAACCCATAAATCTCGGTTTTTACAAGTATTAGACATTTCTTTTCAAATCCATGTGCATGAGCCTAAACTGTTCACTGATAGCATTGTATGAATGTGTTCTTTTTCTACCACAGTCCGAAGACAGAATATGAAGGTTCGGATTAACGCCACTGGTGACACGATTGTCCTGAAGTTCCTCCGACCCAACCCTGATATCAAGCTTGAGGGCTACATTCTGGGCTATGGCTCTAGCATGTTCTCCAAGCAGTTCATCCAGCTTCCACAGAATGGACAACCCTATGAGACGGAGATTGGTATGTCTTAGATCTAACGATGACATCCATCAAAATAACCAAGTCACGAATTGGTGTTCAAGTGTTTATTCTTCACAAGATGAGGGTCAAAAAATACCACAAACCACAGAATGGGGACAGTGAGGTTTTTTTTTTTTAATATCATGCTGCATAAACACAAAGCCACAACACATTAGTCTAGCAGGACTTTAAAACAACTGCCTTCTGGACTCCCAAAGTTGGAAAATGCTCTGATCAAAACCACAAACCTTTACTTTAGGAATGGACATAGTTATTCTTGGAAAACAGTAAGATAAATGAGGCTGCAATAGTTCAAGGCAACCCACATTTGTTTTGTAGCTGCTCTTTGAGAAGGTCAGGTGGCTGAATGGTATGCTAAACATTGGTTACCATTTCCCTCTGGGTGTTTTCTGTAGCTCAATAGATATTCCATGACTGAAGCCATTCATGACATCTGTTCATTTTGTTTAATTATCTGCAGCTCCTCAATGCAAGGTTAGATATGGGTTAAAGGATCTGTCCCATGAGTTCACTCTTGGCCAGGGATGTGTGATTAACGATTTGTGGTGATTTTCTTTACAGAAAGCAGACCAAAAATTAGGAAACATGTTCTTAGTAGTTCTGAGGAGAAATGATTTTGCAAATTTTGAAGGCCTTTCCAAGGGGTTGACATGTTAAATCACTCCTTGTGCAGTTCCACAAATCTCTTTAGGACCCTTTTATCAACAGCATACTTAGCTTTTTTCATTGCTTATTTGGTTCTATGTTCGATGTTTCCTCAGCAACGTCCATTCTGCCCAGGTTCCATCATTTGACAAATCCCAAACGTTAATACATACCGAGCTTACAAGACTTTACTGCTTCTGATATACGAGTGTGGACAAGCAGAAGGACCTGCAGGCAGTTCAGGCTACCAGGCGCTTTTCCAGAACATTACCTCAGCTTGGTTATCTTTCATTGTTGTTTGGTCACTGCCTTGCCATTTTCCCCCCCCCCCACTCAATCAGCAGACACTCGGTTCAGCAAGGGCGTGACAGAACTTGTGGTGGACAAAGGCCTTTTAAAATTGATTTTAAAGTTCCCAAGCAGAAAAGACCATGGGTAACTGAGAAGGAATGGCAAATCACCTAGAAGAGTTCCTTGAGAATTCTTTGGATGTTTAAAGGTTTTAATTTTCTAAAGGGGTTCTCTAGAAAAGCTTCTAAGTAAAGAGGTTCCACATTGAACTTTCAAGGAGGGGGCTCATGGGTACTTGAAAGGAATTGGCTAAAAAAACTGTTTGCATGGTTAATAGTTTTAGGTTTCTAAAGGGGTTTTACTTGGAATCTTTTCTAAAAGGAAAAACCCATGGCTGTAGGGTTCCAAACTGAAATTTCAAAGACTGAAATGCTCATAGGCACTTAAGCGGGACTGGCTAAGGACTCTTTTCAGGAAAAGAGTTCTTCTAGAATCCTTTGGATGCTTAATGGTTTTAGGTTTCTAATGGGGGTTCTACTTGGAAACATTTTCAAAAGGAAAACCCTCTCTTCCTTGTAACACTCTAAATAATTATATTTTTTATGTAATATTATAATATTTGATATATTTATGTTAGGCTTCTAAAGGGGTTCCACTTGAAATGGTTTCCAAAAGGAACACCCACTGTTCATTTAACCTTCCAGGACTGAACAAAACAAAGATGTTGGATAGAAGCTTGTGCAGAATGGTCAGTACCCTGTAAGCTTTTGATCCTCACACTGTGCTCAATTACTGATCTAAAAACACACAGTGGGATAGTTATCTAATACAAACAGCAGAATAAAATGCCTAAATAGAGCCATAAGGCTGAAGTCAGGATCAGATACATGTGTAGCACAGATGACTGAAAGCGCTTTGGCTTTGACATAGAATTTTCTATTGAACACAACTGCAAAGTGGTACACTTTAAATCATGCAAACTGGTATTATAGTCAGAACGTAATGTAGTTTTGATCCAAAAACTACTGCATTGGGAATTGTTCTGAATTTTGAGCTTTCACGGGGATTGGCCATTTTGCTAGACTTAGAGATATTTAAACTTAACTGATGACCAGTATAAGCCAGAAATGTAACAGCTTCCCTCACTTTACAGTTTCTTGGCCATAAATCAACCTGAGACATAAATCACCCTGGTTCTTGCCAAACAGCAGCTCTTGTATGTGAGCTGCCAAAAATTCTGTTGTTCCACAGTTTAATGTATACCTGTAGTCCCTGAACACACTTTACCACAGGCGAGGTTTCTTTCCCCGAGAGCCACATGGAAATGCATGGAAACGCTTAGCAGCTCAAATGACTTGAGGACCTGTTTCACTTCAAGTAGATATCAAATGTCAAATCTCTTAAGCCTTCCAACCAAATTAAAGCAGCACAGTTCCTGAAGAGATAAGCCACTTACTCATGTGGAGAGGCTCTCTGGTGAATGAACGCTTTGTTGTTCCTGAGGGATAAGACATTGTTGCTGCATGCACTGGTGACATTTCCGTTTTAAGAGTTTACAGTAATAACTTCAGTTGGTGTACACCAAATTAAACTTTATAAAGAAGGACATAATGCATACAGGCAGTTAACACAGGCTGGACAAATTAACAATACCATCACACCAAACTGGGAGGGAAGGAGGCATCATGCTCACCACTCATGCTAACCATTCCATTCCTCAACAACCAATACAGACATTATTTAGTTCTCCAAGGTAACAATGGATAGGTTGGCAAAATGGATGTTACACGATTACCTAAATTGTTGATATTCCATGTCTCTCACTCTTAGATGCTGAACCAAAGTACCTAGTGGCTGTCCAGCCAATCAAACCCAATGATGTGAAGAAACAATGCACAGGTAAAGTACCACAGTAGTGACCTGGATGTCCATTTTCAGAGTGACGAAAATCTAAATGTTGAATTTTGATCTTTACCTATAGGTAAAGTCAACCTGGACAAGCCTCTTAACCTGGTGATTGGGACTGTCTCTCCAACCTCAGTGCTGCTTTCCTGGGGGCCATATACAAAGGCAACTTATGAGGGCAACATCATGAAGGGCTGCCTGGAAGATGGGTGTGTTACATGTGCATATGATCCTACACATACACTGCTAATATGGGCTCACGATTGCAAATTTGGAGGAATTTGCATAAGCAGAAGTTGTCATCAGTTAAGGACAGAGTTGTCAGTCACTGAACTGCCCTCAAGTGTCCCACCTAGTTAACTTCCTGGGAATGAGAATGTGGTGTATCTTTAAAACTCATTTCAATAAAACTGTCCCTTATATTGGTTTTAAACATGCACCATAATGACATTCTCAGGTGAAAGTTGCATAATCAAGACATAAGCTTTTAGGGTACAGACCTGGTGGCAAGCAAAGGTGTTGTCTAGTAACTGCACACATTCTCAGACTGGTTGTCCTTTCGGAGGAACCCTTAAAGTTTCTATGTCAATACCTACAGAGTGTTTCCTTATCAAAATGATGCCAATTATCCAATTAATTAACTGAATTAATTTCAATTTACATAAAAAAATCCATTAACAACATTGTGTTTTCCTGCCTGACAGGTTCTATGTATTAAGAAGAAAATAATGACCAATAATAATGACCAATAAGTTAGAAAAAAGTGTTCCTCAATAGTTCATTTGATAATGAAGGTTTCTTAATGAAGGGTTCTACTTGGAACCCTTTCAGATGGGAAAACACGTTGTTGAAGGGTTTCTACATGGAATCCGTCAGGGATCCACCAGACGGACAACTGACAAAGCCTTGATTCAATTAAATGTGCTCTTGCTTGTTCAAATTCCTACACATTCTGTGCTTTTGTGACCACAACTAGCGATAATAGTGATAGTGTTGAAATGCTTTATTCTTCCCACCGCCAGTACTGAAGCGTTTGAATAATTTTCAGCATTGAAATTGCAAAGGAGACCCAATCGGGGCAATTTGCTGAGAAAGAAAAGGCATATACATTTGTTATACATTCTTTGTGCATGACAGAACTTTGTGATTTATGATGCATGACTTCTCAATTGAGAGGAGCTCGATTTAGTGGAAAATGATCATACGGCATATGGATTCCTGCCACTGCAGGTGTGTCTTCAGCACATCTTGCCTTCTCTGTTTCTTACATACACTGCTATAGTATTTTTCTTTGGCACAATGGAAAGGGAGAACTGTTGGACCTAATATCGGAAAACATGATCTGCACCGATGTGGCAAAGGAATGAATTTTTTTGCACAAGCCCTGCTCTTATTAAAACCTAATGTCATGCATGTCCCGGCTGCCATTTTATGTATTACCAAGCATGGGCATGGCGAAAATAGTGCCCCGGGAAGCAGAGGAAACCCAATCTGTCAGACTCAGCACTTCTACCCAGGCTGTAATTGCACCCAAGTAAAAAGGTTAGCTAGACCTGAATTTAAATATGAATGAAAAACAATCAGATGTAGTGTTATTTTATACCTTTTCATGTCTTTATTCCTGTGACCATCTATGTTTGCATTACACATCCTGGAGAATACAGAATGGAGATCTTATCCTAAACCAGTACTTGATAAATTTAGCTCCTCAAGTTTATGCAATTGGTGTATAATCCCAGTAGCGAGACATAGACATAGTCTCAAATACGATGAAGCTGTGACCCTGTCTGTCCTGTCTGTTCCTCCTGTGTAAAAATCTATTGTAGGTACTACACAATCCGCTACAGAGAAAGGAACAGGAAGTGGATCTATCAGACGTGCCCCACCAGCGATACAGTCATAGACAACCTGAAACCCAACACTCAGTACGAATTTGGCGTCCGACCCAACAAAGATGACCGCAGCGGCATGTGGAGCAAACCAGTCATCCACAGCACCAACATGGCAGGTATGCATGCTAACTAATCTATCCTGCAACAAGCTGTCCACAAGCTTATCCCAATCCTAACCACAAATGTTATCTTAGCTAACCACAACTGTCGAAATGCCTTGTAATTCACCTCCAGCCTTCAGTATGTCTGATTTATATTGAGTTTAAGGAAAAAGGGGTTTTTTTTGTTACGGAGTGACATAATCCCATCTAAGCAACCCACAAGAACTGTTTTGACTCCACAAACCACAGGCAATCCTTTTAAATGTCGGAAGAAAACCCGCAAAGAATACTGAATGACCTCGTGGCACGTGCTGCAAATCTGAACCTTCCAAGGCACTAATCTCCTTTTGCTCTTGTCTTCTAGATAAAATCATGCACAATCCCTACAAGCCGAGTCAGACCAAGCCTGAGGTAGGTTCTCATTCACCTTGAGAGAGAGGGTTGTATCTGTTCAAACAGAGCAAGAGATTGGGCCAAATACAGGAACACGCAAAGAGAACCTTAGGGCAAGGCTTGGCGAGATGACAAAAATATTATAGACGTGTCAGTAAACTTTGTTTCCTAGAGCTTTACCTTTTTACCTCTGAACTCCACCTCAAAGCACTGACATGAGAGACTCCTTACAGAAATCTTCACCTTGTCAACAGTTACATAGGTTTTTTTTAATGCAATGCATTAATATGAACATGTCAGAGACGCTGTAATAGAAAATGAATCAACAGTTTCTGACCAATCAGAATCCAGAATTCAACAGCACTGTGGTCTATTAATACACTATTTTAAAGTGCAAAAGAATGCACATAAACCACAATTGGGTTTTCTTTTATTTTTATAGAAACCAGTGATGCCGGGACCACGCACAGTGTTTCCACCACGGCCGAGTAAGTCCCTCGACTTTTATTCTCTTAAACATAGAAGAATGAATGTTTATCTGTCCATCATTTTAGGGTGAAAAGCATTAATATTTTTATTAATTTTTACATAAATTTTAAAATTAATTACATTCATTCAAATTCATACATTCATTTTAAAATCTATCTATCTATCTATCTATCTATCTATCTATCTATCTATGCATCCATCCAACCATCCATCTGACTCTATCTATCTATCTATCTATCTATCTATCTATCTATCTATCTATCTATCTATCTATCTATCTATCTATCTATCTATAATTAATTCTGCTCTATTAGCTCTGCACAACAGGACCCAACCAAGACTCCAACCTCTTCACACAAATCCTGCTTTTCCTGGAGCTCCAAAGACATCTTTTGGTAATTTTCCTTTCTTTTTTTACTGTTCACTCTTCTTTCTTCTTTCACTCACTTCTGAGTCTTCTGAGTTTTGTTGCAATTATGCATTACCAAATTCGACACTACTCCTTTGACACCACACACATACACACATTTTTATTTTTTATTTTTTAACTCAAGCACTTACATTTGTGATTCTACTGTAATCTCCCAGTTATGAAACACTGCATTATTTCCCACAGTGCCTCCTCTGGTTGAGCAGGAAACTGCACTTGCCCTTGGGTACAATGAGCCCAAACAGTCTCAGCTAACACTGGGTAAAATAGCGAACCTTTTACTTATGCAGTCACTCAGCTTTGTGCTCGCTCTTGCTGCTGGGATGAGGGAGGGGACGCAAGTGTGGGGTGGCCAGAGACCAAAATTGCCTCCCCTATTGGCTGCATGTTGGCATGATATGTACAAATGAAGAGCTAGAAAGTCCTGATTCCATGGAGAGGAGGATTCCTGTTTGGCGTAAGTTTTTTTTTTTTTTTTTCCAGATTGCCATGCAGAGGAAAGCGTACTGGTTTTGCATGATGTCCGCTCTTGAATGTAAAGTGGTTTGAGCACTTTTTCACCCTGCGATCATCATCACCATCCAGCCAGAATATTCTGTGTCAAAACGCATCATCCATCCATCCATCCATCCAACTGTAAAGTATTCACAAAATACTACTGAATTTTTATGGAGGTTCAGAGAAATTCATATTGCATCCTAATTCTTCACTGATTCATCATCCACATTCCACAGAAACCTAATTCATTATGCTGCATTTCAGCTGTTGGCCATGGTTCAGTCTGCATGAGACCCATGCATGCCAAAATAACCCCAGAGATTTCTTCCAGTCTCAGCAGGGAAAGGCAGTGATTTGGAGTCCTGCCATGTCTCCCTCTATCTCCAAGACTCAGGACAAAACAACAGACTTTCTTTCTTTCTTTCTTTCTTACTCAGACCAGCTAGCTGATGAGACCACGAGCTTATAAAAGAACTTGACTAATACAGGGTGCAAATACTCCAGTATGAAAGAAAGTGGCGATATAGTTTGTCTCTTGACAGACATTTGAACACCAGTGGAATTGATGGCATTTATTTGAATGCTGGCCACTCAAATGTAAACTATAGTGACAGGGTGGGATTGCAAAAAAAAAAAGAATCCATAAGGACGGCTCGAGGTCGTGGTCTCAATAGTCAAAGCTGCTTTGCTCCTTTTCTCTCAAAACAGACTCAGGCAGCCTTGCTAGAAATGCCTCTTCGCAAGCTGGAGGGATTTCTCTCGGCTTGCCACCTCTCCTGTCCACTCGAGCCCCTCACCAGACAACCACTGTCACCCCTCAGACCCCCCGTGAAGGCAGCGGGCGACTTGGCCTCTCCCAGACCAAGGCACCAAGTGCCACTCGCAAGACTTATAGTTCATCTGGTAATTCTGGTAATTAACCTTTAAGTTGGTTTGTTTCTAATGCCAATGGTTTATTTGCAGGAGTTATGTCTCATTTACTATACAAGGTCTACAGTCTTTTTGTGAGGTGGCTTTTGTTTTGTTTTGTTTTTCTGAACTGGACCAAACTATGTAGTTGGAGGGAATTTCTCAGTACCTAGATTTCCAATTAAAAAAAATTGCTCAAGGCTTTACAGAATGCCCCATTGGTGTCCATTGATATATCGTTACTTTGGATAAAAATAAAATCTACATCTTGTAATCCCTTTAATTCATCCTCCAAAAACAGATAAAACCATCCGAGAGACAGCCAGTAACAATAACGGGTACGGGGCTGACCTCACTGCGGTAATCTTCTTGCTGATTTCTCTTTTTGTCAGATAAATGGCTGCCACCCAAGTGACTGTCTGAGAGGTCCACAGTAGTTCGTGCCAGGACTAATATGTGACCTCACAGCTGTACTAATCTATTCTCAAGAAGTCTCACTTCACTTCACTTCACTTCACTTCATTTCACTTCATCTTGCTTCCACAGGAACAGCACCAAATGCACCTTACTGTGGCCACATCTACACCACAAAATATGCACTGAAGCATTAATCACATCCATGTACCAATGTTTTAGCTTTTACCAAAAGCAAAAAAACAAGCAAAAACATTTTCTGAGCTAGAAAGCTGTATCTTATACTCTATCATCAGGTTACTAGGTACAGTGGTGCTTGAAAGTTTGTGAACCCTTTAGAATTGTCTATATTTCTGCATAAATATGACCTAAACATCATCAGATTTTCACACAAGTCCTAAATGTAGATAAAGAGAACCCAGTTAAACAAATGAGACAAAAATATTATACTTGGTCATTTATTTATTGAGGAAAATGATC
>JAPEKL010211192.1:0-15357 GCA_028877455.1 Bagre pinnimaculatus | reverse complement strand
TGCATACCAGGTCCGAGAACATCAAGGATTATGAAAAAATGGTGGAAATGGGTATATAATTAGAGTGGCATGGCCTCTTTAACCCCTCCCCGCTCTCGGATTGGCTCCCTACCTCAGGCTAGCGCTTTGGGATGAGCATCCATGCTGTCTTTCAGATTGGAACGATTGTGCAAAGCAGCATGGGATTTCCCAGGCTAGCACAGAAAACTACCGTATTGTTAGCGTCATACATGCATACACACACACATTCACACACACATTCACACACACACACACACACACACACACACACACACACACACACACACACACACACACCTATCTTAATCCAGACTTGCAAAAGAGACTATGAGAGGAATTCAAAGACCATCGCTGAGGAATCATTTCTGCAGGATGACAAGCACTTGAACAGAGAGGCCACTGATTAGGTGTGTGTGTGTATGTGTGTGCGTGCGTGGTGGGGCTTTGATCTCCTTTCTGTCTTTAGATGCCACAAGTCAGTCCATTGAGACATTTTGACATTCTCTGACAGACACTCATAGTCGTTCCCCACACATTATGTTCACACATTATCATCATTAAAGATGCAACACACAGACACAGGCACAGACACACACATTCAGAACATTCAGCTGACCGAGTCACATGTGCAGACACGGACACACACACGCACGCACGCATGCACACATGCATGCACACACACAGCAGCAGCAACACAACCCATTCAACACAATGGGTCAAGCACAGCTCTGGCCCCAGTCCAGAAATTGACAGCTGGTTGAGCCAATCATCACTCTCTGTCACACTCAGGGGACGGAATGATTTATTTCATTATCCAATCAGTGAGTAGGTTTGCTGTCCACGCCATGATGAATGTTGCTGCAAGGAGACAAAGATCTACAGGCTGTAGCACTGTTTGTGAAGCTGTTGCACCACACTGTGTGTGTGTGTGTGTGTGTGTGTGTGTGTGTGTGTGTGTGTGTGTGTGTGTGTGCCTGTACTGCTACTTAGGGCTGGGCACAAAAGTAGCAGGCAATTATTTAGAACACGAGGAGACACACAGAGAGATGGATGAAGCACACACACTGACGTGCGCGTGCACACCACACACACGTGCACACCACACACGCACACACACACACATTGAGGAGAGACATGGCATGCATGTATATGTTGTGTGTATGTGTGTGTGTACTGTGTGTATGTGTGTGTTTATGTGTGTGAGCGAATGTAGTGCTGGTGGTGTGTGTGTGTGTGCGCGCGCTTGTTGTGTGTCTATGTATGTGTGTATGTGAGTGTGTGCATGCGTGCGTGACATGCATAGGGATTCATGGTGAGGTACTTGTCTCATTAAGTGATTCTTGGGCTTGGATGTTTCATAAACACACAACCAGTATCAGCCCCCTGCCAATAAAGCTTGCAGTGTGTGTGTGTGTGTGTGTGTGTGTGTGTGTGTGAGTGAGTGGGAGAGTGAGAGAGAGAGAGAGAGAGAGAGAGAGAGATACACTCCTGGGCTGATAGAAGATTGCTAGCTTTAATAAAGGACAGGAGAGGCGTGTTTTGTACCTAGAAGGATAACATACACACACAGACACACACAGACAGACAGACAGACACACACACACACACACCTTTACAAGTTACACACACCAGCACACACATCCAAAGATAACACGACAGCATAAATCACTTTACCGACACAGTTACACATGCTCGCACACACACACACAAACACACACACCTCTTAAAGTCCTTACTTGCCCCTTCATGATATTTTCTGCCAAGTGGATAAAGTGAGAAATTGATGGGATTTGGAGGGCTGGGCAAAGCCATAAGTGCCCCACTCAGCCACGTGGAACTGCCGGCAATAAGGTGTGCACCAGGACCAAGTATTTGTGTGTGTGTGTGCGCGCGTGTGTGTACACGTATGTGCGTGCGTGTGTGTATTCGTGACAGAAGGAAACAGTCAGAGTGAATGTACTTTTATATACTTATCAATGATGCACGGGCTGGCCCGAAGTCAGCGGGCGCCCGCAGTCACCCGCGGTCACCCGCGGGCACGAGTCACGAAAAATTATTTTTAATGATATTCGGGTTGCGGTCGGTCGGGTCATTTGAAATAATGATGCCAAACTTTTATAGCTTATAGGCTATAGCCTATTTTAGTAGACAGACACAATTTTCTTTGAAATAGATCAAGTTTATTGGCTGAATAACTAGCACGATTATGCCCCACAAGCTCTGCAGGAAAATGTTGGGAGAGACTTCACGAGGCTCGTGCATTGGCCAAGTCCTCTGCGCAGCTGGTGCAGCAGGTGCAACCAGTGAGTGCACATTTAGCAGCACATGGACGGTGCTCTCTCTACACAGTGCAATGATAGATAAATATTTTCTTATAAAATTTTAATGGTATCGCTCCTATGTTGCTTGCATAGTTTGTGTTCATTTTCTGTGTCAAGCTAACCTAATCGTTACCAAGATGGCTACGGATATCCACAGTCCTGGCCTCAGCATTTGCTGGCTCCGTCTGCTCCCCTGCAATAGGTTAATTTTCCTCTTCACCTGTAGGCTATTTTGTGTGAATGCATTGATGAAATAGGATACTGTAATACAATTTTCAGTGGGAATTCTTATTCCTTTTGAATGCAGCGCTCATTTGAGTCATTTACACTGGAAGAGCAATTTCGCCCCCACCACTTTTAAAATTTAAAAATTAATAAATTCATCATTAATGAGGATCAAACTTGGTGATCTGGGTTACAGACAAACATATTGTGATCAAAAATGTCCATATTAGGAAGAAGAATCATTTATCAGAAAATGTAACAATAAAAAAAAAAATTCAACATCGGTATTCTTTTTTGCTTAGGCTATTGGGCAGGGCATGTCGCGTTGTTCCATGTAGTTAGCGCAGTGAGTGCAAGTGTTAATCAGTTGAGAAGGGCACCATACCAGGTGTAGCCTACGTGATCATAAAAATGGATCTTTACATTGCAGTCAGCAAAGTTGGCAAGAGTTCATGCTTTGTTTGAGTGATAACTTGCTGCTCTGTAGAAGGACAAGCGGGAGGAGCTGCCATACGGACACGGGGCAGCGCAGGCTGCATTTGTGGTTCGTTGTGGCACGCCTATCTTGGCTACGGAGTTATGCCAATAGACTATTTGTCCCCAAATAATGTTGCATACGGTGTACCCACCGCTATAAAACGACAATTTATTTTCCCTGATTCTGTCAATTAGCCTAATTAACCATTTGGTCTCATGGTGGAGGATTTGTAGGTACCGTAGGCTAGCCTACTGGCTTGCCAATTTGACATCGGTAGGCTACATGACACCCTGGAGGATAGGAAAAAACAAAGCCAATTTGAGTTTAGGAAAACGACAGAGGAGTACCAAACCGAAAGAAGATGAAGGTAGGGTGCTGTGTCATTGTCACTGTTGCAGGCATGAATAACTCAGGGGAAAACTCAACTGCTGTAAGAAGTGGTGGTGTAAGATGGTCATTGTCCCTGTCACTTATTAAAGCTAGCAGTATTATTATGAATAAATGCTGACGCGAGGCAAATAACCCTGTTTTTCCAGCAAGTTTACAATAGGCTACATTTTAATAGGGTAGTCTACGTTTAAATGCATTAACTCAGTAATGTCACTTTCGTGTAGCCCCATGATGCTACGAAGTTAAAAATGAGCATAAATGCGGGTCAGGAAGTGGGTTGGGTACAGTATTTTTTATGTATACATATTCTTTTGCGGTTTGCATTGCAGACGGTTTGATTAAAACGTCGGTCGGTTGCGGGTTGTTAAAACACTGACCCGCGCAACACTGATACTTATCACACACACCGTGTGTGTGTGTGTGTGTGTGTGTGTGAGACAGGAAAAAAAAATGACAGAGTGAGAGAGAGTGTATGTGTGTGTGTCCCACAGATCCTCTGGGTTGAACTCAGTGCTAAGCCCAGTGGGGATTTAACATTCAATATGTGTATTTAAGAGATTGTGCGAGGAGAAATATACACATTGACAGACAAACGGACAAACAGACAGACACAGACACACACCATTGTGTACACGTGATTAAACCAAAGTTATCCCATGCAGTCCAGACCCAGGCTCAGACCCACAAGCTCACAGCGATGCTGGGCAACCAGTCACACACCCGTGACTCAAATACCCTTAGTGAAAGTGATAATTGACAGCAAATTTTGTCGAGAGCATCAGGACCAGCAATCATTCATTTCACACAAATACTATACACATGCAGACATACATGCATACACAGACTTAGACATACATAGACACAGACAGACACACACACACACAGCTACATACAGTACTATAGCTGAGATTACCAAGGCAGCACTACTCAGACACACCTCCACTAGATCTCATCACCTATCATCACCTTTCAATCTTCTATATCACTCTCTCACAATTTCTCTTTTCATTTCTCCTTCTGTATCACCCTCACTTTCTATCTCATTCTCCTTCCATCATTCCAATTCCTGTCATTTGTCTCACACATCACACATCCCCTCTCTCTCTCTCTCTTAGACAGCATACCGTCGTTGCCCATTCAAAATGGTCGCGTGCTTGCCTTCTAACGGTAGCTGTCACGCGATACGAAGCTGCGTCAAGGATGCAGTACAACTTGCAGCCATTTGGAGCACGGGGGCAGCATAACACTGTTTTCTCAGTGGCTTCCTTCAGAGAACCAAAATCTGTCAACAAAGCCATGCACCCTGAGATTGTTCAGCTATTGGTCAGAAACGAAACGCGCACAAAGTGCTATTGGTGAAGTCCAAAAGTTCGCAGTTGTACAATTACTTTACTATTGTACAGTTATGTTTTTATCCAAGACAACAAAGGGCAATGCGGCTACGGAGGATACTGCTCATGAGTGCACACCTACTTTTACTGTCACGGGTAGGAAAAGTTCATGGAATGTCGGGTAAATTCGGCAATAAAGAAATTGTGTTTCATGTGCGTAAAAACTGGCAGTGCCTAGTGATTAGGGTTTAATATTTTTCCCAAAAATGACATGAATCAAATCTCAGGAAAAGACGACTCATTTCCCGGGAATCCCGGGAAATAAGTGACTCAACGTCGCAGAAATGCAGTATTGGATAAATTTGTCCTTCAGGTCACATATAATACCAAATCTGGGTAGTAATCCCCTCCAATATGTAATATATGGGTTGTACTTCAGCTGTTGGCGCTCAGAATTGCAATTTTGTTGAGTAGGCCTAATGTCCGTTTCAACCTCACGTGAAAGTAACAGAATAGTGCAGTTACATTTGACGGATGTACTGATATTACGCACATAATTCCACTGAATAAACATCAAATTGCGTCCCAAAAGGTAACTTGTCATGGTAGTCTATGTCAAATGAAGATTTATTTCCCTCCCTAAAGCAGCTATATGTTTATAGGAATTTATAATCTGTTTATTAAAATATAACCGCGGTGCATACCAGCAGCAAAGATATTTTACTCTCAATTCTCAAGATAGCCTAAGCCTACTGTGAGAAGGTAGTCTCACCCTTCTCACTGATTTTAATGACTTGCACGAAGTTGACACTTGTTTGATGAGCTGTATGGACTGAACAAACACAGACACACTCGTGCATACACACACACACACAAGAGCATCCTAAGTTGCAACTGATTGCGGAGCTCGCCGCCGAGAACTTTGCAGGGGGGATTCGTTTCCTACAGTCGTGCCTGCTACGCGGAATGCGCACAGTGGTGGCAGCACTCCATCGTTGACTTTGGGAGGAGATGTGTTTAGCAGGAGTGTTTGAATGTGTAAAATGTGTTTTGTTTATGTGGTCAACTTTTCCGATGTCATGGCAGGATGTGGGATATGTAAATAAAATATTTCCTTAAACCTCGTACGCCTTGAAGTTTTCCTATACCCTTCCAACTGCACTCTAGCCGCAATGTTCATCCTGACCGTGATATGCAGTTGCATTTAAGGTGATATTTTTGAAGGGAACTTGTTGAACACAGTGGCAAGGCAGTGGAAGTTTTCAGTATGCTTGGGGAAGTAGATCACTATTATTATGCGTCTTGTTTCACCGTCGGTATGCGCTTGATCAGCATGCCGAAGGTAGGCCTACATAACATTGCTATCTATTCAATTCATGGCAAGGTTCTGGCTCGCCACGAGGTCAGAATAAAATGAAAACAAATATGATCTGTGCCCGTGCTTAATTTGCGATCACTAACACTTCAGGGGGATAATATCTCTCCTATGCATTCACATGAGAGTAAAATCTTATCTAAAACAGACTCATAATAGACAATCACAAGGCTACTTGAAAATAGAGAAGCAAAAAATATTCTCTCTCTGGACAGCTATCCATTCGCACCCTCAACTCAGACATCATCCTGCTCCCAGCCCCAGTCTGTGTGTGTGCATGTGGGGGAAAGGTTTCTATTCAAGTTGGTTATTCCCCCCTCCCCCATCGGCATCTCACACACACACACACACACACTCCTCTGTGCTCCATCATGCACCTTTATGAAATCGTGCTCTCTGTGTCTGTCTGATAGATAGCCCTTAACTCCGCAGAATAGATGTGTACCCCCGTCATTCTCAATGGCAACTCTGATGCACAGAGGTGAAAAGCTTAAAGCATGCGCGTGGCTTCTTAAATATCTGCTGTCCCCTGTCAACCCGTTCTTCTTTCATCAGCTCTCTCATATCTCGCCCTGCATGCGAGCGTCACGTTTATTCCCTTCTGTGCATCGGAGTTAGCAATAGGAATGACAGCAAAATAGTAGTATGACCACGCAGCTTTTTTTTCACGGGGTTCAACAGATGTGCATTTAAAAAAATCAAATGACTGATTAAATGTATGTAGAGCCTATATTCCTTGCAATGCACACTAACTGTTTGCATATTTGTTTTCCCTTCACAGTAACATTAATCCATTATCATTATCACTGTTTTTATTTGCAACATGAAGTTGTTGGCTTATCACCAGGCTGCCAAATTTCAAATTGGGGAAGATTTGCAAGTTTCTCCCCCTCCCCCATCGACAATTCAGAGAAACAACCCGAAGTTAGCTGACGGTAGCGAACAGGCAAACGGTATTTCACCATTAAATGACCATAAAGCCAAACTTGGTGCGTCCATAATCTTCCCCTGATGCTTGCAACTTGGTGTTGATGTTAATTTAGACTAATAGGCCTATAAAATTGCAATACCATTCATTTGGAAATCATATGTTCAAAAGGCATATCCATAAATAAAAGCATCATTTGGGATGAGGATTTGTCCTGATTAAAAAGCTACCGTAAAATAATAATCTCCGTCATAGGCCTATACCTATTTTGGCAGCAGGGAGTGTTGTGAAGAATCTCCTCCATTTAAAAAAAGTTGTGTAGGCTAACTTAGCTGAGTAAATCATGCCAGTACTGCGCACAGTAGCCTAATCGCAGACAATTGTGTAGATTTTTGAATATGGTGTAAAGCATGCACTTAACTAGCCATTGGTGTTTGATTTATCCTCAATCCATACCGTATTTAGTGAAGGGACAGGTGCGATGAGAGTTACTGACACTGCCCAGGCTTAGGTTTACAGTTGTATGATAAGTTTTGTCATTCGTTGTCTGACAAAAAAAAAAACTGGCAGTGCCTACTGATACGGGACTGGTAGGACAATTTGCCTCAATGACTCTTTTAGCTCTTTATAGTAAATAAAGCCCATACACATTGTCAACATGTTGCAGACAGACAACGCGAGGGGGAAAACAACTTTCATCTAGCGAATATTCGCTCTTCTTTTATTCACATTCAGTGAGATTCTTTTCATCTGAAGCTGGTGTGTGTGTGTGTGTGTGCGCGCGTGTGTATTGGGGAAGGGTTCAAAGATCATTCACATGATACAGTTTCCCCTCCCCCATCGGCATCAGTGTGTCAGTGTGTCACAGGGGGTGCGCGTTTGTTGGCGGCACCCCATTGCGCCCCATTACGCACTACCCCGAGGAACAAACTTACTGCACATACCCAAATATGCCAAGACAAAGTGTTTTGGTTAGACCAGTCTATTTATTAATTACAGAAACTACATGAATAGCTAAATAGACAAGTAGCCCGCATATCAACTGTAATTCTGTTGTGGAGGGGACAGACCTAAATCCAAGGAGAGCACCACGGCTCAAGGTCAAATACGAAATGTGCAGTGATGCAGTGTCAGCGAACGTTGAATAAGCTCGGATAATATTAGGTCTAGGCTGCTCTGATAATTGGCTAAAATAGCCGACCTACTGCACTTGTCTATTAAGCTAAGTCTACATGTAGCCTAGTGTATCGTGTCACGCACACAGCCCGCACAAAACTGACCAGCAGATTTCTCTCTCTCTCTCTGACATCCGTGTGGTTTAGTGTTCGGCGTTGGTCACCAAGCACTTTTTAAACTTTCCTTTGTATCCTGGAACACGCGTCATCCATAAAGGTCCAACTTGTCCCAGTTAGGATATCATCACTGACTGGCAGAAACCTAGGCCTATCTCCACTTTCTGTTATATCTTAAATGATTTTTTTCAGAACCACTATTTTATAAATAAATATACTCATGGAAACTGACCAATTGTACTGATTTATCTATTTTAAAAATAATTAAATAAATAGACTTCGTTTCTGAAAGGTGGAAATATGAGGTTTCTGCTGGACAAAATCATGCTTACGACAGCACCAGAACCATTTTTTTCTTTCTGGTAATTGAGGAATACGAGGGGTTGAAAACAATATGATTTTTTTTCCAAAACCACTATTTGTTGCAGAATTTGTTGCATAAACCTGTTAATATAGGCCTACATCGCACCCATAGACCTGATGCAGTGAGCAGTTGAACAAGGCG
Source organism: Bagre pinnimaculatus (assembly GCA_028877455.1). Taxonomy (NCBI): domain Eukaryota; kingdom Metazoa; phylum Chordata; class Actinopteri; order Siluriformes; family Ariidae; genus Bagre; species Bagre pinnimaculatus. The sequence continues at coordinate 6,491 of JAPEKL010211192.1, read as the reverse complement.
AAAATGTTGTTTGGAGGTTTATGCGCGATGCTTGTTCTTGTTCTTGGTGAGATTTTTTTTACTTGTTACAAGCAATGTTTGCTTGGAGTGAATAAAAAATCTGTTAGACCTAGGAACAATTTCAAACAAAGACCTGGGAACAATTTCAACCCTGCACATAGGCCTACCCAAATATGCTCTGTGTCTGTCTGATAGCTCTTAACACCGCAGAATAGATGCGTGTAACCCCGTCATTCAAGCAAACACATGGCACACGGTGGAAACGATAGGGGGATGGGGTAGTCGTTCTCATGATCGAAAGTATAACTCGTCTCTGCTCATATAATCACGCGTTCACTGGGCTACGGAGGAGGAGCGAGATAGAGAGGACGAGAGAGAGAGAGAGGGCCGGGCGCAATGTACACAACGGGGAAGGGGCTTCCAAGAGAAGGCTATAGTGACCAGGCGTGGGCACTTAACTCATCGGGGGTGAGAGTTCTCATGCCCCAGCTATCCAACATGGCAAACTCTCTGTGACTCTGGTCACGAACCTCGTTCGGGCAATATGCCGTCCGCACCATCCAAAATATTCCGTATGGTAATAAATATAGCTTACACATTTGCGGTTCTCTCCCCCACTCAGTGTTGTCACCCCATGACACAGACAAGTTACTCCATTCACTCAATCCTGATACGGGCCAGCAGCATCTAAGCATGGTAAATTGTTAGCACAATGAACGAGATAAGAATGACATTTTTTGCCGAGACGTTTTCAAGGGAAAAAAACAGCACAGCTGTCTGCTATGCACTTGTACTGTACATCAAGACCGCCGAAATGTCCACTTTCAGATCGAAAGTTTTAACCCCCTAACATGACAGTGTTACATTTAAGTCCAAAAGTACCCCTTTGTCCATGCCCTAATGAATTTAATCAACATTTTCCCGAATGAATGCACTCCGAAATTCACGCAAATGTTCCTTAACAACGGCTTAGCGAGTTCCTCTTTCATGTGGTGGAAAGTGTACTCATAACAGTAAAGAAACGACACAAGACACACACACCTTCAGAAGCTGCAGCTGATGTTTTGGGTTGAATTGTGAATATGCTATATTTAAATGCCAAAGTGTGTGATTGTATTCATTAACCCATTTTGACTGGGAGACGCATCTGGTTTACCTTTCATGCCTGCTGCCGCATTAACGCCAGGGGTCACGTTCATGCGGTTTTCCACGATGTAGTCATTTTAAAAGTAGGCCTACAGGGGCATTGTGGCTCAGGTGGATAAGGTGCCATGCCATAAATACAGGGACCTGGGTTTGATTCTGACCTAAGGTCATTTCCCGATTCCTCCGTGTCTCTCTCTCTACTGCTCGTTTGCTGTCCTATCCAATAAAGGTGCAAAAAGCCCAAAAAAATATCTTAAAAAAAAAAAGTAGGCCTACATGGCAAATGATATGTTGCCTGAAATACACATTGGGGACGTAAAATGGGTGTGTGTGACTAACGAAATGCTTTGTACTTGGTCTAAAAACATAGCCTACAAAAAACACCCATATTCATTTGACTGTGCAGTTCTTCTCAGTCGGAGAGTGAAAAAAACCTGATGTTATGACCATGGCTGACATAAGTGACGGTAGCGATATTGAGGACATGGATTCAGAGGTGATTGGAAATGAGGATGAAGTTTTCAGGTCAAAATGGGTTTAATCAACTTTATCCCATATGAATGCACTGCAAAATTCAATGACAAAACGCCAAGCGTTCCATGACAACGCGAATGGAGTTCATCTCATAGCGAGTGCTCCCAAGTGCTACCTGGTGGTTGTTTGGGTACATTGCAGCTCAGTTAAACGTCTGTACCACGTGACCCTATCGGCAATGTGTGGATACCGCATCTCTGCCACGTTCTTGACGCGACAATGCATGCACATTCAACTGGGAACGACCGTACATACATAGACAGCAAGAAGAAACCAGAGTGGAGACAAGAAGGAGGTGGAGAGAAGGGAAAAGAGAGAGGATAGAGAGGGGGAGGGAGAGGGGAAGAGGGGGAACAGAGCAAGACATAAATGAAAAAGAGGGGGTAAGAGAGCAGACTGCAGCATTCAGATGGGGGGGCAGATTATGAGAGGGTTCAGTTTGAAATAATGGTTCCAAGCAATGCCTTCAATAACAGAAGCTCAAACCTGCAATAGACACATGCACACGAATGCACACACACGCATACACGCACATACACACACACGCATGCAGGCACATGCACGCACGCGCACACACACACACACATATACACTGCTGTCATGCAGTTTTGCCTGCAGATTTCATGCCTTAAAATGTAATTACACACTTTGCAAATGGCTCATAATATGCTCCTTTATGTGTGTGTGTGTGTGTGCATGCATGCGTGCATGCCTGTTTATCTTCAATCTTTTAATCTTCATGCTATGCTATGGTTCTTCCATGTTTGGGAGGGAGGGAGAGAAATCATGATTGCAAAATAACAAAAGGCACCCTACATTCTCATTTAATAGGAGCCTCTAGGCACAGTCACACACACACACACACACAGGTCAATGAAATGCAGGAAGCCACACGGCAAAAACTGGGTCATATGATGCACAAAACCATGTTAATATAGATGGACCTCACTGCACTCAGTCAATACACCATTACCTTCATTTACACAAACACACACACAGTCAGTGACAGTGGGTGTTAACCAGAGGTTGTTGAAAATGTTTTTAAATGCCAGTGTGTCGGCCTGTGAGTGAGTAGATCGGTGTTTCTTGGTGTGTCTGTGTGTGTGCGCCTCCGCAAATACAGTGTCGTTTTGCATAATAGTGTGTGTGTGTGTCGGTGTTGGTGTGAAAAACATGATTTGAATGACTTCTGACAGACAATCTCCACCAATGTTTTCTGATAGACAAACTCTTCAACCTTGAACTCTCTCTGTCTTTCTATTTCTTGCTACATATATCTCTCTTCACCTTCCTCTCTCATTTTCTCTTTGAACGAACTCCCTCCCACAGCTCACGATCTCATACACATACAGTCGACAGTAGGCGCTTGGTAAGTATTGAAGAGAGAACGGCTGTTGAAGTGTGTGTGTTGAAGGTTGACTTCAGAACAGTGGAGACAGGTTCATTTCATGGTCTCTGATTCGCTGAGCTCACTCTCACTCTAAAGGGCATCATGCCAGCTCCTTCTAAACAACCAACTCTGACCTCTGTGTGTGTGTGGCTGTGTGTGTAAAAGCCCATGTACATCAATTAAGCAGTGCGAACATAACAGACCACCATCAGTTTTCATGCTTCCTGCACTCCTCTCCTCTCCTCATCTCCTCTTCCTCCTCCAGTCACTCTCTCTTCTCTACTCCCCCTCCTCTCCTTTGTCTTTCTACTCTCTTCCTCTCATCTTTCATCCTCTTCTTGTCTCAGCTACAAATCTGTCCCTTTCTTATCTCTTCTTCCACAATCCTAACACCATTTTATCTTTAATCTCTCCTCATCTCTGCAGTTGTCCTCTATTCTCTTTTCTCTTATAATCTATTTTCTATTCCTTTGTAATTTTGTATCCTCTCCTCTTTAAATGAAAATTCCAGCCAATTTCAACATGTAGTTGTATTGCTCACACTATCCTTGACTTGTCAGCATCCGAAGACGCAGGATTTTTGTTCAGGCATTTGAGATCCTAGCCAGCTCATAGGGGCTCATGGGGGGGTTTACATATTGTTTGAAATGTCTTAACATATCTCAAATATAATTCCAAACATTATACAACATGAGCAGACATCTTACAACACAGCAGTAACTTGATACTGTATTGGAGTATGTCAATATGTTTCAAACAATATGGAAACAAACCCATGCCTCCATTAGCTGGTTGAAATTGGCTGTAATTTTCCTTTAACTTCTTCCGTTTCAATCTTGTCTTCCTGTCTCCTGCCGGCAGTGTGTGTGCACATGCATGTGTGTGAGAGTGTTTTTCTCTGCTTTTAGCTGGACTGACTCTGCATATGGGAAGATTTTCTTACCACTGGGGAACTCTGCCAATCCTTTCTGTCTTCCTGTCTGCTTACTGTATGTGTACACGTGCGCACACACACACGCATGCATGCACACACACTCACATTTCAAAAACGATAATAATTCAAACAATAATTTTTATCTCAATTACCTTGTCAATACCCAAACACATACAGATCATAGACACACACAGACATCCACATCATATGGCAATGGGATACAGGTCAGCACTCTTCCACACCACATCATAATCAGTTCAGGAGTAATAACCCTGCCACAGTTTCCTTCCAACACAGGTGACTTCATTAGTAACTGGTCCACCTGTCTTGAGTACTCATTACAATCAGCTGATTCAGAGCTGGTTAGATCAAATTTGTGGCAGGGTTTTTACTTTCTGAACCCAGGACTGGTCATCATGACTCAACACTCGCAACATAACATGATTTAATTATCAAAAGCAATTTCAGCCCTTGCCGGACATGATGCATCACTTCAGGCCATTATATGTCATCAATATTATAACACCCACACAGTTAGCATGACGCTGCAGCTCAGTCCATTAGAGGACATATTTTCACGTGCAGCCCTTCACGGCCTTATCAGACACAGGCGAATTATTGAAAATGATCACTAAAGTCATCTTTTATGATCCACTCAGATTATGATTAAGAACTTAAAAATCATTTTTACTTCTACTTTCACACATAAGCACAAATACACATCAAAGTATATATGCACACACTTACACACACCCAACTTCACATATACACCTTGCACACACACACACACACACACTGAGGGCCCCCGTTTTGGTGTTGTGTTTTACTACTGTAGCTAGTTTCCTCCTCCCTCCACAGGCTGCCTGATCAGCAGGGCAGCAGCAGCATCCATGCTAGGCGTGCCAGAGGACATCAGCCATCAATGAACTCGCCAGCATTAAACACACAGCCCAGAGCTGGTGGCTGTGTGTGTGTGTGTGTGTGTGTGTGTGTGTGTGTGTGTGTGTGTGTGTGTGTGAGAGAACACTAAAGATAGAAAGACACACATCCCACACTGCCTGGAGCTGGCATTGGCAGATGTAGCGAGAGAGCAAAAGTATATTTTACAGTGTATATACTAACACATAAAGACACACATTAACACGTGCACATAAACACATATATAAACACGCACACACACTGTGCACATGTCTTTACTTTATGGTTATGTATTGTTCTCTGTATATGTAGCCCTTCCTATTACCATTCAGATAAATAAGTGGACCAAAGTGAGTTCGTGCTGAATTAAGTATGTGTACCTGTTAATGCAGTTACCCTTAAAGTGAGTGGAGTCTGACAAGTTATATAATGAATTTCCAAAGAAAAATATTTATTTAAACACAACTTATATATTCAATAGGAAAAATAAAACTGTCATTGTCCCACATTCAAAATGCAAAAATGGGTAATATCCCACTATCAACTGCTATGTTACCCCCGTCTAGACTCACGGAATAAAAATAATAAAAGTTATGTTACTCAAATGTACCTTTAAAATTATATTTCACTAGTCCCACACACTATTAGTAGCTTACTCTTTTACCGACCACACCTCTAAACCGTGGCCATACTAGGTATATTCATAAACCCTTTCAGTACCCAAATAGTACCTTACCCCTTTAAAAAGAAGATCCCCTGTAAGTTCAAAAGAGCATAGAAGAGTAGGCTCCTCCTCTAACCCAACAAAACGTTGTTTCTGTAACCCAACATAAACATTGACCCATACACAAAATGACAGAAGCCTCTCCCCCTTAAACAAAGACAAAACAAAACACTTTACCAATACTCCCCCTCAAATACTGTCAGACAGTAGCCCCACGGTATATGAAAACTAACCAAATGTTTCCCCACACTCCCGGACAAAACGCGAGGCTTACGTCACCCTTTCAGTCACAACATTCACACACAAATGCACCGGTGCACCAAATAAAACAAACAAAAGAAAAAGCTGGATATGAAAACAACAAACGTTGCAGGCCTGTTAATTCTCTCGATTTTGTTCCCTTCAAAAGTCTGTCTTTACTCACGACCCCAGCGAGCTGCAGCAGGTTGTCTGTGGTGTCGCATATCTCCCATGCAAATGTGGAGACATGAAGCGCAAGCCTCCCTCGAGGCCCGGAGGAACCACTGACTTTATCCTGGTCGCCAGTGGTGCTATCCGGGGCGAGTTGATCCCTCGACGGTTAACCTGGTGGAACCTCAGACGTGCCTGGTAGTCTGAGGCGCTAACCAAGCAACATTCACTGTCTTCTCTTGCTATCAATGTCCAGCAACAACGGCCGCGTTGTTGTACACTTCTTTTACTGTAGTTAGCATGCACAACTCATGTGCGTTGCCTTAACCCGGTGTCTACACTGGTAGTATTATACAAATAGTAAACACAATGTAATAAATCAAGTTCACAAACCCGGATAGAGCTTGCGCCATTAAACATAAACTGTCACAAAT
>JAPEKL010207658.1:0-10025 GCA_028877455.1 Bagre pinnimaculatus | reverse complement strand
GCTGAGCCAGAAGGCAAAGCTTTCGATTTACCAGTCAATCTATGTTCCAACCCTCACCTATGGTCATGAGCTTTGGGGAGTGACTGAAAGAATGAAACTGCAGATACAAGCAGCTGAAATGAGCTTTCTCCATAGGGTGGCTGGGCTCACCGTTAGAGATAGGGTGAGGAGCTCAGACATCTGGAGGGTTCTTGGAGTAGAGCCACTGCTCCTTCATGTCGAAAGGAAATTGAAATATATTGCACTGTAATGAATGAAATTGCACGAAGAAGTACAATGGCAATAGAAATATACTGTATATATTCCACTTTAGTGAGATGGAATTGGATGAAGAGGTGTAAGAGATGGCGGAGGGGTGAGTGTGAAGTGTGACAAGACCTAGTTATTGTCAGTTATTGTCTATTGTGATTGTCCTGGTTTTAAGAGCCCAAATGGCCTGAGGGAAGAAGCTCCTCCTTATTCTCTCCATGTTGGCCTTAAGGGACCGAAAGCACTTCCCTTACCTCAATAGAGAAGATTCCATAGTTGGGATGGCTGAGGTCCTTCTTTATCTTCCTGGCTTTGGTCCGGTACCACTTGGTGTAGATAGACTGCAGGTCAGGGAGCTCGGTGTGGATGATGGGCTCAGCTGATCGTACCACTCTCTGGAGAGCCTATCTGTCCTGTTTGATCCTATTTCCAAACCAGGTGAAGATATTTCCTGTCAGGATGTTCTTGATGATGCAGGAGTAAAAGTTCCTCAGCACCCTCGGTGGTAGTCAGAAGTCTGTGAGATGCCTTAGATGGAACAGATACCAGTGGGCCTTTTTAATCAGAATGTTGATGTGGCAAGACCATGATAGGTCTTGTGTGATGTGAAAGCCCAGGTACCAAAAACAATCCACTCTCTCCAATGGGGTCCTGTTGATGTTGAGGGGCTTATAGTTCCTCCCCTGCTTTGTGCAGAAGTCCACAATCAGCTCCTTTGTCTTACTGACATTTAGGAGGAGGTTGTTGTCCTGGCACAAGATCTCCAGGTTTCTGACCTCCTCTAGGTAGGCCTTCTCACTGTTATCAGAGATCAGGCCTACCACAACAGTGTCATCAGCAAACTTGACAATGGTGGTGGGGTCTGATGAGGCTACAGAGTTGTACGTGTACAGAGAGTACAGCAAGGGGCTCAGAACACAGCATGGGTGGCTTTAGTGCTGAGGGTAATGGGGGGAGACGTGTTTCCCCACTCGTACTGCCTGTGGTCTGTTTGAAAGGAAGTTGAGGATCCACTGACACAGTAATGGGCTGAGTCCCAGATCCTTCAACTTTGTGAAGAGCTTTGAGTGGATTACTGTGTTGAATGCAGAACTATAGTCCACAAAAAGCATCTTAACATAATTCCCTTTCCCAAAATCAAGGTGGCTGAGAGTTGTGTGCAGGAGATGTGTGATGGCACCATCAGTAGAATGATTAGACCGGTAAGCAAACTGCAGTGGATCCAAGTTGGCAGGAAGTGAAGAGGCAATAAAGTCTCTGACCAGTCTTTCAAAGCACTTCATCACAACTGAGGTCAGTGCCACTGGATGGTAATGATTAGGACAAGCGGGCTATTGTTTCTTCAGGCCAGGAACAATAAGGGACTGCTTGAAGCACCTAGGAATCACTGCCTGAGCCAGGGAGAGGTTGAAGATCTCTGTGAACATCGGTCCTAGCTGATCAGCAAAGGCTCTCAGGACCCTACCTGAGCTGCCATCAGGTACTGATGCCTTCCTGGTGTTCAATCTCCTGAAGGCATTTCTCACAGCATTTTCTGTGATGACAAAAGTGACTCCCTCACTGGCACTCTCCGTGTGCATGTTGCTATTCACACTGCTATTTACAGTAGCATTAACTGCAGCCTTGAAGCGAGCATAAAACATGTTCAGCTCATCTGTCAGCAATGCGTCTCCATTTGACATCATAGAGGGTGCTTTTTTGTAGTCTGTTATTGTCCTGAGTCCCTTCCAGAGGCTCTTAGTATCATTTTGTTGTTGTTGTGACTCTAGTTTTGCTCCCATAATTCCGCTTCACCTCCTTCACCGCTCTGTGCATGTTGTAAGATGCAGCTTTATATTGGTCCATGTTTCCAGTAGCAAGCCCTGCCTAATAGGTGACAGTGCGTGATCTCAGAGTTTCATGAATGGTTTTGTTCACCCACAGCTTCTGATTGGGAAACTTCCTGATGGTAGTTTTGCGAACTGTATCATCCACTAGTTTCCGGATAAATCCCACAACCACTTCCATAAACATGTCAATGTCATCAGAGCTGCGCTGGAACATGTCCCGGTCTGTGTCATCCAAGACTTCCTGCAAGGCGGCTTCTGATAGGCCCATCCAGCAAGTGATCTCCTTCACAGCTGGGGCTTCCTGTTTCAGTTTCTGTTTGTAAAAAGGAATGAGAAAGATGGTGACATGGTAGGATTTCCCAAACACCGGCAGGGACTTTGCCTTGTAACAGTCTCTGAACAGAGTGTAACAGTGATCCAATGTCTTATTTCCCCTGGTGGGGTAGGTGATGTGTTAGTGGAGGGTTGTAAGTGAGCATTTGAGGTTGGCACTGTTAAAGTCCCCCACCACAATAAACGCAGTGTCCTGGTGGTTTATCATCATGTGTTGAGTGAAAGCTTCATGATGCTCACATCAGGCAGTGTCTGTGTCTGCCTGAGGTGGAATATAAAAAGCGCTGACTATTCTCATGGAAGATAGAAAGGGCGACATTTGATGGTCAGAAGTTCCAGGTTGGGTGAGCATGAACATGTTAGAGGAGCAATGCTTTCACTAGCACACCATCTGTTATTCACCATCAGACACACACTACCTCCTCTTGCCTTCCCCGACTCCACTGTTCTGTTCATATGTTAAACCAAGAACCCTGCCAGCTGTACTGTGTGGTCCAGTACCACTGGGTTCAACCATGTCTTGGTAAAGTAGAGAAGGTTGCAGTCCTGAATGTCCCTCTGGAACTTGACTCTGGCCCCAAGGTCATCAAGCTTGTTCTCGATGGGATTGGCTATCAGGATACCAGGTATGGGTGCATGATGTGCATAAGCCCGCAGCCTGTTCCTGACGCTGGCTTGTTTCCCCCAAGGTTATCGCTTTGGGTCACGATCTTTGTTCTCCCTCAAGATCTCCCTTGGCCAGGCTGGGTCCAGAGTTAAAAATGTCGGTATGTGAGTAGATTTTTGACCAATAGAAATAAGCATATTTCCATCATATCTAATCATTGTTGCCATACTGCATACCTTAGAAATATCTAAAAACAGCCAGCTGAACGCTAAAAAAAAAAGCAAGAAAGAAAGACAGTGTGGTCGGAGCTGTGAGCCTGGCAGCTTGTGGTGTAGTGGTTAGCACAGTCGCCTCACAGCAAGAAGGTTCTGGGTTCGAACCCAGTGGCCAGCGAGGGCCTTTCTGTGTGGAGTTTGCATGTTCTCCTTGTGTCTGCATGGGTTTCCTCCGGGTGCTCTGGTTTTCCCCCACAGTCCAAAGACATGCAGTTAGGTTAATGTGGGGCGGCCTTGGGCTGAGGTGCCCTTGAGCAAGATACTTAACCCCTGACTGCTCTCTGGGCACTCTAGTGTGGCTGCCCACTGCTCTGGGTGTGTGCACGTGTGTTCACTGCTTCAGATGGGGGGTAAATGCAGAGGATGAATTTCACTGTGCTTGAAGTGTGCATGTGACAAATAAAGATTTCTCCTTCTTCTACTCACTGGTACCATCTTGGAAGCATTTGATGAGTTAGGTAGATTAAAAAAACACTTACCATTCACAGGACTCCCCATTGTTGCTTTTTCTCCACTTCTCATTTTTTAAAATGTTTTTTTGGCCTTTGCTTATTTGGGCTGCTTCTCCTGGGAGGTTTTCTCTGCAGAACCCTAAAATGTAACAATTTTTGTTTATTTGCTGCAATGCTAGCCTCAGCTGCTTGACTTGAAGTAATTCTCTTTAACCGTCAATTAGTAGTTGGCATTAGTTAGCATTTTATGTTCACATTAGTGCTAGTTAGTGTTTTATGCTCAATTTAGCACTAGTTAATGTTTTATGCTCAAGTTAGCGCTCATTCATGTTTTATGCCCAAGTTGCCACATTGAATCCGAGGCTTCTTGTTTCATTTGGACATTTTAATGAGGAGATTGTGTCCTCATTAAAGTGTCCAAGTGGAACAAGCAGGCTTGCAATTCAATCTGTGTTGTGGAATGCCACAACTAATTCTATTACAATTGCATTATTTCTTTGTATATACTACTTTTATTTACCTGCCACTGTGGCTGGTAGGTTGAGCAAATTCACCTGCCATTATGCAAAATCACCTGCATTTGGTGGGGAGCGGGTGCTAATTTCCAACACTGCTACAGACCCATTCACAAATGAATCAGACCAGCCATGAGAGAGGTGAGAATATGGCCAGAGAACCTGGAGGATTATACAGCCTCAGTGACTGGGTACATCAACAAGTGCACTGAGGATGCCACTCTCTCAAAACTGCTATTGCTCTTGCAAACCATAAACCCTGTTTCTCTCCAGAGATACACACCCTGGTGAAAATCAGGGATTCCACCTTCAAGTTCAAAGGCAGAGAGGCTTACATTACAGCTACAGCCAAACTGTCACAGGCCAACAAAGAGGCCGTGTGCATATACAGAGAAGATCAATGGTCACTTCATGGACTCAAAGGACACTCGGTGCATGTTGCAGGGCTTTCAAACTATCATGGACTACAAGCCAACATGTCAGGACTGCAACAGTGAGTCCTCCCTGCCAGGTTTCTTACAAGGACTAGCTGTTACGATCCCTAATGAATCAGCTCGGCACTTGCCTTGAGTGGATCAGGTCGACATGTCATCTTGGTTGGGATGAACTTGGGAGTGACCACTTAGTGATGTTTTTTCCAATGCGACACATCTTCAGTTATGCACCGCAACCTCGTTGGGTGTTTCAGCCATTTATCACAATACACCCTCAGTTGTGGCAGGCCCACTGCAGGCTGATCAGACCCGGGTGTGTGCCGCATGGAACTAAGTGTTCATTTAGCTCCCCACACAGGCACTTTTCTTCTCAGCCACAGCCAGTAACTGCACTTCTCAGTGACTGAAGCGAGTTCCTTGATAATCTTCTTCTGGGTCTGCTCTCTGATTCTCACTTCATTCAGGAATCTTACTGTGGAGCTGGCAACGAAGCCCCTGCAGCCCATCTCCACTGGGCACACCTTCACCATCCAGCCCTGATCCTCTGCTTCAGCTGCCAGGTTGGCATAGCACAGCCTTTTTCTTTCATATGCCTCATCAGTGGTATCTTCCCAGGGGACCGTCAGCTCAACTATGAAGACACGGCGGTAGGAGTTGGACCAGAGCACCAGATCTGGACGCAGATTGGTCACAGCAATCTCCGATGGGAAAGTAATCCTCTGGCTTAGGTCGACCCGCATTTCCCAATCTCTCACTGCATTTAGTTGGCTGGTGTCTGAGGGTTCAATCTTGGTCAGCTGCTTCTGGCCTTCCTGGACAAAGGCTGTTTTCTGTGGGAAAGTACCCTGGGCAGCTGGTGGGATGGCATTAATCGTAACTCTCTTGTGCTTAGTTGCAGAGGCTAAGGATTTCAGTACTTCATTGTGCATCCAGGTGTATCTTCCTTGGGTCAGGCATGTCTTACAACCCACTAAGATGTGTTTGAGGGTTGCTGGGGCCACACACAGGGGACACGCTGCATCCTTTCCAAGCCAGAGATGTAGGTTTGCTGGAGAGGGGAGAACATCGTAAGTCACTCTGATGATGAAACTTAGCCTGTTCGCCTCCATGTTCCACATTCCGCTCCAGGTGATCTTCCTTTTCTCTATGCCATCCCAACTCATCCACCAGCCTTGCTGTGCTTGGGAGACTGCTCTGACACACCTAGCTGCTTCCTCCTGGTGTCGCACCTCCTCCACCACCATGTGCCATCGTTCAGTTGGAGTCGCCTTTTGCCATGTGGGTGCAATTGTTCCTAATCCGAAGCCTCCTCTGCCGTGTTGGACATGTCCCACAATGTCCCGGTGTCTGAGAGCAGCCTGTGCATCTGCCACTGCATTGTGTAGCTTCCACTTCTTCCCTGTTACCAGGGTGGGAGCAGTGCCTCGTACCAAAGGATCCCGGGACTTGGTAAGGGTCAACTCCAGACGTGCTTTAGCACATTTGTACTCCTCCATCAGGCTTGAGATAGGCAGGGAGAGGGCTCCATTCCCATACAGTCCCACACTGCTCACACATCTTAGCAGCCCAAGCCACTTCCTCAGCTAGGCATTCACCAGTCTTTCCAGTCTATTGGCATGGGATAATCCAACTTCGTAGATGGCGATGGGCCACATGAGATGGGGCAGGAGACCAAACTAGAAACACCACACCTTCAACTTCCCTGGAAGACCAGTGCTGTTGATTTGGTTCAGGCCGTGCATTGTATCCTGCCTAAGTTGTTCCACTTGTTCAGCATCTTTGAGGGCTACATTGTACCAACGTCCAAGGCTTTTGATGGGTTTCTCCAGGATCATTGGTATTGGCTCCCTGCTGATGCAGAAACCTCTCATTAGAGAGTTGGCTTTTAACAATGGAGATGCTGCAGCATTTACTGAATTTAATCTTTATTCAAGCCCAGTTGATGTTTTCCTGGAGTTTGTTCAGCAGACTTTTGGTGCACGGCTTTGTTGTTGTTAAAGTTGTCAGGTCTTCCATATATGCCCTGATTGGAGGAAGAGGCAGCCCATTCTCCAAACGTTCACCTCCAACCACCCACCGTGATGCTCGGATGATCATCTCCATTGCCATAGTGAAAGCCAGGGGAGAAAAGTGAAAAAAGCCACTTATGCCGGCCTTCTGTACGGAGATGTCAACGAGGTTGTTTTTCACCAGGAAAGCTGAAAGCCTTTGGGCCATGACACTGAAGAACGTTTTCCCTCCCACATTCAGGAGACATCTGGCGGAACTGGCTGATGGTTGAGGAGTCTTTTTCCTTGGGAATCAATTGCCCTTCGCCATGCCTTTGGTATGATGCCTTTACTCCAAGCCACCTTAATTTGGCGCCAGAGGTACTTCAGGACACCAGGAGTGTTCTTGTAGACCTTTTAGGGAACACCGTTAGGCCCAGGGGCTGATGCCAACCTTACCCGTTTTACTGTGTTCTCTACTTTGCTCCAAGTAGGGGGCCTTGTTTCCATCTGATGTGCTGGTGGTTGGATTGGTGGCATGTCATCCGGGATAGTGGCGGGCACATGCCTCTGGTTGTCAGAATAGGTCTTTTCCAGGTGCTCCTCCAGCTCCCTTATGGGTACTTTTAGGGTCCCTGTTTTCTTCTTGACAAAGAGGCCTTTAGCAAACTTGTATGGATCTTTGTAGAAAGCAGCCCTCGATCGCTCTTTCTTCTTACGTTGCTTCCTTAAGCACTCTGCTCTCTGCAGCATTGCTAGGTGCTGCTTGATGTCACTCTGGAGTGCCTCAAGACCATTCTTTTCCATGTCTATGGCTTTCTTCCACTGCTTCCTCAGTTGCCTTGTCTCCTTCACAAGCCTCTCGATTTCCTGGTGCCTTCTGGACTTGCACTGAGCTGATGGTTCCTTTGTTGTTCTTGGGTTCTTGCTCCTCACCCTGAATCTCTATGCCCCGTAGCTGTAGATGATCTCTCCCAAATTCTCCAGTCTCCTTTCCACATCTCCTTTCAGACCTTCTAGGAGCTGGACAAGATATGTGTTGATGGTTATCCATTCTTTTCTCTGGCAGGATGTAGGCCACAGGATCTGAGGCTTATGCCCATCCATCCTCCGTTCTACAGCTGGTTGTGGCTGGGTGGGCTCTAGGCTTGGGACAAATGGTGGACTTGTGCTAGATTGAGCTTCCTCTGGGGTTCTGATACCCTGTGGACTGTGGTGTTTGTCCTGCCACTGGGCTTCACTCGACTTATTTTTCTTTTTTACCTCTGAGGAAGTACTTGTCAATGCGAGGCCCCTTGTTAAACTCTCTCAGGGATTTTTTCCTAGATCTTGAGACTCTTCTCTGATGTTATCTTTTTCCAGCCACAAATACAGCTTTGTAGTGAGTGACCCTCTTGTAGTGTTGTTCCCTCAACTGCCATGCTGATCATTGGATTCATTGTCATTTCCGTTCCATGGTCTGTTACCAGGTAGTCTGCCGATGAGTCATCTTGTGCCCCCGCTCTCGCTGACTCAGGGGGTATTCTCCTTTTTGAAAGTTTTCTTAGCCATAGTTGGGTGAATCCATGCCACTGTATAGTGGTGGATTCTACCAACATGGGTAGCTAACCCATGCGATGGGGTATATTCCCTCCTGACAGCAGTCTCTCCAGGCTGTCACCAGGTCTTTCCCCGGTTCTCGGCTGCCCTTTCACAGCGGTCACTGGTTTAAACCAGATATTCAGGTTTCTTACAAGAACTAGCTGTTACAATCCCTAATAAATCAGCTCAGTACTTGCCTTGAGTGGATCAGGTCAACATGTCTTCTTGGTTGGGTTGAGCTTGGGAGTGATCACTTAGTGATGCTTTTCCAATGCGACACATCTTCAGTTGTGCACCGCAACCTCACTGGGTGTTTTAGCCATTTATCACAATACACCCTCAGTTGTGGCAGACCCACCGCAGGCTGATCAGACCCGGGTGTGTGCCACATGGAAATAAGTGCTCATTTAGCTCCCCACACTGGCACAGATGTACTGAACAACTTCTTTGCACTTTTTGAGACACAGAATAAAGAACTGGCAAAGAAGGTGACCCCCCCCAATGCCCAGGTACTCTATCTTTCTGCTGTTGACAACAGGAAGAACTCTTCACAGAATGAATCCACAAAAAGCAGCAGACCCTGACAACATATTTGGCCAGGTGTTCAGGGAATTTGCTGATCAGCTTGCAGACATCTTCACAAATATCTTCAACATGTCCCTGAGCACAGCTGTGGTACCTGCATTCCTCAAAATCACAAAAATCATCCCGATGCCAAAGAAATCTCTCATGTCCTGCCTCAATGACTACTGGCCTGTAGCACTTATGCCCATCATCATGAAGTGCTTCAAGAGGCTGGTATTGAGACACATAAAGACACAACTGCCACAGGAAGTAGACCCCCTACAATTTGCTTACCACTGAAATACAACACAGCTGACACCATTTCAACTGCCCTCTACCTGACCCTCTCAGACCTGGACAAAAAGGACAGTTACATCAGAATGCTGTTGATTGAATCCAGTTCAGCACATTCATCCTATAGAAGCTGATACAGAAGATGGACCTGCTGGGCTTGAACACCTCTCTTTGTAATTAGATCCTGGACTTCCTGATTGACAAGGCTCAGTCAGTCTCTATAGGACACAACACCTTTGGGGTCCTCAGACTGAGCACAGGTGCCCACCAGGGCTGTGTGTTCAGCCCACTGCTGTTTACTCTGCTGACACACCATTGTGCTGCCCACCACAGCTCAAACTACATCATCAACTTTGCAGATGACACAACAGTAGTAGGTCTCATGAGTAACACTGATGAGTCTGCATACAGAGCAGAGGTCAAACACCTGGTGGAATGGGGTCAGGACAACAAGCAAACTCTAAATATCAAGAAGACTAAAGAGATGGTTGTTGACTTCAGAAAGAATCCTGTTGCTCACACTCCACTGCACATCAATGGCTCTACTTTTGAAACAGTCAGCAGTGTGAAGTTCCTGGGAGTGCACTTGGAAGACAACATCTCCTGGACTCTGAATACCACTGCTATCACCAAGAAAGCAAGAAAGAAATGTTCACTAAAATGAACATTTGCACACATATGCACAATGCTCACTTTGCACTTGTCTTTGTCATTTATGTTATTTACTGTACTTAGATAGCTATATGTTTAGACAGCTAGATGTTTTAGATAGCTAAATGTCTACTTAGATAGCTCATCTCATTATCTCTAGCCGCTTTATCCTGTTCTGCAGGCAAGCTGGAGCCTATCCCAGCTGACTATGAGCGAAAGGCGGGGTACACCCTGGACAAGTCGCCAGGTCATC
>JAPEKL010204963.1:0-10205 GCA_028877455.1 Bagre pinnimaculatus | reverse complement strand
TGTTATCAGTTAATAACCACCAGCTAATGATCTAGATTGATTAGAATATATTTACATTGGTGTTAGAGTCAAGGCACAAAATGATGGACACTACTACTTCCATATTTTTATTTATTATAAAATTATAATTATGATATTTTTAGTATATGTAGTGGTACATGGTACGTGTACTTGTACATGATTTATACAAATCTAATTAAATTTTCCAGCTGTTGCACCATGCCACTGCACCTACCCAAGTCAAGACAGAATCATGACCAGAGTCAGCCTGTTCAGCAGAAATGGATATTGTTACCCACAGCAACACCAAAAAAACAGGAACCCAAGCAGTTATCCAACAGAAACACAAAGGAATACAGTGTTGTCATATCAAGGCTACAAAAAAATATTCAAAGGGTAAATAAACATAATTTGATTTGTTTGTAATTCTCAACCAAGTTATGTTTGCACCTGAAACAAAATATATTCCTGTTGACTATTGAAGAATATATTTAATTTAATAATTATTCATTTCAAACAGGCATTAACACAGTGATCATGAGCAGGACAGTGGAAACTCAGACTGATGGAGCCGATCTACCTGTACCTGAACAGCACAGCGCTTCCACCAGTACCCCTGTCAAGGAACATCCTCCCCCTGCTCTCAGTCTGGATGTCTCACCGATGAAACTGGTCGACAATGAGATTGAAGATCCGGATTATGAGCCCTCTGATATCTCCAAAGAGCTGGCTTCAGAATGAGATGAGATGCCATCTCCAAAAATCAGGTTATTGATATTTTTATAGTACCACCCATACTGGTACATAAATAATAAATTATTGATAAATTTTAATTCTTTTGTACAATTTACATCCATTGCATTTTGACACAGAATATATGTATTTTTGTATATAGACATATGATTATTAGTTTATTTTAAACTATGATTATTTATTTATTTATTTTAATGTCAGTGTAAAGTGTTGTGTGAGATCAGGTAATTTATGAGATGTAAGTTATTACTTTTTGTTGCAGCCAGTCATCAAACATGGATGTCAACAAGACAAAGTATATCGTCTTTGAGAGTAATCCCCTGTTGCTGTTCACCTCCTGCCCTATCTGTGCTGGACCAAGTGAGGGGGTAATATTGGACCGTGTCTATGGGGCTATGATAAAGATTCGGCAGAAATGTTAGAATTGTTCATATGTCTGTGTGTGGGAAAGTCAGCCCACACAAAATCAGATGCCAATGGGGAACTTGGTACTATCTGCTGCTGTGCTGTTCTCTGGCACTCAAATCAACCAGGTGCTTCACCTGTTGTCTATCTGTAAGACTCAGGCATACAACCATAACACCTACCAGAGGCACCAAGATGATTACATCATACCAACAATCATCCAGGAATGGCAGGAGGAGCAACAGGAGATTATCTCTGAACTGGCAAGAAGGATGGGAGCATCCAGATAGCTGGTGACTGCCACAGTGACAGTCCAGGTCATTCGGCCAAGCATGGGTGCTACACTTTACTTGAGCAGAACTCCAAGAAGATTGTAGCTGTGGAAGTCATGCTGGTATGATGTTGGATATTTTCTTCTTTGATGACTGCTTGATATCAAAATATACCAGCATCTTGACTAGTACCAGTAATTCATAAATGTTTTCATATGAAATCCTTTTTCTCCACAGAGTATAGAAGCAGGCAGCAGCAATGCATATGAACTCCTTGGGTTCAAGCGTGCCATGTCACAGCTGACAGAAATGCACAACTTACAGATTGACAGTCTGGTTACAGACAGGCACTGGTCCATCATTGCTTTCATCCGAAATGATCTCAAGCAGAACAATCCAAACTGCACTGAGATGAACCACTACTACGATGTGTGGAATGTGGCAAAAGGTATTATTATTATCATTGTTATTATTATTTTCTAGAATACACAATGCATAAAAGAGTGAAGCTAGTTTAGTTAAAATCATTTCTTACAATTATAAACAATAATTTTACACACATTCTGTAATTTCAGGGCTCAACAAGAAACTTGCAAAGATAGGCTGTCTGGTTGTGGACATATGGAGATACTCCATGGTCAACCACATGTTCTATGTAGCAGCCACAGCTCCAGCACAGAATAGAACTGACTATCTCTGTGACATGTGGCTGTCAGTAGACAACCATGTTCATGAGTATGAGTCCAACATCTACCCATACTACAACTACACCCATCTGCTATACAACCATGACAAGGAATGAATGGACAGAAGTAAGTTTATGGCATGTAGAACAATGTGAGAATATACAATCTATTTTGTTTACCTGAATTTGCAAGGATATTTTGAATTATTTTGCTTTCAGTCACTGTGGGAAGTATCAAGTTCTCAGATGTTGTCACTGATGAGAAGTTGGTGAAAAACGTATAGAGGCTAACACCAGAACAACAAACATCAACCTTAGAAACCTTCCACAGCCTTCTGATCCACTTTACCCCCAGCACCTCTCTCTCTCTCTCTCTCTCTCTCTCTCTCTCTCCCTCCCTCTCCTCACCCCTCCCCTACACCAGCCCCATGGAAACAGGGGCCAATTCTCCCAATACCCACTCTCTGCACTTGTGTCTGTCCTCATGTCTCCTCACCCCTTTCTTTTTCTGTGTCTGTGCTGCCGCGAACCCCCTCCCCCTCTCTCTCCACAGCTGAACCCGTCCATGCCCACCAAAATCAGGACAAAGTCCAGGCAGGTCTTCTGGCCTAGCAGGAAGGCTGGGACTTCCCAGAATCAGCATTTCTGCAAAGAGACAGGGATTCTGATTTACATTCCTTACACACTGCAGACTTCCCCCAATCGAGCAGGAATATACCACGTCTCCATGAGTATTCAAGGGGGTACATATCAGGCTTTGGTGGATTCTGATTGTAATCAGACCTCCATGCATCAAAACCTGATTCATTGTGGGGTACTGGGAAATGCATGATTGGTCAAAGTGAGGTGTATATGCAGGGATGTTCATAAATGCCTGTCCCTATTCATTTCTGGGCAGAAAAGCATAGTGTGGAGGCAGTGGTTAGCCTGAGCCTCACTTAACCTGAGGACAGCTTGGCCAAGATTTACCACATTAATAAAGCAGCTAGTAGTGGATGGGTCCTGCATAAGCACATCACGGGGGAATCCCATGGCAATGTTGGCTGGGGAGGCAGTCCCAGGGCTGTCTGCATCAACTCCATGTCATGATGACAGGGAGAGTGAGGAGGGCCCCATGCCCCTTCCCTCTCTCTGGAGAATCACTCTGGGGATTTCCTGCTGGAACAGATGTATGACGAATCTCTGAAGCACGCTTTTGACCAAGTGAAAGTAATTGATGTTCAACGCCTCCAGCCTAACGTTGTATTTTCCTTCCCATATTTTTGTATTATTAAGTATAGGTTATACTGAGTGACGCAGGATCCTCTAACTAAGGAAGAGACAGCACAGTTGTTGGTCCTGAAGAGCTGTAGAGAACTTTTATTCCCTGTGGCTCATCATAATCCCATGGCTGGGTGTCTTTCTTTCTCTTGCAGGTGTCTCATCTGTAATCATCTGTGGTTACCCACAGGTGTGAGCTGCCCTTAAAATCCAGACACACCCTCCCCTTCTGGCTCTCTCTCACACATGCTGCTGCTGGATACCTGGTAGCAGGACTTGCTGCTTACTCTCCATTTATATTTTCTCTTTTTTGTGTTTAATAAACACATTAACTTAAATTTTGCTTTGTGTTCTCCTTGTGTTGCTTCCCTCTGATCCAGAATTGTAACACTGGGCATCTAGGTCAGGACAAAACAGAAAATTGTCTCGTGGCTTGTTTCTAATGGCCAGCAATTCATATCCATGTCCACAGGTGGTGTGTGGTTTGTCACAAATGCCAGCTGGTAAATCCAGCAGCCACACCAAAAGTGCCATTGTGCCCATTACCATCAATTGAGATCCCCTTTGAAAGAATTGGCATGGATCTTGTTGGGCCATTAAATCGATTTGCACATGGGTATCACTTTGTGTTATTAGTCATAGTGAATTATGCAACACGATACCCGGAAGCAGTGGCTCTGCACCGGGTTTTCCCTGTTTGAATTGATGTATGGGTGAAAGCCCCATACCATCTTAGACATCATTAAAGGAAATTGGGAGGAGAGACCTTCTCAAAGCAAAAATGAAATTCAGTATGTTCTTGACATGGAAGCAAAACTCCATGCACTGAGTCAAATAACCCATGAGAATTTGCTCCAGGCACAAGAACGTCAATCCCGTCTGTACAACATAGGGACACAGCAAAGAGAATTTGCACTGGGAGATAAAGTACTCATTTTACTGCCCACATTGAGCTCAAAATGACTCACCAAATGACAAGGACCCTTTGAGGTCTCATGACAAATTGGGGAAGTCAATTATGAGGTCATGCACACAGATAGAGGTGACACGTCAAATTTACCACCTCAATCTCCTGCAACCATGGAGAGAGGAGGTTCCTATAGCTCTGGCAATGGTAGTTTCAGAGAGGGCAGAGCTGGGACCAAAAATAAGTCCAAAAGGTGTGTTCCAATTTACCCTGAGCCCCTGTGGAGACCACCTCTCACCATCCCAGAGAACAAAGATTGTCAGGTTGCAGGAGGAATTCTGCAATGTGTTCTCGCCCCTTCCCGGTTGCACTGACCTCATATTGCATGACATAGAGACTCCTCCAGGCATGGTTGTGCACAGCCGCCCATATTGGCTCCCCAAGCACAAGAAAATATGGTTCAGGATGAACTCAAGGCGATGCTTGACATAGGAGTAATTGAGGAGTCACACAATGAATGGAGAAGTCTGGCAGTCTTAGTTCCCAAGACCCACGGGATGGTCCAGTTCTGTGTGGACTATAGAAAAGTCAACACAGTGTCTAAATTTGACGCATATCCAATGCCTTGCATTGATGACCATTTTGCCTTTATTCAACACTGGACTTGACAAAATGATATTGGCAGATCCCCTTGACTCCATTATCCCATGAATAAATTGCTTTTTCCACTCCGTTTGGTTTACACCAATTTGTCACCCTTCTATTTGGCTTGTTTGGGTGATGTTTCAGCATCTCATGGACTGAATCCTCCGTCCCCACAATGTGTATGCCGTTGCCTATTTAGATTACCTCATTATTTCTAGTAATGATTGGCAGCGGTATTTACAACATCTAAGGGCTATCCTGAGGTCACTGAGGTGCACTGGGCTTACAGCAAACCCAAAGAACTGTGCAATTGGGCAGGTGGAAGTATGGTATCTGGCCTTCCACTTAGATCATGGGCAGATGCGTCCCCAAATTGATAAGACTGCAGAAATTGCAGCCTGCCTGAGACCTAAGATCACAAATGGGGTGAGGCAGTTCTTGGGGCTGGCTGGCTATTATAGGCCATTCGTGCCTAATTTTTCAGACGTCACCAGCCTGCTGACTGGCCTCAATAAATTGGGGGCACCAGATCCAGTCCAGTGATCAGAGCATGCGAACGGGCTTTTGGTCAAATTAAAGCACTTTTTCATGAGGGCCTGCTCAAAAAAAAAAAGTCATATGGAATAATCTCCATCATGCAAAAAAGCATGCAAAAAAGTCATATGGAATAATCTCCATCACTGATGAAGCTGGCAAATCTCGAAATTAATCTAAATTGGAATGATATGGTGATCTGGCCACTGTGTAAACAGTTTTCAAAATGGTGGTGCTGACACTTCACGTTTGAAGTCTCACGCAAGTCTCATGAAGATCGCATGGATAAGCGACGCCTGCCGTGGACCATAAGAACTACATTCAACATGGGTAAAAACTGAAAAGGCAGATAAGTGTAATATAATATGCCAATACGAGTCACGATATAAGGTTAATAAAACTGAAAGCATAATTGAATAGCATGTTAATTAAGAAATAAAGCAAGTTTAAAAATTACTTTGGTTCCCCTTTAACACTTCCATCCATCCATCCATTATCTGTAGCCACTTATCCTGTACAGGGTCGCAGGCAAGCTGGAGCCCATCCCAGCTGACTATAGGCGGGAGGCAGGGTACACCCTGGACAAGTTGCCAGGTCATCACAGGGCTAACGCATAGAGACAAACAACCATTCACACCTATGGTCAATTTAGAGCCACCAGTTAACCTAACCTGCATGTCTTTGGACTATGGGGGAAACCAGAGCACCCGGAGGAAACCCACGCAGACACATGCAAAATGTGGAGAACATGCAAACTCCACACAGAAAGGCCCTCGTTGGCCACTGGGCTCGAACCCAGGACCTTCTTGCTGTGAGGTGACAGCGCTAGCTACTACACCACCATGCCGCCCCTGATTAAAACTTATTTTATCAAAAAGTTCATCCTTTTACACAAACTGTGTCCTCTGATGGTCACTGTATTAACATGCTGCAGTACACATAATCTCCATTAGAGGCAACATTGTCTCCACCCATTTTCTAAATTCTGGCTGACCAGGTGTGAAGGGGCTTCATACCCCATGCTTACTTTAAATAACAAACAAATCTCTGACTTAAATGACTTAAAATGTTTTTTTTTTCTCTTCAGTGATGCCTGTAACACTTATGGAATACTTCAGACTATTACATATACTCAAAACTAATTGATTCTCCTTCACCATTTTAGTTAAACTTCATCCAGTGCACACAAACAACACATATGTGGATGATATGCACAGCATTTTAAATGAATTGCCAGCTCTCTGTAGTCTATAGATTTATCACAACTGTCTGCCTCCACCACTTTTTAATACAGCTATATTTAATAATAGGTCATTAAATTAAATAATAATTTAATATTTTTTGGGGGGTTAGCACCATTTGATTTACACAACATGCCTACAACTTTAATGGTCAAAATTGTTGTTTTATTGTGACACAAACAATAATTAAGATGGAAAAAAACAGTAATCTGGAGTGCATAGGTATTCACACACACACCCCACTCATATTTCCTACTACATGATGTTTTGAGGTTTTAACTACTCAATGGTGATTCTGTATTTAACATACTAAGTGCTTTTACAATGATACCAATCAGTGGTGAAGAAACACAAGATGGTCACACACAAGATTCTCTAAACATTTGAACTCATAAATTGTTCCAAGGCTCAGCTTAATGGAGCCTAGTGTCAGAAAACCTCCTAAGTATAACATCATAAACTCAGACAAAGTAATACAACATAATTTCTCCATGATCTTAGAAAAATATTTGGAGCAAGCTAATGCAGTTGTGTGTGTCATGCCCATAAAATATTGGAATGAGAGAGTATCGACTTTCTAAACTGGCTTTCAAAGGTACATTCCACAGTCTGACCTATGGACCCTTGTAACACAGAGACTGGCATGAAGATAACTGTGGCCAGAGAAACAGAAATCCTAACACATCCTGAATCTCTAAACAGCAATATTGAGGTATCAAATAATCCTACAACTCTAGGCTACATACTTTAATTCCTAACAAATCACAAATTCACCAGCATACATTACCCCATAGACTGGAGGTGGAGGATAAGTAGAACATACAAGGTTTGGTTGACAAATATTTAGCTTCACATACCTTGCTAGAGTGTCCAGCTTTGTGGCTCCAAAGGAAGTAGGTTACTCTCAGGAGCAACATCTAACTTCTGATGTCATTTAAAACCTGATTGCTTGAAATTAATTTATGGGAATACAAATTGTCCCAAGTCTCTTCCATTCCAAGTCTCCCTGCTCCCCCCTATATAGTAGTATATTACCAGATAGCTCCAGATAGTATATTATACAGTACTATATATAGTATATTCTTGTTTGCCTCTAAAAAGTTAGTCTGTATCTAAAAAGTTATATGCTAATAGCTGTCACCGTAAGACTTGTCCAGTGTTAATTGCCTTGCTTTTTGGATCTTTTTGCAATGTTAGATTTGTTAAAGTAAGTAATGTTCACTTACTGCTTCAAGATGTTGGCTGTCATGAGCCGAACGTGTGCAGTTGCTTTCATTTTTTGTAGAATTTTACCCATGGAACAAAACCTCAATACCTTGATTATGGGACCACCATGGAATAAGATTATACATTTTTGATCAAGCTATCTTAAATCTTGACAGTCATCGCCCTGTACGAATTCTAAATCATACAATGTTGACGGGTTTTTTTTTTTTGGATAGTCTACCTGGTTACTCAATCGATGAGTATGGTGGTGATTACTACTGATAACAAGCATAGTGGGCATGAGGAGTGTTATTGTTCTTATTTTATTTAGTGTGGGTGTATGCATACATTCTACTAATACCCTCATTATGTCTACAGAGTCTAGTTTTGTCAACTTTACTGTCAACTTTTTAATTTTTCTTTTCTTTTCCTATTTTTCTCATGATTTTTCTTTTTACCTAGTGCACCCTTGCACTCAGATAGTCAATTAACTGATGCCACAGGGCCCACCTGTAGCTTTAATAAGCTTGGCCTTTTTTGTTTTTCATTAGTCACTGAAGATGGCTTAGTGCTGAAATGCTTCCATTTTTTGATATACATCCAGTAAATTAACAAGACAGAGTATGCACTTATGTCATGTAAATGCTGGAGATGTTGGATATAAGTGCAGAATATCTTTTAATGATAGTAAACAGATAATTAAGCAGAATACCAAAAACAAGAATCAAGAGCACAAACTAGAGTAAACATGGGAGCAAACAAAAGGAGCATAAACAGCATTAAACAAAGTTAAACACAACAAAGGCTTGACAATGAACTGGACAGAAACCATAGCTTAAATAGGGTCTCCATTCGTGCTCAAACTGAGTTCAGGTGTGTGTGACTGAGTGCAGTTGTTACTGGAAAGTGTACTCAGGGTGTGAAAACCCAGAAGCACTGTCTTATTGGTGCGGATGTGACAGCTTAAGAATGCATTTTTTCTTTATGATTGAAGTTGTTCTTAATTCACACCCAAAGACCCAGTTTAATTCGAGTTGAGCATGTCTGCTCCTTCAGTAATCACGGAGTCCCAAAGTAATTGGAGCAGCCAAAAACCAAAGGGAAAAAAGGTTTAAAAAAAGAAAGGAAGAGAAATAAATACTCAGCCTGTTTAAAAAAGGGGGGGACTTTTTTTGAAATCAGTAGAGAAAGTAAGACACTGAAAAAAGATGAGAAAAATCAAGAGAAAATGAGACAGACATTTGAAAAAGACAGTGCCCCACACCTTCATGGAGCCAGAAAGACACAGCCCAACATGGATAGTACACCACCCCCATATTTAGAGAGTCGAATTCCAGAAGGACAGTATCCTGTGGTGAAGGTAGAGGGAGGCATACAGATAAAAAGGGAAATAGAAGTAGAAGAAAAGGAGCAGGAAGTTGAAGAACAGATAGAAAGACCACAACATACTTCAAAGCAGGAAAAGAAAGAACATGAGTGCTCTACAGGAACAATAGTAGATTGTTATAAAGATGTGAAAGAAGCTTTCAGAGGTGTAGAAAAGAAAATGGGAGAAAGCAAAACATGTTTGGAGGCAAAGATGAAAGAAAAAGAAGCACAGTATCAAGCAGAAATTGACAAAACTATGCAAGAGTTAGATAAGGCAATAAGCGTTCTTAAAGAATGCTTAGGGGAAGAAGAAGAACCTGACAGAGAGGAAGAAATAGAAGAGACAGATGAGTTACAAAGACAGCCAGTTGAGTATTGGGTAGAATTTGAACAAGTAAAAGCTCAACCTGTGAGAAGAAAGTTGAGAGATAGACCTAAAATAAAACCACCCCAAAAACTGTGTGCCCATAATTCTGGACAGTTTCCAATTTTAGTTAAAGGAAGACAGACAGCATAAATTCCATGGCAAACACAAGACCTTGAGGGTTTGCTGGGGTCCCTACCTAGCATACATGAAGGGGCCAACAAGTAGATAAGGGAATTTGAAGAAAAGACAGTGGGAAAGATGCTGGCAATTAGTGATGTGAAGGCGGTTTTGGCCAGAGTGATTGGTCAATCAGCTATAGAAGAAACACTGCTGGTTCAGGTGGAAGGTAGGCTAACACCTACAGTATGATGGTTGACACTG
The DNA here is from genome assembly GCA_028877455.1 of Bagre pinnimaculatus. Classification (NCBI taxonomy): domain Eukaryota; kingdom Metazoa; phylum Chordata; class Actinopteri; order Siluriformes; family Ariidae; genus Bagre; species Bagre pinnimaculatus. Next base: position 181 of record JAPEKL010204963.1, on the reverse strand, counting down.
GAGCAACTTACACTTGCATAAGTCCAAATTATGCCTGACATCTCCCTACGTGGCGGCACGGTGGTGTAGTGGTTAGCGCTGTCGCCTCACAGCAAGAAGGTCCTGGGTTCGAGCCCCGTGGCCGGCGACGGCCTTTCTGTGTGGAGTTTGCATGTTCTCCCCGTGTCCGCGTGGGTTTCCT
>JAPEKL010204745.1:0-10226 GCA_028877455.1 Bagre pinnimaculatus | reverse complement strand
TAGATGTAATAGTTTTTGTTGTGGGGTGTACTCATTTTTGCACCACCCTAATTTGAGTAAAACTGAAAAATGTGTAATCTGAGTTATATTATTAACCTTACTTTCATGTTATAAGTTAAACAGATGGTATATTAAACTTTGTCTTGTCAATATTTTGGAAATTGTTTGTGTTCATTGAGATATTGTTTAAAATGTTACTTTTCAAAGGGGGTGTACTAATTTACGCTGAGGACTGTAACTCATCCATTTTTTTGGTGATGGATCTGGCGTTGGTGAGGAAAATGCTGGGAAGAGGTGGTTTCTGTGGTTGTTTCTTTAGCCTAGCAAGTAGGCCCAATCAGCATCCGTGCTTTTGTTTCCTGTGTCTGCACCACCTTCGACACTTGCCGGAGCTGATAACAATCTATGGAGAGCCCGATGTTCTGGCTATCTCCTCCAGTATGTTGTGTGTCCACAGAAAATCACTTGTAACTGCTTGATTGCATCGATATCCGATGTTCAAACTATCCAGTCAACTATAGATGGGATTCACCTGACTAAACATTAAATTATTAATGAGCAGACAAACAAACAAAAACATACAAAAGAAGCACCAGACCAGAGAGTGAAGAGCCACTGCATCTGTGCGCACTGCCATCTTGAAAGAATACAAGATGGAAGAGAAAGACAATTTCTGGAGTGAGTTGGATGAAGTAGTGGAGAGTGTACCCAAGGAAGAGAGTGCTTACTGGAGCAGACTTCAATGGGGACATTGGTGAAGGGAACAGAGGTGATGAGGAGATGATGGTAGATATGGAGTCAGTGAGAGGAATGTGGAAGGACAGATGGTGATGGATTTGGTAAAAAGAATGGAAATGTCTGTGGTGAATACATATTTCAAGAAGAGGGATAAACACATGGGTGACATATAAGGGTGAAGGAAGGTGCACACAAGTGGATATTATCCTATGCAGGCAGTCCAATCTGAAAGAATTTGGAAACTGCAATGTGGTGGCAGGGGAGAAGGTAGCTGGCAGCATTAGATGGTGGTTTGTAGGATGATTTTGGAGAATAAGAAGAGGAAGGGAGTGAAGGCTGAGCCAATAATTAAATGGTGGAAGTTCTAGAAGGAAGACTGTAGGGTGGAGTTCAGGGAGGAGTTAAGGCAAGCACTGCATGATAGGGAAGAGTTACTGGATGGCTGGGCAACTACTGCAAATGTGGTGAGGGAGACAGCCAGGAAGGTATGTGGTGTGTCATCTGAACAGAGTAAAGAAGACAAGGAGAATTGGTGGCAGAATGAGGATGTAAAGGAAAGTATATGGAGGAAGAGGTTGGTAAAGAAGAAATGGGATAGGAAGAGAGATGAAGAAAGTAGACAGGGGTACAAGAAGATGTGGTGTAATGTGAAGAGAGGTGGCAAAGGAAAAGGCATATGTCAAGCTGTATGAGATGCTGGCCTCTAAGTAAAGAGAAAAGAACTTGTACCAATTGGCTAGACAGTGGGACCAAGCAGGGAAGGATGTGCAGCAGGTTAGGGTGATGAAAAATAAAGATGTAAATGTACTGACAAGTGAGAAGAGTGTGTTGATGAGATGGAAGGAGTGCTTTGAAGGACTAATGAATAAAGACTGTGTGTGTGTGTGTGAGAGAGAGAGAGAGAGAGAGAGAGAGGTGGATGGTATGGGGATTGTGAATCCAAATTTATGGATCATGAATCAGGAAGTGCAGTGGATTAGCAAGGATGAAGTGAGGACAGGTATGAAAAGGATGAAAAATGGAAAGGCGGTTGGTCCAGATGGCATACCTGTGGAGGCATGGAGATGTTTAGGAGAGATGTCAGTGGATTTTTTAACTACTGTTTAATACAAACTTGGAAAGTGAGAGGATGCCTGAGGAGTGGAGAAGAATTATACTGATATCGATTTCAAGTATAAGGGTGATGTTCAGAGCTGTAGTATCTACAGGGGTGTAAAGTTGATCAGCTACACCAGTTATGACAGTTATGATCAGTTATGAGAAAAAGTAGTAGAATCTGGGTTAAGAATATCGGTGGTGATTTACAAGCAGCAGGATGGTTTCATGCCAGGAAAGAGCACTACAGATGTAATGTTTGCTTTGAGAATATTGATGCAGAAGTATAGAGATGGTTAGAAGGAGTTACACTGTGTCTTTGTGGACTTAGAGAAAGCATTTGACAGGGTGCCAAGAGAGGAGGTATGGTATTGTATGAAGAAGTCTGGAGTGACAGAGAAGTATGTAAGAGTGGTGCATGATATGTAAGTGGGTAATGTGACAGTGATGAGGTGTGTGGCAGGAGTGATGGATGGGTTCAAGGTGAAGGTTGGATTACATCAAGGATTGGCTCTGAACTGTTTCTTGTTTGCAGTGGTGATGGACCGGATGACAGACAAGATTAGGCAGAAATCTCCATGGACTATGATGTTCTCAGATTGCACTGTAATCTGTAGTGAGAGTAGGGAGCAGGTTGAAGAGAGCCTGGAGAAGTGGAGAGAAGCATGGGGCATTGGAAAGAAAAATGAAAGTCAGTGGGAGCAAGAAGGAATAAATGTGTGTGAATGAGAGGGAAGATGGTGGAATGGTGAGGATGCAAGGAGCAGAGGTGGCAAAAGTGGAGGAGTTTAAATACTTGGGGTCAACTGTTCAAAGTAACGCTGAGTGTGGAAGAGAGGTGAAGAAAAGAGTGCAGGCAGGGTGGAGTGGGTAAAGAAGAGTGTCAGGATTGCAACAGAAAGGTACCAGCAAGAGTGAAAGGGAAGGTGTACAAGATGGTACAACCATGTTTATATATATATATATATATATATATATATATATATATATATAATGAGCTGGAGGCAACAGAATTAAAGATGCTAAGATTTGCGCTGGAAGTGATGAAGATGGGCAGAATTAGCAACAAATAAATTCAAGGTATATCCCAGGTTGGACAGTTTGGAGACGATTGAGTTGGTTTGGATATGTGGGCATGAGAAACATTCTGTCTGCCATTTTATAGAGAAATGCATCCATTCTAAATTGGGAGGAACTTCAACATGCAGCAAGACAATGACTCAAAACATACTGCCAACACAACAAAGGATTTCATCAGGTGAAAAAAATGGAAGGTTTTAGTTTGGCTGAGTTAATCACCAAACCTTAACACAATCAAGCATGCATTTTTGAAGAGGAGACTGAAGAGACACACACACACAAAAAAAACTGAAAATAGCTCTGATACAAGCCTGGAAAAGCATCACAAAATAAAAATGCAATAGTTTGCTGATGTCAGTGGGTTGCTGGTTTGAGACAATTATTGCAAGCAAGAGATATGCAACCAAATATTAAGTGTTAATTACTTTAAGGCTATCTGTTCTAATATTTTTGTTCACCAAAAAATTGTGCGGTCTGTCAGCAAAGCTGTCACGTTTTAAGTTGTTTAACACATGTTGATGCAAATATCAGGAAATGAAAGCTGAAATTCTGATCTATCATCTCATATTCATCTTCTGATCTCAAACCCAAATGTCTCCAGTCGAGCAAAAACAAAATAATTGGCCTTTCCCTTCCAATATTTTTGGAAGAGACTGTAATTTTACACTCCAGGTGTTAATTAACACCACTGATGTTCAAAACTTGATAGACAGTATTGCTAACTACATGGTTTTCCTGGAGAATGTGTGATAAGAGACAATTTTTGGCCCATGATGAAATAGGTATTTAGGAAAACTATAATACATAGAAGGACTGTAACACTGGGCAGCACAGTGGTGCAGTGGTTAGCACTGTCTCCTCGCAGCAAGCAGGTTCTGGATTTGAGAATGCAGGTTGATCAGAGGCCTTTCTGTGTGGAGTTATCATGTTCTTTTTGTATCTGTGTGGCTCTCCTCCGGGTGCTCTGGTTTCCTCCCACAGTTCAAAGCTATGCAGATTAGGTCAACTAGCTACGGTACTCTAAAAATCACCTATACTGTAGGTGTGAATGTTAGTGTGAATTGCTATTTGTCTCTCTGTTGGTCCTGTGATAGATTGGCGACCTGTCCAGGGTGTACCCCACCTCTCACCTATAGTCAGCTGGGATTGGCTTCATTCACCTGCCACATGCAATGGATAAGTGGTATAAAAATATGAATGAATGAATGAATGAATGAATGAATGAACTTTAAGTACCGCTTGACAACTAGGCTACTTTTGTGACCACTGTCAAAGCACATACAGATGTCAGTCTTCCTAACAACCAACAAAGTAATTCAACACATTAAATAGGATTTTTGTGACACTGTCAATTTTTTAAATGTGAAAGAACACATAGTCAACTACAAGAAAAAAAAAGGTATACGGTTTAATTGCTTCTACATGCAGCAGGATTTTCATCTTAGCCAATTATTAATGAAATGGCATATCAGCTGTATTGCCCTCAGCATTGTTTACTTATTCTGACATGAGTCTTTATTATTTAATAAGATCTTATATTGATGTAGGATACATGATTTTCATTACTGAAATTCCTATTTACTCTGAGCTTTTGACGGCTTAATAGGTTGCCTTTATCACCAATTCACATTGGCTTTTAAAGTGCAATTTTCACCTCATGCAATAGCAAATTTGTTGGCAGTAAGTGTGAATAATGAACTATAGCTGTAGTAAATTTAAGAATTATTTTAGTCACAATCAGCCTAATTTATCAAGATATATAAATCATTCATATTAGTGTGTCCACAAGAAATTTGGTAGTCATAAAATTTCTGTAAATTCGGAAAAAGTTCATATCCTACTTGTGCTCCTGTGTGTGTGTAAATTTAGGCCTATACAGTACAAGCAGCTTGGCTCACCTCAAATTTATCAACTTCAAACCTTATAATTTGCTTGGATTACTGCACTTTAATATATCCAGTATACTATCAACTTTAAATTTTTTTTTTATTACATTTACAGAAGTCCTTATACAGAGCAACTTTTTTTTAAATTGTTTATTTAGCAGAAGCCCTTATCTAGAGCAACTTAGAGAAGTATCTTGTAGTCTGTATTAAAAATACATGCTCATGCTAGTTCACAAGGTCATGGACTAAATGAACCACTGAATTTTTTTTTTTTGTGAAAACCAATCATTTATATTATTGGCATTAATTAAAATTAAGGGAAAAATAAAGAAAGCAAGCCAGCATAATCCCATAAATTAAGACAAAATAACACTAATAATTTAATGATGAGAAAAGAAATGCAGCTGTACATTTGGAGGACAGGATGGTCTGTCTGCACAAAGCTGTAAGCTAGAAACAAAGACCTCAGCTGATGGAAAATTTAGCATTCACTTGTGAGTGAAAGGATGTTTAAAGACCAGTGTGTTTTTCTCCACAAAATGATGGCTGGGTTAAAAATCCTTTCCATTTATCATGTTATCTTCTTTTAACACTGTACACGTTGGCCAAGACACTTCAAAAATTAATACAAAAATAGCATGTTCCTGTTATCAATATACTGTGTGTTAACTATAAGAACAAGACAGAGAGTGGAGTCACATTCAACATGTTTACTGTAGCAGAAACAGAAGACTGTGTTAATTAAAATGGGTCCGTGTTACACCATCAATATAGCTCAACTATATTCTTTACAGAACACCTCCCCCTTAAAGTAAGAAACCCCTCTAAACAACAAACAGGGTTCAAAGGTAACACTCTCTTACAGGTATCACAAAATGTACAAACCTGAATTATAAACATGAGTATTGTATTACTCAATCTTTGCAAAACATTAATAGAACACATTTCACTTTTTCTTTTCTTTTCTTTTCACATATCACATTTCTCTTTCCTTTTTTCTTTCTTTTTCCACCAGTCTCTTACAACAGTCTCTGACAAATCCAGACGCATGGGAGGATGTGACACTCGGCCTGAGGATGTCACATATGTGTGAGTTGCATCTGTATGTTTGTGGTTGTTTGTGTCTTTGATGGTGTGAGTGGATGTAACAGTGTTACCTGGCTCTGGGGTTGTATCAGGTGTGTCAGTTGTGTCAGGTGTTGATGTCTGGAGCTGTGTATCTTGTACTGAGCACATTGTGTGTGGGGTTTTGTCTGATCTGTCCTTCATCAGTGTGTATGATGTAAGACCTGGGTGTTGTTGCCTTCTGAATTACAGTCCCTTGTTTCTTCTCTCTCTGCAGCCACACATTTTGACCGGGCTACAGCTGCAGTAGGGGACGAGCTCTGTGACGGAGGTTGTAACGGCATTGTTTGTTTTCCTTTGCTTGCTTTTCAGACTTCCAGAATCCTCTGATGTTTGGCCACCGGGGATGCAGTGCTGCTGGAAGTCGTGGTATGTTGGAGTGAATTTGTCTTCCCATGAGGAGTTGTGCTGGGGAGTAGCCACTCTCCAGGGGTGTAGCACGATATGTCAGCAGCGCCTTTGCTTTGTTGTCTCCTCCTTTCCACAGTCCTTTTACTGTGGCCACTGCCCACTCTGCCTTCCCATTGGCCTGTGGGTATCTAGGGCTGCTTGTGACATGAGTAAATCCGTACTCAGTGGCAAAGTCCTTAAAAAGTGAACAGCTGTACTGCGGCCCACTATCCAACATTACAGTCTTCAGTATCCCATGGTGGCTGAATACATCCTTGAGGACAGCCACAACTGTGTCAGCAGAAACTACCTTGAGGTGGGCTACCTCTATGTAGCATGAAAAGTAGTCCACTATGAGAAGGTATGACTTTTTCTCCCAGAAGAATAAGTCTGAGCCGACTCATTGCCAGGGTCTCTCTTGCACGGGCGTGGTCAGCAGTGGCTCTATCTGTTCTGCCCTATGCTGTGAGCAAGTGCTGCAGTTTTTCACCAGCTGACTGATATGCACAGGCAGTCCTGGCCACCAGACTGACTGGCTGGCCCTTGCTCTGCACTTGATGATACCTTGGTGCCCACTGCGAAGATCATGAAGGATCTCCTGTCTCATGCAGTGCGGAATCACAATCCTTTGACCTCTGAGAAGTAGCTGTCCAGCCAAGATAAGGTTATTTATTTCAGGCCAGAAAGGGGCCAGCTCCAGGCGTAGTGCATGCCTTTCTGGCCACTCAGTCTCACAGTAATTGATTACCTTTGCACAGACAGGGTCAGCTTTCTGTTTCTCTTTGATTACCTTTAATCTGGCTTCTGTGGCTGGAAGGCTCTGAGTGAATGCATCCACGAACACTTTGACATCTGCCTCGTTCTCCTTTTCCTCCTGTGTGAAAGTGTGCTCCACAGGGGCCCTTGATCAAGTGTCTGCGGTTATTAAGCACTTACTGGGCATGTGCATGATGTCAAAAGAGAACCTCAATAGCCTCAGCCTGAATCTCAGCACTCTCTGGGGAAGTTCATCGAGAGCCTTGGTACTTAGCAATAGTACTAGTGGCTTGTGGTCTGTCTCCAATCTGAACTGCAGTCCCAGGAGGTAGGATGACAGATGCTCACATGCCCACATAGCTGCCAAAGCTTATTTCTCTATTTGTGCATAATGTTTTTCAGAGTCTGACATAGCTCTAGAGATGAATGCGATGGGTTTCCATGTTCCATCTGGTTGCTGTTGGGTCAAGACTCCCCCCCAGTCCAAATGATGAGTCATAAGCAGACATGCATGTTTCAGCTGTTTGGTGAATAGACAGCCAACACTTGTGGGGAACTCAGTTCCTCTTTCAGTCTTTGAAATGCCTCCTTCTGGGGTGCTTCCCAACACTACTCGTTCTTTCCACAGAGTAGGTCTTTGATCAGGTGAGTGTATGATGCGAGGTGGGGCAAAAACTCACTGAGGTAGTTGGCCATTCCCATCACTCTCGTCACACCTTTGACATCAGTTGGTTCAGGCATCTCTTGTATCGCTCTGATCTTGCCTGGGTCTGGTGTCACACTGTCTGCAGTGACACGGTGGCCCAGGAATATTATGCTGTCTTTGGTGAACTCACATTTCTCTCCATTTAACATCAGTCCCTCTTCCTGAAGTTTCTTTTGGACCTGACTCAGTCTCTCATTGTGCTGGGCCCTGTTCTCACCATACACAAGTATGTCATCAGTGTGATACATAATGCCTGCATATCCTTCCAGCATCTGAGACTTGCGGCGCTGGAAGTGTTCTGGGGTGGATGAAATTCTGAATGGCAAGCGATTAAATACATATCGCCCGAATGGGGTGATGAAAGTTGTCAGGAGCTTGCTTTCTTCTGACAACAGGATCTGCCAGAAGCCAGAGGTTGCATCCAGCTTTGTGAAGACCTTTGCCCCAGCAAGCATTCCGAGTGTATGGTCTACTGCTGGGAGAATGTCTCTCTCTCTCTCTCTCTCTCTCATAACCCACTTGTTTAGGTGTGTTAAGTCCATGCACAGACATATTGGTATTTTCCCACGAGGCTTGGGCACTAGGACCATGCCAGCACACCACGGTGTGGGTTGTGTCACTTTGGAGATCACACTCATACTGTCCATGCGATTCAGATCTGCTCTCATCTTGTCATGCATATGGAGAGGCATGCGGTGCGGAGATGACAAGGCATATGGGACCGCATCCAGTTCCACCACAATTGTGTAGGGTTCCTTTAATTTCCCTAATCTGGAAAATACAGAGGGAACTGAGTTTTGAAGTCCTCCTGTAGGGCTTCCACTGTACAGTATGGACACGCTTCACCAGTTTGAGAGCCATTATTGCTGGGAGACCTAAAAGAGGCTTTGACAGTTCTTTAACAACATACACAAATTGTTTAGTTGCTCTCTCTTTGATGGTCAGGTTCCCCTCAAAACATCCTTTAACATCCAGTCTGTGATGTCCTGGACCATACAACACCTTATGAGGCTGGTTCAGTGCTCCCGTGTATTTTACTGGAATAAGTGTTGCTTGGATTGCAGTAACTGCTGCTCCCATATCCAGATTGAAAGCAGTCTCCTCACCATTCAACTGCAACACACCAATCCATTCCTCCTCTTCCTCTGAGTACACTTCTCCCAAAAAAGCAAATTCCTCCTCCTCTTGACTCCCCACGTACTCCTGTGTAATATCATCCATACCCTTGGCTGACCTGCATTTTTTTGCAAAATGTCCTTTTTTATGGCATTTCTTACACACCGCCTCATGGGTGGGACAGTCTTTCCAGAGGTGTCTCTTGGTGTTTCCACATCTGCCACATCCTGCTGACTGGCTGTCTGTTTTCTCTTTTATCCATTTCTGTCCTTTGCTGTGTTTTTTGTATATTGCTTCAACATGCCCTGTTGCTGGCTCTGTCCCTCTCAGCACTGGCTGTTTTTCACTGCTGTGCTTTGTCTGATTTTCATCATTGCTTTTTCTAATGTCAGCTCTGGGTCTAGCTGCGAACTTTCTGACAGCTTAGCATCTTGTATGCCGACCACTATTTTGTCTCTTATCAACTCTTCTCTCAGATCTCCGAACAGACAGTGTTCTGCCAGCATGTGTACAGCAGTTATGAAGGACTCAAGACTCTCACCCGGCTCTTGAATCCAACGATTGATGCATGCTCTTTTGAAGATAACATTCTGTTTGCTGACGTAGTGTTTCTCAAATGCCTCCATGACCAACTTGTAAGACTTTTTCTCGGCTTCTGTCAGAGGTAAAACATTGAGGATATCTTTAACATCATCACCGGCCATGTACATAAAAGCATTCACTTGAAACTCCTCTGACCGCTTGTCCAGCCCTGATGCTATTCTGTAGCATTCAAACTGCTTCATCCATCTTGGCCAATCATTAGGATTTGAGAAGTCAAACTTGCCTGGTGGGTTTAGCTGTGGGGCTAATTGTGGCTGTGCCACCTGCTGCTGTCATGCTCTCTCATTATCCATATTCCTTCTGTCATCTTTTCCTTCTTATTTTGTTGTCAGGCGTAATTCGTCTTAACGTCGTTCTACCGCCACACTTCTGACACCATGTTATGTTATAACTATACTGTGTGTTAACTATAAGAACAAGACAGACAGCAGAGTCATGTTCAACATTGTAGCAAATCCCTAATGTGGGTGGAGTATAGAAGTATGGCAGGCGGAACCTGAAGTTCTTACAAACGTTTATTTTTTTAAAGAGAGGTATATAGCTTTTCAGCCTCACTCCCACACATGCGCACACACACATGCATTCTGGTCGGGAGCCTCTTTTCTCTGCTCTCCCTCTCCTTTTATGGTCCATCCCTGTAACAAACACACACATATTAATTGACAGCAGGTGGAATGACTTAGCCACTTACCTTCCCGACCCCGCCCTCCATTCACAGACTGCTGCTTGGC
>JAPEKL010204600.1:0-10237 GCA_028877455.1 Bagre pinnimaculatus | reverse complement strand
AGCAAAGTCCCTCACCAGGCTCCTATACTCCTCCTCTCTGTCATCCCTGATACACCCCATGATGGCTGTCTCATCGGCGAACTTCTGAATGTGACACAGCTCCGAGTTGTAGCAGAAGTCCACGGTGTACAGGGTGAAGAGAAGAGGGGCCAGCACCGTGCCCTGGGGTGCTCCAGTGCTGCTAATCACAGTATCAGACATGATGTCCTTCAGCCTGACGTACTACGGCCTGTCGGTGAGGTAGCTGGAGATCCAGGTGACCAGGTAGGGGTTAGTGCTGGATTGGAAAGCAACAAACCTAATGCAGTGTCACACTCTGGCTCCACCTACACAAGACTGTACCATGTAATGAATAGGGAGAGGGGTGAAATATAAAAACTATCTATTCTAATAATTTTGCTGAAAATGGAAAACCAAACCAGAATATGATTGTATTTGATTGTTTTAAAAGACAAAATTATGAAAGATATTTTTTATTAAATTAACTTACATATGGTAATAATATTAATATCGTCCTCTGAGGGCACTCTGTCAATGCTGGGCCCTTAGAATAATTTTGCTGAAAATGGAAAACCAAACCAGAATATCATTGTATTTGATTGTTTTAAGAGACAAAATTATGAAAGATATTTTTTATTAAATTAACTTACATATGGTAATAATATTAATATCATCCTCTGAGGGCGCTCTGTCAATGATGGGCCCTTAGAATCGTCCTAACTTCCCCGCAATGGCACCCCTGAGTCTGACAGATCTACAGAGGCAAAAAAAAGTAAAGCCTGGGGAACCTTCTGGACCCTGGAAAGGTTTTAGAAGTCTACAGTTGACATCAAGTTTAAGGTCTCATTGTTGAAAGTATCAGTTCTAAGTGTGTTCCTCTATGGATGCGAGACATGGGTCCTGACATCTAACTTGTGTGAAATCCTAGAGGTCTTTCAAAGATAGTGCTTCCGAATCATGTTGAATATTAAACGGCTATACCATGTAAGTAAGGAAGACCTATATGCTTGGGTGCATGATTGACAACTGTCCCTAGCAGTGAAAGAAAGACAACTTCATTGACTAGGCCACCAACTCCACCAGTTCAAGAAGGATTTGATAAAGTTTGCTCTATGGACCCCAGAACATGGTTGTCGATCAAGAGGTGGGAAGAGAATGCTTTACCCAGAGTATATTGGAATGATTTTGCACCCTGGCTCTGAAGTGACTCTGACACTAAGTGAGATACATCAAGCAGTACAAGTCCGTGTACCTTGGGGAAGGTTGTGGTGGCCGCCTGCAGAACACAAACTCCTCCGTGATCTGTAGACGACAGTTTTCTTACATACGCAAGGCTATGTAGTGCTGTATGGAAATCAGACACCCTCTCAAAAAAAAAAAAAAAAGATCAGCTAGGCTTCTCCAAATTCTAGATTGATCATTCAGTCTTTGGGTGCTTTTATATTGTGAATGAGATGCAAGATATGTGGTTTTGAAAACAAATGGCAGTAGCACAATGGTGAGAGAGCAAGTGCGCAAAACCACTTGTCCGTTTATAGTTTTACGAACAAATACCTGGCTTTCTATGTTAGCCACTGCTGCTCTATTCTTATTTTTATACAGATTACCTCATCCACCTGTCCTTTAAAACACTTTACAGGAATAAACTAGGGAGATCATATTAAACTGAAGGGAAAATGTACTAAAGAATAAGTGGGGTGTGTGTGTGTCTCAGGAACGGAAGCGAATTGCTCCATCTCAGGTGCTAAACCCTACAGGGCCCCTGGATGCTCAAACTCCATCTCTGCAAGCTCATAATCTGCTGTGGTTTCAGAGAACGCAGCTGCCTCGGCTGTCAAAACCCATGCCCTGCTGGCTCCATGGCTTTGCCACACGAAGGTTCTCTCTCTCTCTCTCTCTAACACACACACCCTTTCAAAGCATGAATGCCACAGCTACTACAGGTGCAGGCATCCAACCACATTTAGCACCTTATGTCAGATGTCCTATTTTAAACTACTGCATAGATGCTCTTTTTATTTCTTCATCTTTCTCAGGGAAGCAGAGCAGCTACTGCAGGATAAGCAGCAGGGCTGTTTCCTGTTGAGGCTCAGTGAGTCGAAGGTTGGCTTTGTGCTCTCTTATAGGTAAGCACCCATATGAAAGCATACCCTTTGCATCTACATATGTGCACACAATTACGCACATTCAAATGTTATTCAATTCCAGAGGTGCAGATAAGTGCCGTCACTTCATCATAGAGGAAGAATGCGATGCATCTGGGATGAAAGGTCAATACATCATAGCTGGCGAGAACAGCAGGCACTGCAGTCTTGAGGAACTGATAAACTACTATACCCACAATCCAGTGGGGCCTTTTAACGAAACACTCACTGTGCCTTGTGTGCAGGTATGATTCTGTCTACACATGCTAATACACAGACATCCTCTCTATCTTCCATTTACAATTATTTAACCTTTATACCTCACACTGAATTTCTCAACAGTTCTTTCTTCTTTTTGCCTGAAAGTGGATTATGATGAATGATGCTACTGTCTTTATGTGCCTGATGTGGCTTAATAATCACTAATGGATATGAAAAATATATAATTTTTTTTGGAATGATAAAAAACCTTAAATCACAGTGATCTGAGAATGACTAGATAAAACATAGCTACAAACAGCAATCAATGGGGTCCAAGCACCCTTCACAAATAGCGCCCCAGGTGCCAGGTCTTGCCAAGTAACAGAACAAAGAACAGATGTTATCTCAGTGCTGAAACTGGTGCTGGATTATGTCTCTGGGCTACGCTACCCATCAGCCCCTGCTCATCATGGGAGTCGGGCACAAGCCCAACTGAGCACCTACACCTGTGCCTTATTGTGTCTTGTTAGTCACACTGTTGAAGTTCTGGGTTTTGTGCACGTCTTTGTCAAGCCTTTGTTGTGTTCATGCCTCATAGCATTTTGTTTTGCTCATGTTCATGCTTCTTGTTCTCATGGTAATCATCTTGCTTGTTATTTTTTGCTTATTAAAAAGAGATTCTGCATTTGCTTCTACCTACCTTTCCTGACACCAGTCTTATCCAGAACAGGCCAGTATGGTTTCAGGTTTTCATTCCAGCTAAACAGAAGCCACACCTGATAGCCTGTTGAAAGCCAATATCAACTAAGTAAACAGGCGGAATCAGATTTGGCTCTTGCTTGATTGTAACGAAAACCTGAAAACCACACTGGCCCTTTGCAGATTAGATTATAAACCATTGCCACAGATGAGCATACTTTTCAAGTTTTACGACGATAGCACAATGCTAACTTTTTGCTTGTTGTAGTTCCAATTTTGACCACTAGGTGCAATAAGAACTCTCTGGATGTTAAGTGGGACAATGCTCATGCTGCCCAACAGTAGTGCAAAAGTGAGCAAATCAGTAGGTTTGTGTGTGTGTCAAATAGCAACATAGATAAAATTGTTGGTTACTAAATAGTGGTCATTTAAAATGTGTGGAATTGTCAAGGAGTATGAAGATTAAGAAATCTAAAACAGCCAATATGAACTATAAACGTGACAACTAAAAAAAGGTTCTCTGCCCACTTGCATCATTGGAGAAGCCACCACTGTCCAAATGTAGCCTTTTCTGAAAAAAAAGTGTATTTAAAAAAAAAAAACCACCCTTCCTTGGGTCATCTGAAGAAAGTAAGCAATTACAAATACAGATGTGCCAATATCTACAGTTTGTTGGTCACCTTTATAATTCTTGACCCCTTACTCTGATGATACAAGAGGTGCCCCCCCCAAAAAAAAAGACACTTTTCTACTTTCTCAGCTAAAGCTGTCAGACCAAATGTGAATACAATTCACCTGGTGAAAAAGTCCAGTCAAGAAATGGCCTTTAGGCAAATCTGTTTAGCTATGTGCGAGAGGGATCCTTTTTGATGTTGCAGGTGTTCATTATACACCATTTGGTGTAGATGTCCACAGTGACAGGAAAACATGACCCAGTAATGGACTGACCAGTCTTCACCACCTGATGCAGTGCTTTTCTGTTGGAGATGGAGAAATTTCCTTACCAGACAGTGATCCTACAGGTCAGGATGCTCTCTAAGACCCACCTGTAGGAGCAGGCAAGGATGGTCATGTGCATGCCAGTCCTCGTCCCTTTTCTTAGGAAGTAGAGGTTTTGTTGTGCCTTCTTCATTCATGACCAGGTGTTGATGGACCATGAAAAGGCCATTCCTGTCCATTTCTACTGCCACACCACCATTGTATAGAGGAGTGTGAGATACTTGAGTCCTTCTGAAGTTGTCCTTGCACCAGACCTCAAGCTCTCTCATTTCCTGTCTGTAAGTCATCTCATCGTTGCTGGTGATGAGCCTCTCAACAGTGGTGGTGTCAGCAAACTTAATGATGTGGCTTGGTGACATGATCTTGAGTGAGCAGAGTGTACAGAGGACACAGCATCTAGGGGTTTCTAGTGTTCAGCCAGTTCACCAAATTAGAAAAGATGCCGGATGTGAAAGACACATTTGCTTCTGTTAGCAGTTACTTTTGACATTATTAAAGTGAACTTTAATCTGCTAATTAACCAACCAAGAAGACAGGGCTGCAGTCTCTTTAGTCATTTAAAAAAAAAAATTGAGGCACTGTTTATTGTTAAGTAGCAATCACACTGGACTATTACTTTGCTGTATTCTTACTGTTATTTGTTGCACATCTGGGAAAAAAAAAAATTACCACAGTGGTGCAGCAGGTGGGCGGTGCAGTGGTGCAGTGCTTAACACTGTCCCCTCACAGCAAGAAGCTTCTAGGTTTGAACCTTGCGTCCAACTGGGGCCTTTCTGTATGGAGTTTGCATGTTCTCCCTGTGCCTGTGTGGGTTTCCTCCCACAGTCTAAAGACATGTGGATTAGGTCAACTGGCTACTCTAAATTGTCTATACAGTAAGTGTGAACGTGAATGAATGTTCATCTCTGTTAGCCCTGCAATAAATTGGCAACCTGGTAGGATGTACCCTGCCTCTTGCACAGTGTCAACTAGGATTGGCTCCAGTGTCTCCCATGACCCTGAAGCATAAGTGGTATAGATAATGAATGGAGCTCCAGGGTCCAAGATTCAGTCCAGGATTAGGTTATCGTTAGTGAAGACTCATGTTATTCCAATGTCTGTGTTGGTTTCTTTTGGGTTCTCTGGTTTCCTCCAATTTCCAAAATATGACAGTATATGGACTGGCTGTGATATGAAAAAGCGTGTGCTGCAAGAGACTGGCATCAAATCCAGGGTGCATTGCTACATCACACCTAGTGTTCTTGCCCTAGGCTCTGGACCCACCACAACCCTGACAATAAGCATTTCCTAAGTGTGTGTGTCCACAGATATATGCTAGGGTTTTTGTGGTCAAATTTTTTCCCCCTCTGCCTTCAACAATTTCCTTGCAAATTTGGCTTCTCTAAAAATGTCACATCTACAGTGCACTGTAAAGTGCTAGTAATCTTTTGCAGGAGAGTGAGACATGCATACTCTATAGTGTCCTGTCTGGGCATGACTTTAAACTGCAACCAGTAGTGAGTTTCAGGTCGGGGAGGACTTGATTATCAGGGAACGTGGCATTACCCCTTAATCACCATTGCTCCCAGGTCTGCTCTGACCCGGAGTGGTAGCACCTACCTGGGTTCCAGCTATGGGTTAAATAGTACATCACCAATAAGGCGCTGGCAGCAGGGCACTTTTCAGTGTAATGTGGCAGATGAACCCAACAGGGTCAATGGTACACCACCAGATGGCATGCGGAAGAGCCACTCAAATGGCCAAATGGCCATCATTCAGCAAGGCAGTTGTCACTGCAGGGCAACTTCCATACTCATCAGGTCTGTGGCACTTTTGTGCACCACTTGGCATCAAGTCTGGAGAGACAACACAACGGGGGCACAACATCGCTTGTCTGTGCAAGGCACTTCGTTCAAAGAGCAGATAGGCTCATTCATGCCACCACTGTGGATGACTCTGTTGCGGGCCTCATGGCCCATCTGCGCACCCTAATGAAGCAGTCATCATCGCTAGCAATGGACAGCCGACATGACATAGTGCCCTGTCTATTTGTAATATTTGTACAATTAGCATTTGTCCTTTACATAGAGCTCTTGTGTCATATTTTCTGATTAGGTATTTCATCCCAAAGCTACTGATACTATATGTCTATAATAATAATTATAAAAAACAATTTATGTGATGCAAAGTAAAATGTACTCAGCTTAACTTCATTTACTACCTCTTCTAGCCTAATGGCATCTGCCAGGATAAAGCAAAGCTCGAAGTGAGAAACAACACAGAAAGAGAGGAAGAAACGGTAGCCACTCCACCAGCTAGCAGAGAATACCCTCCCACAGGCTCCACAGGACAGGATGTCCATGCTGCCCCAGAGTCAGCACAGTATGCTGTGGTCAGGAAAGCTCTGAGGAAGACTCACTCAATATCAGAATCCATGACTGCTTCTGACATGCAGCCACTTGTCCAAGAAGATACAGATAGAGAAACAAAAATCGAGGTATCACTTTACGATTCACAAAAATCTATGTATCTATCATGAGCAAACATTCTGATGTGAATGCCAAAAGCAAAACCTTATATTGATTTTATTTTTGGAAGAACCATTTGTATCAGCTGCCACTGACTACACAGAATTATTACAAAATTTAAGATATCAACACACAAATTCCTTCTACACGCTGGGTTGGATAGTCAGAATGCAAAACCTATTTCTTCTTTCCAGAACGACACACCAGAGCCTGTGTTTGGCAGTGCAGACATGTGTGTAGGAGGAGATGTGGCCCACCCTGTGGACGCCCCCTACGCACGTGTCAACAAACCCCAGCGGCCAGCACAGCCTTCCTCCATTGATGACCCTGATGCCAGCATATGGGGGGCATCAGCAGCCACTGATTCCCAGACTTTCCCCAATGCTGAAGCCATAGCAGAACAGAAATACTGGGAACTGGAGCCTGTGCATACTTATGAAGAGGCTCTGCACATACGTGCTCGTGATGATCAGATTGATTTCTATGCAGTTGGAAGGCATGGAGAAAATGCAAGGGATGCAGGTGAGGAGGAGGAGGGAGATGGATGAGAATTATGAGTTATAATGATAATAGTGGCTTTTACAATGGGCTGGCCTATCCATTTGATTATGTATAGGATTAAACCAAAGAATTTCTAAAGGGGGTAAAAAACCCTGCTCAATTTCAAATTATTTGGTGGTCCAGTCATAACTGTATGGCCTTAAACACCACACATCACCCCTTCCAAATGAGGTAGCTAGTTTAGAAACTAGCTAACCATGTTCAAGGTTGTCGATAAAGGTGTGAGGATTAATCGATCCCCGATCTATCAATCCGTGATTCAAAAAGCGATGAAAATTTAATGAATCACAATTCATTACCCCGCCTTTCGCCCATAGTCAGCTGGGATAGGCTCCAGCTTGTCTGCGACCCTGTAGGACAGGAGAAGCGGCTACAGATAATGGATGGATGGATGAATCATGATTCGCTGACAATTCATTAACAATGCCTAATTTCATCCAGATAACCCTAGATGCATTACAAATTGTGACAAACAGCATAATTTTGATATTAAAAATCGATTCGGTATCCAGAGCTATACGTGGATGTAGCCATGCTTGTGGTTATTATAGCAATCTCACACATTGCTTTGTGAACAACATGGCGGACGACTCAATTCTTCAAGCCATTGGCTTTTAAAAGCCCAGTTTCGCAGCATTTCTTACAATCTCAGTACCTTATGTACTCCTGAAACGTTGCATCTCAAGAAGTGGTGTTCACTTTAAGACACGACTGTATTTTTGTGTTTTAAAAGATTGAGACAAAAGTCTTGGTTTTTTTTTTTTTTAATTTCTTAGTGTTTTGCGGTTTGAAAATTAAAACATGCCAAAAATGACTGAACTGTGATGTTACATACAAAGTCAGTGGAGTGACTGGAGTCTGAATCAAGACTACAAAGGCAACACGACTTTTTTTTTTTTTTTTTATTGGTCTACATTTCTAGGCTGACAGTTAACAGAATATTGACAATGATTTGCACGAGTTATAAAATGACAAAAAATGTGAATCGTGATTCAAATCAAATCAGGTGGTCAAAATCGTGATTCAAATCGAATCGTAAAAAAACCAAATCATTACACCTCTAGTAGTCGAGTACCATTAACTAGTAAAGCTATGGCTACGTGTGCAAGTGCATTAAATAAACTGCAATTATTTTATACTGTATGTACTGTATAAATAAGGAGAATCACACAATGATGTGTTGCTTGAGGAAATTCTTCAACCACAGTGATCAGCTCAAAGTCTTGTAACAGCACCACCACAAATTTACCAGCAATTGCATTTTTTTAACATATTAAGTGAATGAGACATGTGTTATACATTTATAGTTACATTTCATGTTGTGGAATATCCTGAAGACAAGTTACACTACCTAGTTTAGATCATTCTCTCAGTCCTCCATCCTGAACAATTTCCCATGATATACAGTACAAGTCCCTGTGAACAAGCTGTTACGATAGAAAACAAACAACGTATTAGAAGGACTGTATTAAAGCTGTACTGCCTTACAGATTTTTCAACTTTAGGTCATAAAAAGAATTTTCACCGACACCCAATTATTTTTGTTTAGTGGCCTGAAAGCTACTAAATTCGAAATCAGACTTCCAATTTTATTAGGTTTTTAAAAATAGAACGATTAATGAATTTAGGGCCATGTGACCCTAAAATTCTCCATTTTTTTCCTGCTTCACCATGACGCAATACAAAATACTACGTCATGCATCACGTGGTGTTTTTTTTCCGTTCGCGCAAGGCATTGTGGGATACAAATTTGAAACAGGAGAGAAAAATGAAGGACGCGAGTGTGCGAATGAAACGTGAAAGACTGACTAACGGAAAGTGAGAAAAGGCATTATGTTGCGAAAGAAACGCAGGACCAAACTAATAAATATCTGCGCTCAGCGAGCACCTCTGTGTGATCAGCTGTTCATTTAGCGACAGAATGATGGAACCATCAACGCACGGTCAAAGGAAACCTGCACATGTACACAGCCTTCCTCTGTCTGCACGAAGCTAGCGATTTCATGCATGTCATTTGCTCGTGAATCCCCTCAAATTAAATAACTTCCCAGCCACAGAAGAGTCTGGATTTTGTTTTGTTAGATACAGAAATATACATCACAATGACCAAAGGCCGTCTACTTTTAATATAAACCTGAAACATAATCAGCACCTTCAGTGCTGTGGTATAACTCACGTTAAGATGGGCGAGTTCTCATCATAAAGGGTTCTTTAACTACTGTTTATTACTAAAGAGTTGGTGTAATTAACCTTAAGTTATAATTGCATGCCCAGGTGGATTGGTTATAATCCTCAACTAAAATTCAAGATTGTGTCAACTCACATGAGTACTAGATGACTTCATTTTGGACAGCTCATCTGTTTGTGATGTGTCCAGCAGATTTCCCAGCCAATCATGTCTACTCAGAGGTCAACATTAAAGGGCAGAGCAGAGATGACCCCATACTGGCTTCTCCGACACGCCGGGCCGGCACAACACTTACCTCTACCCCGTCCTCCACAAGACCTGTTCCGAGACTGCCACCAAGATTTGCCCCTAGACCTGCCCATGCTCCAGTACGACCCGAGAGCAGTACTCAGGTATGACTCCACCTAGTCATCTTACACAAACCCAGTGGTTTAAACCGAGTCCAGAAAACAGACCAACACCACCATTGAACTATTTTTCCACAGAATATCAGTGTTTCATCAATGAAGAATCCACCCCTCCAATCCGTGCAGCCGCTGGCACAAAACTCCGAGTTCTCCATATATGAACAGATTCCAGAAAGGCCAAACAAATCCAGACCTTCACTGCCACCACCTCCGAACTCCAAACGCTGACTCCAGGTCACCACCAGCTGACGTCTAGCCCTTTCTACTAGCAAATACACCCGTTTTATACCGGATAAGACAGCTACTCACAGAAAGCAATAAATACTGATACCAAAAGCCTACAGGAACTAGAAGGCACTCAGTAGAGATACTTACCCACGCCTTTAGGCCACTTATCTCAACTGCATGTGTCCTAAATAACATATAACACCTGGAATATGAGTAGGCCACAGTGCCCAAATTTTAGATGTTCAAAGTCAAGGTCATTGCAGTGGTCATAGCATATATCTGTCTCCTTAAAGTCATCCTATT
>JAPEKL010204255.1:0-10255 GCA_028877455.1 Bagre pinnimaculatus | reverse complement strand
ACACACACACACACACACACACTCACACACACACACACACACACACACACACACACACACACACACACACACACACAACAGTGCTAGACTAACAGAGGGCGCAGATGTAGCCAGCCAGTATGCAGTCCCTTTGGCTCAAGACGCCATGGAAACGATCTTGAGGAATGCTGAAGTGCTTAGAGATGGTCTGGCTCATGACCTGGCCAAGGTTCAGGAGAAGCTGGAGCCTTATGCAGAGGACATGAGAGTCCAGGTTCTGCAGAGGGTGGAGGATCTGAAGGCTGCCGTGGCTCCCTATGCTGAGTCTCTGGACTCTGTGTCCTTGAAGACCACCCTGCTCCAGAAGAGTGAGGAGCTGAAGGGAAGTCTGGAGAAGAGTGTGCAGGAGCTGCAGTCCCAGCTGGGCCCCTACACAGAGGAGCTCAGGCAGAAGGTGGACCAGCACCTGCAGGAGTTCCAGGCCAGTGTGTCCCCCTTGGCTGCTGACCTCCAGACCCAGCTGGCCCAGAGAGCCAAGATGGTCCAGCAGAGCCTGGCACCCTACGCTGAAGACCTGAAGGACAAACTGGACCCCTACGCCCAGGACCTCAGAGCCCAGCTCACCTCCCTGTATGAATCCTTCACTAAATCCAGCTAAATATTTTTTGTCGGTGACTAATTTATTACAAAGAAATTTGCAAAAGACTCTTGGATCTTGAAAAATGACAGCCATTTTATGTTGTCCCCTTTGTACTGTATATTTTTGCTAACTTTATTTATTTAAATGTGATTAAATAGTGTTTTTCCATCTGATATAACAATAAAACAAATAAATTCAGAAGGTCTGTCTCATTCAGATAATCTACTGTACGGTATATACCGTATATACCGTATACATATACACCAATGTTACTTAGTTAACAGACTTAATGTATGACACCATAATCAGAGGTGGCCAAAGTAAAAGTAGAAGTAAAAAAAACCAAAACCAGCCATAGTTGCCAACATTTTGGTCTACAGTTAGGCCTACTACAGAGCGATGTACCTGATTCTGCGCTGGTTGGATAAAATTTGGGGGCTTTATTTTTAGGTTTTTACAGTAGGTTTTTTCAGTAACAACAATGTCCAGCCACCTCATTAGGTACAATGGAATAACTGGTGTAGCCACTATGTAATAGCATGTGGTAGTGTTGTACTTACACCATAAATTTACTTCTAATTTTACTTTGGCCACCTCTGACCATAATGGATTGTTGAAGCACAACTTGAAACCAATGGATGTCTTCATCAAGCTCAATGAGGTGTGGTGTTTATGGGTGGAAAAGTAGGTGTATCTAACTCTTGTGAGATCACTGACACCGTGAATGTGTTTGACACACATTGTAGTTTTCAGCATTCCGTTTGTGTTTGACGTATAGGACAAAAATATAGTCCATAAACAATTCTTAGTAACTGTGCTCACCTTTTTAAAATACATTTGCTGTAATGAGATAGTAGTTGGATTATTATCTATGACAGAATTGGGCACCCAGTGCAAATTTTCATTAACACAGAGTAACCTACCTTTTAAATATGACCCAATTCAATGAAAATGACTGGCCAGACCGTAGACTGAACTTGCCCATATTTGTGTCATGAAAAGTAAAATAGCCATCCCATAGACTGTATAATGAATGGACAAAGCGTCCGTTACATCACCCATAGACTTTAGCAGAGCTGAATGAAGCCGGTTTTGAACCACTGGGGGCTGCAATGTTAGAGCACCTGGTAGACCATGAGCCACAGGGGGTGAGCAGTATCATGTGGGGGGAGAAATGCTAACAATGTTTTTTGGCAAGGTATATCCCCCCACTACTAGAAAAAGCCTGATAGCAGTCATGGGGTGGTAGCGAAATCACTTTTTTCAGCTCTTGAAGTTACTATCCCCCCCCCATGATAAATTCTGTTTTGGTGACCGGGTGTATATCTGGTTTAGGCTCATGTTGGGGGTATTGGCTTAAATGTATGCTTTTGTTTATCTCTGTGGCATGAAAGAACACCAAAGACACAAAAGTTGACAATCTCAATACTCGGGGCACTCTGCTGATTCAGAAAATGTATAATATGCCCATACAATTATTTTGTATGTTTGTGAGAGCCTTAAATTTGACAACCAGCAAAAGTCTTGAAAATAGTAGCCAATATATGCAGGTCATCAGCTGGAAAAATTAGGCCTTTTTCCTGCCAAAGTTTGTGCTTGGTATCACTGGAAAGGGGACCTCTCAGGCTTTCAGTTAAGCCCATTACTGAATCTGTCTGACATACACAGAGGTCACACCACAGCAACTTGTAGAATATTTTGATACACGAGTTGCCCAGATGAGATAACCTTTGACCTTTTCAACATTGCGGAGAGGAATTGTAGTGTATTTCTCTCGAAAATTGACGTTATTTTTTGTAGGCAGCATATATATCATAAATTAAAACACTAATGCTAAAACACACAAGCCCACCAAATATGAATCACAAAATGGTTAGATGTATTTGGCAGATTTAAGTATATCTTTTCATGGGACAACACTAAAGACATTAAACTGTGACATAAGGAAAAGTAGTCAATGTGCAGCTTATATAACTGTTTCAATTTATTGTTCACTCAAAAAAATTAAAAATACATCCATTAATGTCTCAACCTCTGGCAACAAAAGTGTGCACACCCCTATGTGAAAATACATAGAGAGGGTCATGATCTGCTTCAGTTTGTCACAGTAGCCTATATGTTGACATGCATGTTTCTTTTGGTGACGTTTGGCTTCCCAATTTCAGCAGCATTCATGTCAGTCCCACTACTATACTTGACTGTGAGCAATATTGTTTTTGTACTACTCACTTAGTTACCATCACACATGCTATGCTTTTTTCACATAGGGGTGTGCTCACCTTTGTTGCCAGAGGTTGAGCCATTAATGGCTGTATTTTTAATAATTTTGGGTGAACAATAAATAGAAACAGTTTTATAAGCTGTGCACTGACTACTTGACATTGTATCAAAGTTATATTTCTTTGGTGTTGTCCAATGCAGAGATATAATTTTTTTTTTTAAATGCAGAAATGTGAGGGCCGTACTCACTTCTGTGATACACTGTATATCTGCAAACACGTAAGTCCTGAGGTTACCTCTTGATGAATACTTAAATCAACTTCATATTTCATTTCTTAAAAACAAATTTCATGGAAATTTAGTCATAATCGCTCTCATACTTAAAAGCTTTCCGACAGCATTAATACTATATACACTTCTTAGTGCATAATTATAATCCTAAAGGTTTTTCAGACATGGTTGGGATTTTTGGAGAATGAACAAACTCCACTTGTCTTCTACATATGTGCCATGAATCTGCTTTTCACTACTACCTTCATTGCCCTTCATTTCAAAAGGGTAAGAGTAGGGAACTTTGACTTTTACACTGGACTAAAGAACATGGCTATGTGTCATCACACTTAATAGGTAGGGCAATCACAGTTAAGCCTATGACAGGTAAAAGTTCAACATGAATGTCAGGACAGCTACTGGACTCTTGTCATGGTCCTGCATCACCTTATGGATACAATCTAATCAGACTCTGACATGATGGCTGGAGGTGACACGCAATGACTGATCAAAGTATTTTCCAGAAGACCAAATTACATCAATTGCTCATCATTTCAAAATCATGTTTTTTTGTTTATCATCTCAAAATAAATATCAATGTAAACCACAAAATTCCGCAAAGGGCATTTTGTTACGGTATATGTGACTAGACACAGGAATACAGGCCACAAGTAGGCCCAGGGGCATATTCAGTTAATCATAGATTCTGAGAGTGCAGTTTTTTGTTGTTGTTAAATCTAGCTGTTAAGTGCATTGAGCTGCATGTCTTGTATGAATTGGGCTATACAAGGGTGAAGAACGTTTTTTTGGGGGGGCTCAGATGTCAGGTGGAGTAACAGCATTTAATGCCCATCAATTAATTAGTAATTGGTGGTTGATATGCTCCAAGGAATATGCTTCTTAGATTGTCCACTAAAAACAAACAAACAAACAAACAAAATCCATACAATAGTGGCACTGGCTGTCGTTGCGCCACCCTGACGTGAGCTACTGCTGAAACGTCACTGACCCACAAATAAAGTTATTATTATTATTATTAATCCAGTAATATATGAAGAATCTTGAATGCGTTCACTTCTTAAAGTAGAAAACAGAGAATTCAGTTCTGAAAGTTTCTCTTGCCCATAGAAAACGCATGGATTTAGCCCTTTCAAAGACAAATTGTACGCTTTTAGATAAACCAATACTTTTTTCCTGAAGCACTGAGTAGCTTCTTCAAGACCCTGACTTGCACATTCTGCAAAAAAGAGAAAAAGAATTAATTGATTATTTTCTCAGTTTTACTTTGTGAGGCTTGACTCTGGAATTGAAATAGAGTCACACATTTGTGTTCCCTATGTTAATACTTTTCAGAAATATATTGACGTGACTATGGAGCTATGGACATAATGTATACTGTATGTAAGCAATGAAACATTTTGTGAGCATTTTCCTTTTCTTTTTCATTTTCACACATGATCCTGCAATCTTTGCTCAATTTGTCACAGTGAATGCCCTGAAATGCCCCCGCTCCCTCCCTCAGTCACACACACACACACACACACACACACACACACACGCGCGCGCGCGCACACACACATGCGCACACACACTACAAAAAATATAAAAAAGTACAAGAACTCAAATAAATCAAAATAAATATACATATAAATAAACTGAAGCCAATTCAATCCAGAAAGGATGTTCTAACAAATCTATCCTTCTGTCTTTGCGCTTGTAGTCTCTATGTCACATCAGATAACTTCAGAAGGCAGGAGGAGCAGATAGAGTGAAACTTCTCACTGATTAGCACTTGCCCTTTGGGACCACTAATAATGTTGACCTCAGTTGATTGGTGAAGTGATCACTCGGGGAAGTGAGCAGGGAAGCTGACGGGGGGGACAAGCAGGTCAATTGTTCCAGGCCCAGGGAGAGAGGAGGCACAGAATAGGGTCCTCATTACATTGTATGTATTGGATATGGGGCCCTTTCAAATGAGTTTGTCCCGGGCCCGGTCAAAGCTGTCAGCGGCCCTGGCGGCGAGTGTTGGCTGCAATTTATCGCGCGCTAGATAGTCCACACAGGAAGTGGGGATGTGGAGCACTGGTGACTGGTGACAGCAAGGCAGAGCCTCTTGGACTTTGAGTGTTAGAGTGGGATACCAGAGGCAGCACCTGCCATGCAGTATAAATACAGGCCAGACACAGCAATATGAACACAGACACATTCAAAGCTACACTGAAGGATTTGCCTGCAAATACAAAGCTCACAAGGCCCAGGTAAGGAGACAACAATTTGAACAAAAAATCCTGCATATTATTTCTTACATAGTCTATATAACATGTATATAACAAGTCAACTCTATTTTTTCTAACTTTGTCTAATCAACTTTATTGTTTTTTCTTTTATTACAGAAAGACGCACAGTCATGAGGACGATCGCAGTGCTTGTTTTGGCTGTATTTACAGGTTAGCATTGCCCACTTATATAATTTTTAGAACGTGTCATCATTACTAGTATATACTGAGGCACATTGAATTTAGTTTAATTTCTAATATTTTTCACCTGTGTTGTTAGGTTGCAATGCCAACCTGTTCTATGCTGATGAGCCGAAGCCACAGCTGGACCAGTTGACAGATGCATTCTGGAACTATGTTGCCCAGGCAACACGCACAGCAGAGGACACCATTCAGATGATCAGGAAGTCTCAGCTGGGACAGGAAGTCAGGTAGGCAGCAGGGTGTTTGAGTAAAATTACTAATAGACTGAAATATCTCAAGTAAAACAAAAGTCAGAATTTAACAGCATTGATAAAAAAAACTGTTTAGTGTCTTACCTGAACCTGACAGAAACCACGTTACATCAATGTTACAGATTTCAACCATACTTCAATAACATGTATGTGCTATCTATGCCTTTTTTCTGTCTTTCTATCTGTGTTTCTTCTTCCCTATGCTCAGTCAGAGGTGCACAAAAAGGCCACTGTCAAATTTCTGGTTTAGTTGTGTCATTCAAACGGAGCAGCTAAACTGAAACACAGTGTGTCAGGCCAGTAGGTGCACGTCTAAGTTCCATTCTCTGTGTTTGGAGTACTTCTTTTTACTCTCTCAGACAATCTCTTTTTCGATTTCTGTCTCTCTCTCTCTCTCTCTCTCACTCCCCACACACACAGCAACTAAACTGAAACACAGTGTGTCATGCTAGTACGTGCCCATCCAAGTTCAGTTCTCTATTTCTAAGCCTGCCTTTCATTTTCTCTGTCTCTATCCTTCTCTCCGACGATCTCTCCAACCACCCCCCGTCTCTCTCTCTGTGCCCCTCACTCTGTATTTCTTTCTCTGTCATTGCGTTCACAGCAGCTAAACTAAACCACAGTATGTCATGCTAGTAGGTGCCCATCCAAGTTTCTTTCTCTTTTATTGGATCTCTCTTTCTTTTTATCTGTCTCTTTCTTTCTCTTCTCTATCGCTCTTTAACTGTCTTTCTAAACATTCTCAGAACAGCTAAACTGAAACAGTGTGTCATGCTAGGTGCCTATCCGAGGTACATTCATTATTTCTGAGTCTGTTTTTATTTCTATCTGTCTCTCTGACTACTGTTCTATTTCTCTCTCTCTCTCTCTCTCTCCCCCCATCCAATCCACCATCCACTGTTCCAGTGTCTCCAGTCTCTCTACCTCTTTCTTTCTCTCTCACACACACACACACACACACACACCACTCTCTCTCTCTCTCTCTCTCTCTCTCTCTCTCCTGTGCTCCATCTATTCGATCCCCCTTTTCACTGCTCATCATTGGATCAGCGTGTTGATGTTGATGGCGGGAAGAGAATTTGCTAACAAGTAATTGGGAGCACCCAGCCAGGTACTGAAGCAGGTCATGATCCTCTCTTTGGGATTTTAACATATCAGCGTACTCATTTTGAGTTTACAAAAATGGAAAAATATGTAATTTAAGTTATACACAGTGTGCAGAATTATTAGGCAAACATGATTTTTGACCATATTGTCTTTTTTATGCATATTTTCCAACAACAAGCTGTATGAACATGAAAACCTATTGGATTTAAGCATTCCAGGTCATTCATATTTATATAATAAGATGGGGTGTGATCGAAGGAGCCCAACACCTTATATCAGGTGTGCATAATTATTAGGCAACTTTGTTTTCTTCTGGGAAAATGGGCCACAAAATAGATCTAACAAATTCTGAAAAGTCTATAAACAATTTTGAAGTCTTCCAGAGGGATGTGGTTGGTGATGGAAAATATGCATAAAATGGACGATATGGTCAAAAAACTTGTTTGCCTAATAATTCTGCACACTGTGTACTATGAACTTTTCTTTTGTAAGATCAACAGATGTTGTATTAAACTTACTCTATGCACAATTTGGAAATAACGTGTGTGCTTATTGTAATATTGTTCAAAATGTTCATTTGCAGAAGAGGTATCATTACATTGTCTATATTAGGGGTGTCAAACTCAAATTGACTTAGGGCCAAAATCAAAATCTGGAACAAAGTCACGTGCCAAACTCAGTATTTATTTTTAAAAAATGGACTAAAATCCTGTGTGCGTGCACACATACTCATAATTAAATGTCACACACAGTCTTTCCCATCATATATGGTAGTTCAAATGTGCCTGCACATAATGTGTCGCATACTAATGTGAGCTGTTTCATTAGCCTGGGCCCACTCATAACTGTGACACACCAAATTTCATGTTCAAGTCTTGTTACGCTATACATTAATGTTGTATGTGGGCCAACTGTAATACACATTTGAAATGATCTCGCGGGTCGAATGAAATGACTCCGTGGGCCAGATTTGGCCCCTGGGCCTGAGTTTGACATCCCTGGTCTATATCATTGGGGGGTGGGGGGGGGGTAAAGATTACACATGTCAATCATTCCAAGAGTGTTTATGTATTGTATGTGTGTGTGGGGCGGGGTATGGAAACGTAGCAGCAATGCAAATATATACAGTAATTGAACAGAGCTATGCACAGCTAGCTACAACAGTAATGGGAAGTAGTGGTGGAACTGCACAGCCCAGTACTGTGGCATTTAGGCCTCACTAGTGGCGGACAAACAAATGTATTTTAACAACAAACAAAGGTATTTTAACAACATGTATGTGTTAAATGTATGTGTGTGTGCTTGTGTCTGTATGTGTGTATTACAATGTGTATGTGTGTGCGCATGTTTGCGAGAGCGTGAGCAGTTAAGGGGAGCTGACAGCTGCGGTGCGTTGCTGTGGTCGTCACCCAGCGGGAGGGGTGCAGGGGGGTGACGCGGGCTCCAATGTGGCCCCCGGGCCCCGTCCCACCCCGGCCCGCCCCGGGGAGCACCACTCACTCCCATTGTAAACTCTGCATCTCCAGCATGGTGCATTGGTGCATTCCTCTCTTCTCCCCTCCTCTTCTCCTCTCCTCCAGTCCTCCTCCTCTGCTCTACTCTTCTGAGCCACAATGCCCTGCCACTCTACATGCCTCTAACATGTTCTGCCGCCCCAATGCACACACACCACATGCCGCCATAACACACACACATACAGGCAGACGCACGCACACACACACACACACACACACACGCACGCACCACAGGCGTCCATAACAAGGCCTCCGAGCTGTCCTTCAAACCCACAGGTTAAAAAATGTATTGTCTCCTAATGAATTGAATGTGTCAAAAACACATGCCCACATGCTCATTAGTCACTCCAGCCCTCTTTGTCTTTGAACTTTTACCCTTTGATATACAATTAAGTCGCAATATGAATTAAGCCGCAGAATTACAACATAGACAATCACAATTACAATTACAAAGAAGTCACAAAATTACAACACAGTTTGCCCCATATTAAAATGTGAAATTTATATGAATATTTATATTGTAGATATAGATATTTTAGATTATCAATATGAATGTGTTTTCATACAGAACAATTTCACACAGAAGTCTTAACAGATGGTTTGAGTTTCATGAAGACATCGAACCAGCTGCCACTTGTGGACTTTTTGAAACAGATAGCGCTACTCCCGTAACTGAGGTGATCTGCGCTAGTTTGCCACTCAGGGCTCGAACCTGCCACCTACCAGTCAATGCTACAGTTGGGGGGGAGGTTTACTAACGTTCTACACCGAACTCTGCTAGTTGGCATCCGTTACACTTCGAAGTTCAGGTGGGTGACGAAGTTTAATGAAGACCAGCCAGGCAGATTTACATTCATTTCTCTATGCTTTTATAGGTCAAGTGGAATGAAAAAAATGTCTGGCTATGCGCTACTGTTGCCTCTGCTGGCTAAACAGATTGTGCACACACAATCTGGTTAAACAGGTGGTTTAATCTTTTGTAAATGTCTCTGCTATCTTTTCAGCATTGTTGTTTGCAAATGTGCTTGTGTCGTGTTCCATTCTTTTTCACGTCTCTTATTCTGTCTTTCGTTGTGTTGAAATGTCTTGTGCTGTTTGTTAAGTATCTTTTGCTATGTTGTATTCTTGTGCTGTTCTAAAATGTCTTGTGCTATCTCACGTTGTTTGTAAGTGCCTTGGGCTATCTCGTGCTGCTTTTAAATGCCTTGATCTTGTGTCTCGTGTTGTCGTCTGAATGTGTTGTGCTTTGATCTAATGCAGTGTGTTGAGTTGGGCAAACTTCAGGGGGAGCGGCAGCGATCGGAAGGTCTAATTGCTCATTTTGTCCGGCCGACATCACATCACACCACTCTATACCCTCGACAACAGAGCGAGATCAGTCCATTAAGGACTAAAAGAGCTTAAAGCAGGAAACCAGGCCCTGAGCTTTCAGGATCCTATTTCTGTTCTGGCTTTCGAGCTTAGCGACAAGACAACATATTTGCCTAATTGCTGGGTTTGGGGTGTGGAGGCAGGCAAGCAGGCAGGCTTGTGTTTTTTATGGCTAAATGTGTAACCCAATGCGAGAGGGGAAAGTAGCGTCAAATTGGGGAAAACAAGAGAGAGAGACTGAAAGTGCACACGCACGCGGCATGCGCCGGATCAAAGCAAACAGCAAGCTGTAGCGCTCACATCACATCTCAGACAGTCAGGCAACTCTCTCTCTCTCTCTCTCACACTCTCTCTCACACACACACTCTCTCTCTCTCTCTCTCTCTCTATCTCACACACACACACACACACACTCTCTCTCAC
>JAPEKL010203415.1:0-10325 GCA_028877455.1 Bagre pinnimaculatus | reverse complement strand
GAAGTCCCCCAGTAGAACAATGGAGTCCCCAGTCTGAGCACCTCTCAGTACCTCTCCCAGGGACTCCAAGAAGGCCGTTCACAATATTCTGTTCACAACTTGCTCATTTGCATATATAATCTAAAATATGCCTTGGCAGTGTCACTTGCAAACTTAGCACTTCTCCAAACAAACATCCACTTTCAACACTGCTGAATGTGAATCTTTGATCAAAACTCAGATTCACACAGAGTCTTCACCAGGAAGCATTCTATTTAAGGTTCAGATTTTTTTTCGCCTTGTATGCAGGCGCCACCCACAAAAACTTGCTTGCAAACGTTATTCACACTTCACTACACACTTTGCAGGTTACTTTGATATGGCCTGAAGCATGAAATATTCCACAGCAGGAAATAAGGAGATGATGGCTTACCGCCGTGATGTGCACTTTGTTATTTCCCATTGAAAAACACCCACTAGATTTCCACCAAATCCTGTTCATGACACCAGTTATTAGATTGTGATGTAAATTTTCTATGTCCCCTTCAATACAGATTGCAGACAGGCACATTTAATGGGAGAAGTAGATATATTTTATGAAAGAAATTTCATGTATGCACAGTTGTGTAGTCTGAGACACACTACCCCAGACACGCTCTCTCTGCATGCCCCAAATAAATAAATAAACACAAACTTTCACTCATGCTCTGGTTTCTCACAACAAGAAGCTCTTTCTCAAACATTTGATCCATAACACAGATAAGAATGTTACTGTGGGCACACACCATTTTCTTCCATCAGGCAGAGGATTACAAATATTCTGAAATAATAAGAATTTTAAGAAGCCCTTAACCATTCTTCAATTTACAATACAGAAATGTCCAATTTCTGAAAAGTATGTTCATTTATACAACCCCAATTCTAAAACAGTTGGGACACTGTGTCAAACATAAATAAAAACAGAATATGATAATTTACAATTGATGAAAACCCTATACTTCATTCAAAATAGTACAAAGACAACATATTAAATGTTGAAACTGAGAAATTTTGTTTTTTGAAAAATGTGTGCTTATTTTGAATTTGATGTCAGCAATACATTTCAGAAAAGCTGGGATGGGGCAACAAAATATTGAAAAAGTTGTGTAATGCAGGAAAGGGGGGAGAAAAAAAACACCCAAACTTATTTGGTTAAATGGTAACAGGACAGTAACATGACTGGGTATAAAAAGAGCATCCAAGGGAGGCTGAGCGTCTCTGAAGGAAAGACGGGGAGGGGTTCACTGGTCTGTGAAAGACTATGTGGGTAAACAGTGCAACAATTTTAAGAATAACATTCCTCAGTGTAAAATTGCAAAGAATTTGGGGATCACATCTATGGTAGACAATATCATTAAAAGATTCAGAAAATCTGGAGAAATCTCTGTAGGCAAGAGACAAGGCTGAAAACTGACATTGGATGCCTGTGATCTTCAGGCCTTCAGGTGACACTGCATTAAAAGCAGACATGTCTGTAGTGGAAATCACTGCATGCATCAGTAACAGCACTGAAAACCTGAATTCGGAGCAGTGGACTACACTTCCCAAGCGCCACAGTGCCCCTCGTCACCAGAATTCCAGCTTCAACACCTGTCTCTAATTTACCGGCAATCACCTTCCTTATATAAGCTCAGCTCTCATATTGACTTTGTGAAGTGTCATTCTGTGTCCACGTGCCTGACTTTACTGAGCAGTTTGACTATCTGTCTGACATCCCATTATTGGACTCTGTTTATGTTGATTTCTGACTTCATTCTCTCACCTGAGCTCTGATATTCTGTTCACCAATTGACTGACCCTTGCCCGTCCCTGACTACGTCTCCAGTTTCCTGATTTGGCTTTGGTGACAGTTTGCAACGCATTTTCTCTCCCGTGTTTGCATCCATGAGTGCCTGTACCTTCACAGTATTGGCTCAGGAACACTTCAGAACACCATCATCTGTGAAAACAGTTCATTACTGCATCCACAAATGCAAGTTAAAACCAGATATAAATAATACCCAGAAACACTGCCACCTTCCCTGGGCCTGAGCTCATTTATGATGGACTGAGTTGAAGTGGAAAAATTGTCCAGACCTCTGACGAATCAAAAGTAGAAATTATTTTTAGAAATCATGGACACCACATCCTCCAAGATAAAGAGGAGAGGGACCATCCGACTTGTTATCAGTGCACATTTCAAAAGCCAGCATCTGTGATGGTATGAGAGTGGATTAGTGCACATGACATGGGTAGCTTGTACATCTGGGAAGGCATCGTTAAAGCTGAATGACACATACACATTTCACAGCAATATGCTGCCATACAGACAAAATATGTTTCAGGGAAGGCCTTCCTTCTTTCAGCAAGACAATGCCAAACAGCTTTCTGCACATATTAAAACTGCATGGCTCTGTAGTAAGAGAGTCCGGCTGTTGTCAATGTTGTGTCTGTGTGTTTCACAGTGAAGACAGAAGGTAGAAAAGGAGGGAGAGAGTGATGAGAGAAGAGCTCTCCTGACCAGAACACGTGTGTGTGTGTGTGTGTTGACACGTAGTGAAGCTGAAAAGTAGAAAAATAAATTGTGTGTAAACACCATCTCCCGCCCTCCACACTTCCTGATCATTGTGCGGCCCCATCTTGGTGAGGGTGACATGGGGAGGGTCTGCTGCAGTGGCTGTTGAGGACCCCGCCAATGCAAGCAGGTGCTGCAACACCTGGCAAAGCTTTGAATCATTGTTCCTGCTCCTTTTGGTGGGCGATCAGCACTTGGTGCTGGTTCTATTGGGCAGTAGCAAGGGCATGGATCAGGTCCTTAAATGGGGAGGACTCCATGGTTGGCTCCCTTCAGTATCCTGGGTTTCAGCACCAATGTAGTATGTCCCTGATGTGGGTGGAATACTGAAGCACAGCAGGCGGGAGATGGTGTTTACACACAACTTGTTTTTTTTTCTGCTTTTCTGCTTCACTACATGCATCTCTCTCTCTCTCTCTCTCTCTCTCTCTCACACACACACACACACACGTTCTGGTCAGGAGAGCTCCCCTCTCTTCACTCTCTCCCTCCTTTTCTACCTTCCGTCTTCACTGCAAAACACACAGACATAGCATCTGATAGCCAAGTCCAACTCCTGGCCTTTTTTGCTGCAGAACTGTTTCTACTGACAAGGAGAAGGGGTGAAAGGTGAGTCTCTGGCACCTTTAAGCCAGACAGCTTCAGGCAGATGGTGCTCGTCAACCTTGGTTGGTAGCTCATCATGGGGGCAGTAAACCCTGATTCCAAGCACACCTGCCACCTTGTAGGTTATGTGTTTTTACACAAAGGTTAGGGGCTTGAACCCTGAAAAACATCTGGAGTAGAGCCCCGCATGCAATTGGGCAGTGAACTCACTTCTCTTTTGGCAGCTCCTGTGACAATGCTGGAGCCAATCATTTTAGCACCTGCTTTTCCATTGGACCACTTGAGTAACATTGAGAGGAGGGACTTGTTGTTTGGATAGCAGCCTGTCTTCCTTACACTTCACCCAGGCCTCACATTTTGGAGAGGACTCTCCATCATCACTTGTCACTTAGTGATGGCACAACACATGGAAGAACACTTTACCAGTTTTAAGTCCCAAGCTTGCTTGGCAAAGAGCTAGATGCCAGGGGCTCTGAAAGACAGTGGGGGAGGCCATCCTAGCCTCAATGGGCAGCTATCACCTGCCTCAAGCTGGGCAGCCCCAGACAATAAGGTGCTGCCCCACCATGGTCTACTAACTGCACTGGATATGTCCAGTTTAGGATGCTAACCTGATAAGTGGATCAATAATCTCATACCAAGAAACAGACAGAAGAAAACACACATCCTTAGATTGGGCACCTGGAATGTCAGGACCATGACTCCTAGCCTCTCTGATGACCTAAAAGAAGTGGATGATGCCCAAAGGACTGAGGTCATTGACTTAGAACCCAGCTGTCTGAAAATGTACACCACTGTCATCCAAGAGACTAGACTCTTGGAATCAGGATCTGTTGGAGAGCTGAACTTCTCATTCTTTTGGCAAGGAAAAGCAAAATATAAGACAAAAGAACATGGAGTGGGGTTTGCAGTCCGCAACACTCTGCTGAACTCCATATTACCATCAACAGATGGAACTGAGAGAACACTCACCCTTCAGCTCCAATCCATGACTGGACATGTCAGCCTGATCTGCTGTTATGCACCAATCCTGACCTCTGCCTCTGAAGCCAAGGACAAGTTCTGTGATGACCTTGCCTCTGCCATAAAAAGCATCCTGCAGCAGAACCTGCAAATCCTCAGAGATGCCCACAGTAAAGTCCAATCCACTGCAAGATGATGCACCAACGAGTATTAGCTGGATCTTTGCTCAAAGATTCAGATAGCAGCTGGCACTGGAAACATCAATGGAATGTATGATGACATCAAAGTGGCTGTAGGACAAACCCAAAAGAAATCTGTTCCTCTGAAGACCATCACCGGAGAGTTAATCAAGGATTGGGACAAGCTAATGTAACACTGGGTGGAACATTTCTCTGAAATATATGCCAGAGAGAACACCATTACAAAATAAGCCCTCAACTCTAACACTGGCCTACTGACACTGGATGAACTTGACAGGGAGCCAAACTTCTAAGAAATCAGGAATGCCATGAAGTCACTTACCTCCAGAATTGCCCCGGGAATTATAGCATTCCAACTGAAGTGCTAAACTGCTGCCAAGAGAGCATCAACACCAAGCTATTTCAAATCCTGTGTCTATGCTGGAGGGAAGGTGAAATGCCTTAAGATATGAGAGATGCCAAAATTGTCACTCTGAATAAAAACAAAGGGATCAGAGGAAATTGCAATAACTCACATAAGACAAGACAAGACAAGACAAGACAAGACTTTAGTTTCATGGTAGTTATACAATGAAACTTGGTTTGGTAGCACTCAGAGAAAAGAACAGCAATAAAAAGAATATGAATAAATTAAATAAAATTGAACCAATTTTATTTTATTTATAAAATAACCCCCTCCTTGAATTGCCACCTTAAAGTGGTGGAGGAGTTTGAGTGCCTCAGGGATTCTAGAATCTATGTTGTCAGGGCATTTGCCCCTGGTAGGGTCTCCCAAGGCAAACAGGTCTTAGATGAGAGATCAGAAAGAGCAGTTCAAAAAAATGACCCTTCTGAAAGGAAAAACAGGTATCTGAGTACCCTCGCCCAGACCAGGGATACCGGGGCCCCACCCTGGAGCCAGGCCTGGGGGAAGGGCTCATCGGCGAATGCCTGGTGGCCAGGCCTATGTCCATGGGGCCCGGCCGGGCCCAGCCTGAATGAGCAACACAGAACCATTCTCCTGTGGACCCACCACCCACAGGTGGTGTTGTAAGGGTCCAGTGCACTGTGGGTCCGGTGCACTGTGGATAAGGTGGCAGCCAAAGCCGGAGCTGCTGGTGTACTGATCCCCGGCTGACAAAACTGGCTTTTGGGACATGGAATGTCACCTCTCTGGTGGGAAAGGAGCCTGAGCTTGTGTGTGAGGTTGAGCGGTACTGACTGGATATAGTTGGGCTCACCTCAATGCATAGCTTGGGCTCTGGAACCAATTTCCTGGAAAGGGGTTGGACTCTCTTCTCTGTTGGAGTTGCTAAGGGTGAGTGGCTCCAGGCAGGGGTGGGGCTATTGGTAGCCCCCCAGTTTGGCACGCGAACATCAGAATTCTCCCCAGTGAATGAGAGGGTCGTTTCCCTGCACTTTCGGGTCAGGGAACGGTCACTGACTATTATTTGCGCTTTTGCACCAAATGGTAGTTCAGAGTACCTGGCCTTCTTGGAGTCCTTGAGTGGGGTGCTGGACAGTGCATCATGAGGGGACTCCATTGTTTTACTGGGGGACTTCAATGCTCACGTGGGTAATGACAGTGAGACCTGGAGGGGTGTGATTGGGAGGAATGGCCTGCCTGATCTGAATCCGAGTGGTGTTCTGTTGTTGGACTTTTGTGTCATGCACAGTTTGGCCATAACAAACACCATGTTCAAGCACAAGGGTGTCCATAAGTGCATGTGGCACAAGGACACCCTAGGCCACAGATCGATGATTGACTTTGTTGTAGTTTTATCTGATCTATGACTGTATGCCTTGGACACTCGGGTGAAGAGAGGAGCAGAGCTGTCAACTGATCACTACCTGGTGGCGAGCTGGATCAGATGGTGGGGGAGGAGGCTGGACAGACCAGGCAGGCCCAAACGAGTAGTGAGGTTATGCTGGGAACATCTGGCGGAGGCTCCCCTCTGTTGGATCTTCAACTGTCACATCCGGCAGAGCTTCAACAACATACCGGGGGAGGATGGGGACAGTGAGTCCAAGTGGACCATGTTCCACACCTTCATTGCTGAGGCAGCTGTGCAAAGCTGTGGCTGCAAGGTTGTTGGTGCCTGTCATGGCAGTTATCCCCGAACCCACTGATGGACACCTGTGGTGAGGGGAGGCATGAAGCTGAAGGAGTTCTATTGGGCTTGTTTAGCCTGTGGGTCTCCAGAGGCAGCTGACAGATACCGACGGGGTAAGCGGAATGTGGCTCTGGCGGTCACTGAAGCAAAAACTCAGGTGTGGGAGGAGTTCGGAGAGACCATGGAAAGTGACTTTCGGTTGGCCTTGAAGAGATTCTGGCAAACTGCCAGTGCTCTGTCCCTACTGTTTACAGCAAGGATGGAGTGCTGTTGACCTCAACTGGGGACATCATCCAATGGTGGAAGGAATACTTTGAGGATCTCCTCAATCCCACCTTCATGTTGTCCAAGGAGGATGCAGAGTCTGAGGGTGCTTGGGAGGACTTGCCCATCACAAGGGCTGAGGTTGCTGAGGTGGTTAAAAAGCTCCTCGGTGGCCGGGCTCCAGGGGTGGATGAGATTCATCCTGAGTTCCTGAAGGCACTGGATGTTGTTGGGCTGTCTTGGCTGACATGCCTCTTCAACATTGCATGGAGGTTGGGGACAGTGCCTCTGGATTGGCAGACTGGGGTGGTGGTCCCCCTTTTTAAAAAGGGGGACCAGAGAGTGTGTTCCAACTATAAGAGGATCACACTTCTCAGTCTCCCTGGTTAAGCCTATGCTGGGGTGCTGGAAAGGAGAGTCAAGTTGATAGTCGAACCTCAGATTCAGGAGGAACAATGCAGTTTTTCTCCTGGTCATGGAACACTGGACCAGCTCTTTACTCTTGCAAGGGTACTGGAGGGTGCATTGGAGTTTGCCCAACCAGTCTATATGTGTTTTGTGGACCTGGAGAAGGCTTACGACCGTGTCCCTCGTGGTGCCCTGTGGGGGGTGCTTTGGGAGTATGGGGTTCAGGGCCCACTACTGCGGGCCATTCAGACCCTGTATGACCAGAGCAGGAGTTTGGTTTGCATTGCCGGCAGTAAATCAGACTCGTTCCCGGTGCATGTGGGACTCCGCCAGGGCTGCCCTTTGTCACTGGTTCTGTTCATAACTTTAATGGACAGAATTTCTAGGCGCAGCCAAGGGGCAGAGGGTGTCCGGTTTGGTGGCAGCAGGATCACATCTCTGCTTTTTGCAGATGATGCGGTTCTGTTGGCTTCATCAATCTGTGACTTACAGCATGCGCTGGGACAGTTTGCAGCTGAGTGCGAAGCTGCTGGGATGAGGATCAGCACCTCCAAGTCCGTGGCCATGGTGCTCAGCCGGAAATGGGTGGAGTGCCTACTCCAGGTCGGGGGGAGTTGCTACCTAAAGTGGAGGGTTTTGTTCACGAGTGAGGGTAAGGGGGAGTGGGAGCTGGACAGACAAATCAGAGCAGCATCAGCAGTGATGCGGACGCTAAACTGGTCTGTTGTGGTAAAGAGAGAGCTGAGCCAAAAGACAAAGCTCTCAATTTACTGGTCTATCTACGTTCCCACTCTCACCTATGGTCATGAGCTCTGGGTAGTGACTGAAAGAATGAGATCGCGGATACAAGCAGTAGAAATGAGTTTTCTCAGCAGGGTGACTGGCCTCTCCCTTAGAGACAGGGTGAGAAGCTTGGTCATTCGAGAGAGACTCAGAGTAGAACTGTTACTCCTCCACATAAAAAGGAGTCAGTTGAAGTGGTTCGGGCACCTTGTTAGGATGCCCCCCAGGGGAGGTTTTCGGGGCATGCCCCACCGGGAGGAGACCCCGAAGCAGACCCAGGACATGCTGGAGAGATTACATCTCTCGGCTGGCCTGGGAACACCTTGGTATTCCCCCAGAAGAGGTGGTGGAGATGGCCGGGGAGAGGGAAGTCTGGGCTGCTCTGCTTAGGCTGCTACCCCCGCAACCCAGAACCAGATAAGTGGTAGAAGATGGATGGATGGATACATCTTCAGAACATAGTGAAGATGTGGCACATCCTAGTCCTAAAAGACTACGTTCAAAAATTGGAATTGGTGTGGCATCATCAAAGTCATCTGTTAAACTTGCAGTGTGTATCCTCTGTAGGAAGAAAGATGAGATAGTTACATTACTGCTGGACAAAAGAAAGTAAAGGACAAACTTTCTCAAGCTGAGACAGAATCAGGTGGTATATTAAATAATATATAAAAACTATTGAAGAAATGACAATTTAGCCATCTGTTTTTCATCAAGTTATTACTTAAAACATAAAATTAATTACCATACTCTACCTGACTACTCCCTGTTCTTTACTGATCTTGAATAAAAATCATGTGTTAATTCCAAACATACAAAATCAAATATGATTGATCATAAATGTTCTTTCAGTCTTTAAGATGATTACCTCTTATAAAAGGTATAATTTATGCTATTGAATTCAGATACTGATTGTGGTCATGGGTTTTCATTTCAGGACAAATTACGAAGGGTTGCTGAACTGAAACATGAGGAGTCCATCCTACTACCATATACATAAGGGATAAAGACTGTGTCATCATAGA
Organism: Bagre pinnimaculatus; assembly: GCA_028877455.1. NCBI lineage: Eukaryota > Metazoa > Chordata > Actinopteri > Siluriformes > Ariidae > Bagre > Bagre pinnimaculatus. The sequence goes on along the minus strand of JAPEKL010203415.1, from coordinate 1,414 downwards.
AGTGCACTACCATTATACCTGTATGAAGAACTATACTCACTTTCTATCAAAGAGAAAAGAAACACCAAGGTAAATATTCTTCTCAAAAGTTTTTTGTATATAATTTATGATGATCTTTTTGAGATTTTGTTTAATCTCTCTCTTTGAAGTTGATTTTGGGGACAAAAAGAAAATGAACGCATGAGACCAATAATGAATAATTTACAAATGATTATTCCATAAACTTTTAATTACTTAATATTTATTCAGTGATAAAGATCTAAGGGATTGGAATGTCTCGAACAATGAGAGCTCCATTTGCTGGATGACAAATGATCCAGCACCTAAAGATGCCCTTCAGCTTATTCACTGTGGGTCTAAATCTGGGCAGTGCTCTATTAATCGTTGTTCTTGCAGGTCATCAAAACTTCCCTGTACTGATCTCTTTCGATGCAGCAAGTGTACAAATCAGTCAGATGTGTGTGTCCGATTCAGACAGTGATTATACTGAAATGGAATCATTTTTCCTCCTGGTATGGGATGCCAACGTTGTTGTTTCTCAGGCTATTTATATCAATATTATTGTGAATTCTCAGGCAGTATATCAACATCATGATTAATCTGAAGAAAATCTCTCAGGGGATGTTTGTGAAATATAAAATGTAATATGGTGACTTGTGTTATTCAATCTATTGTGCATGCATAATCCTGGCTATAGTATAATTTATATAACTAAAGTCCCAAAGATTTATGAGAAAAAAATGTTTGAAATACTTGTGTTTATTAATACTAAGGAACTTATATGAGATACCAGGTAATTCCCTAAAATAATGACTTTCAGTATCAGGATATGGTGACTCTTGTATCAGATTTTTCATATTTCACAATCATGTTTATTGGACAGTGTGGTGGTGTAGTGGTTAGTACTGTTGCCTCACAGGAAGAAGGTTCTAGGTTCGAGCCCAGCGGCCGACAGGGGCCTTTCTGTGTGGAGTCTGCATGTTCTCCCCATGTCTGCATGGGTTTCCTCTGGGTGCTCCGGTTTCCCACACAGTTTAAAGACATGCGGCGGCCTTGGGCTGAAGTGCCTTGAAGGGCACCTAACCCCCAACTGCTCCCCAGGTGCTGTAGCATAGCTGCCCACTGCCCTGGGTGTGTGCGTGTTCACTGCTTCAGATGGGTTAAATGCAGAGGATGAATTTCACTGTGCTTGAGTGTGCATGTGACGAAGGCTTCTTTTTATTCTGTAACTATTCAGATATTATATCTCAACTTTCGTAGACTTCATACCCCTTGAACTTTTTCACATTTTTCCACCTTACAACCACAAACTTAAAAGTTTTTTTATTGAGATTTTGTGTGATAGACCAACACAGAGTAGCACATAATTGTGAAGTGAAACGAAAATGATAAATGGTCTTCAAAATTTTAAACA
>JAPEKL010203076.1:0-10353 GCA_028877455.1 Bagre pinnimaculatus | reverse complement strand
AGATACAGAGCAGGGCATCTGAGACCATTCCTCTTTACACAATCTCTCCAGATCATCCAGGGTCCTCAGCCCTCTCTCGTGCTCTCTCCTCTTCAGTTCAGCCCACAGGTTTTCACTGCAGTTCAGCTCAGGGGACTGAGCTGTTCATGGCAGAAACTTGATTCTGTGCTCATTGAACCATTTTTGTGTTGATTTAGACACATGCTTCAGATCATTGTCCTGCTGGAAGATCCAGTGACGACCCAGTTTTAGTTTCCTGGCAAACAAACATTATCCTGTCTGTCATGACACGGCGCTGGGGGGGTTAAACCTAGAGGTAGATGATATAAAAACAATATATAAATATTCTCAAACACAGTGTTGTTAAAGTCTTGGCACCCTATTGTTTTTTCATACAAACTGTTATAGATTTCTATTTTATGATTTCTGCATTATCGAGTAATGAACCTACAGTCTGAGAGAGTTCTACACAAACACATTGAACTTTACAACAGCTGCATGCATGTGAAATGGAAATAAATCAACTAGGGCAGGAAAAACTATTTTGGATAAAATTGTTGTTGCCCATTACAAGTGAAACGTAACCAATAACCAAATTTAATAATAAACTTAATAACAAAACTTCAACTCAGTGTGTGATCATTTTATGTTGCAGTTCACAACTATTCTATGGTTTTCCTAAAAAAAAAAAGTAGTACTCGCAAAATAGGGGACAAGTGGAAATTAACCTCCACTTGCCCCATAGAGCAAGTGGGTTTAAAAGTCTTTTTATATAATTTTTTTAATTTAATTTATAAAAAAAATATATTTTTTTTAAACTTGATTCATATCATAACACAGCATATAACACCACAAGGGCAACACAGCAACAGCACAATACTACATCATTACAATTTAGAGACATTTGGGGGGGGGGGGAATACAATAATCTTTTTAGGACTGTGTGAAATAGGCACAGTAGCCTGTCTTTTTTTTTTTTTTTATTTCTTACAACACTAAGGGAATTGAGGAGTGAGTCTAACTCCAAAATTAACTCACAGAAGGAAGGCTGTGTTTTTTGCCATTTTTTTTTAATGAAGGAAAAATTTTGCCTGCAAAATAAAGTTCACCACATATTCCAGTGATTTGTTTGTGGGATTTTCTTAATAAAAAATAAAATCTTTATCACTAAGGGAGGACGGTGTCTCAAGATGGCTAAAAGGGTGATTGTTTAGCTCACTGATAAATGTTTTGGTCCTTTCACATTAAAAAAAAAAAGATGTAGCAATGTTTTTTCCATGTCCCCACAAAAAGTGCTTATCAGTGCTTGTCTGTGTATTTAGCAAAGGTAACATTTAATAGGGTAAATTGTGAAGAATTTTAAAATGAACTTCCTTCACTTTATTTGTAATGCAGTATTTGTTCAGTAAAAGCCACACTTTTTTTTCCAGTTAATATCCTGAATCAGAGATCCCCAATAAAATTTCCCCCTTGGTGCAATTCTTTTTCTGACCTGAAAGATCTGGCGAACATGTTTGTCACATTTTCAGTCTACCACATTAATCCTATTCAATAAGAGTTGTGTTGCACTACTCGTAGGCAAACCATAAGAGAGGTGACTTAATTCAGAGTGCAGACACTTATGGATATATGTGCAGATGAAGGCAGGAAGTAAACTGTCAAAGCCAAAATGAGAGATAGGAATCATGGTCTGTAAACTAGCGAGGGTCAGATGATCAGCGAACAACGAGGAAGAAAGAAGACAAAAGGGCGAAAACATGAAAGGGAGTGCAAAGTGTCAGAAATCGAGAGACGGTCAGAAATAACAAGGCTTGGTATGGACTGATAGAGCAGAACAATACTTCGCACTGAAGTGGTGTGTGAGAGTGGCTTAAGTAGGGAGAGTGGTGAATAGGAGGTTGCATGTCAGCTGTATTTAGTCATCAGGAGACAGAGGGCACTGTGAACCTTGGGGATTGTAGTTCGAGGTGTCCATGTTTGTAGTCAGAGTGCTCTCTGCAGGCTTACTGACAGAACCCCCCCAAGGAGTTCCCTCTGGGAGCTACATTCTTCCTGGGACGCCCCCTACCTCTGGGTGCTGGTTTTCTGGAATGAAGTGCATGGAATTCTTGCTTAAGGACTGGGTCTAGTATGTCCTTAGCGGCAACCCAGCTCTGTTCTTCCGGGCCATTTGACTTGCCCTCTTCTTCTAGAGTTGAGGATCTTGTTTACCTGGTAGATGGGTTTGCCCTCTATGTCGAGAGCTGGGTGATCCTGGACCGGCGTGTTCTTAGCCAGGTGGCCTGGAATGGCAGGTTTTAGACTGGAGACATGAAATGTTAGTGCTAATCTATTGTGAGGGGGGCAGTTCCAGATGATACGAGACCTCAATTATGCGACCAATCACCTTGAATGGTCCGATATATTGTGGCTGAAGTTTTTTGCAGGTGTTGGGTTCTCTTAGGTTCTTAGTTGCTACCCATACTCTGTCACCTAGGGAAAAGTTAGGATTGTCTGCCCAATGCTTGTCTGAATATTCCTTATATCAGGCATTGACGGTTTCAAGATGTTGGTATACCTCCTCCCATATTGTCTGGCTGTGTGAAAACCAATCCTCGATGGTTTGTACCTGGCTTGGCATGTCGTCCCAGGGGAAGAAGGGTGGCTGGTAGCTGAGTATGCACTGAAATGGTGTTAGCTGAGTTGCGGAGTGTCTGAGGGAGTTCTGTGCATACTCGGCCCATGGGAGGAAGCGTGCCCAGTCCCACGATTACGCATGCAGAATATCCTTAAGAAACAGCTGATTTCTTGATTAGCTCTTTCTGCCTGGCCATTGGACTGGGTATGATACCCTGATGTGAGACTTGCTGACACCCCCAGTTTGTCCATGAAGCATGTCCAGAAGTGTGAGGTGAACTGAGAGCCCTGGTCACTGACAATGTCCTCAGGGATGCCATAATACTTGAAGACTTGCTGAAATAGTAGTTCAGTCATTTGTGATGCTCTGAGAATGCCTGGTACCGGGATGAGTTTGAGGGTTTTGGAGAAGTCGTCAATAGTTACCATGATCATGGTATTGCCTTGAGAGGGAGGGAGGTCGGTCGGTGACGAAATCGATGGCGATGTGGGACCAGGGTCTCTGAGGTACAGGGAGGGGACGGAGCTTGCCTGTTGGCAGGGTTCTTGGCACTTTGGCTTGGGCACAGACAGAGCATGAGGCAATGAAATGGTTGATTTCCATGAGCATGTTCTCCCACTAATACTTTTTTCTCAGCAATTGATAAGTGTGCTGACTGCCAGGGTATCCAGTGGGGGGAGACGAATGAGCCCAAGTTATGAGTTTGCCTCTTAGGCATTTTGGAACATATAGTAGCCCTGGTGGAAGAATGCTGAGTAAAATCTGGGGTTGTGAATCCCTCTTCTCCTTATTGAGGTCCCAGGTGATTGACTGTAAGAAGCATTGTTGTGGAAGACTCAAATATGTGACTAGGCTCTGGTGAGGCAGAGCAAAGACACGAGATAGGGCATCAGCCTTGGAGTTTTTGGAGCCTGGACGAAATGATATGGTGAAGTCAAAACGTGTAAAAAAGAGTGCCCACCTGGCTTGGCAAGGGTTTAACCTCTTTGCTTTCTTAAGATACTCCAGATTCTTGTGATCCGTGAGAATGATGAATGGGTGCATGGCTCCCTCTAACCAGTGTCGCCACTCTTCCAGGGCTAGCTTAATGGCGAGGAGCTCTCTGTTACCTATGTCATAATTTCTTTCTGCACATGAGAGCTTTCTGGAGAAGGCGGCTACAGGATGGGTTTTCTGTTTCTCCCCCGAAATGTTGAGACAGAATGACCCCTACTCCGGTATCAGATGTGTCTACCTCAAGAATGAAAGGTTTAGATGGGTCAGGGTGCTGTAGCACTGGAAGAGAGGTGAAGGCTTGTTTCCAGTGGTTGAAGGCTTCTTCTGCCACGGGGTTCCATTGGAGCCGTTTGGGTCCCTTCTTGAGCAAAGCAGTCAAAGATGCGGCAATCATGCTGAAACCCCTGATGAGCTGGTGATAGAAGTTTGCGAAACCCAAGAAACATTGGAGGTTCTTTATGGATGTGGGTGTGGGCCAAGAAGTGACCGCTGAGACCTTGGATGAGTCCATGCTAACGCCGGCACTGATGACATATCCTAAGAAGGAGATACGTTTCTGGTAGAACTCACACTTCTCAGCCTTGATGTAGAGGTAGTTCTGGAGCAGGTGATTGAGAACTGCTCAAACATGATCCTTGTGACTTGCTTCATCTGGGGAGTAGATGAGGATATTGTTAATATAAGCAATGGTGTATTTACCTAGCATGTCCCATAGAATGTCGTTAATCAGGCATTGGAACACGCTAGGCATTGAAGAAAGGCCATATGGCATTACCTGGTACTCAAAATGGCTGGCAGTAGGGGGGCGTCATGGCTTTGAGAAGATCTTGGCTGACCTGAATTGCTCCAAGGCTGCCAGGACAAGAGGAAGTGGATATGGGTTCTTGAGGGACACCTGATTCAGTCCCCTATAGTCAATGTATGGCTGGAGGCCACCGCCCCATTTCTCCACACAGAAGAAACCTGCAGATGCTGGAGATCTGGAAGGGCAGCTATAACCCTACTTGAGGGCTTCTTGAATGTATTCCTCCATCACTGCGTGATCCTTTTGGGAGAGTGGGTATATACACCTGTGGAAGCTGCCCTGATGTTGGTGGAGCACAGAAGTATGGCAGGCGGGTGTTAGTGCTTAAATATACATTTATTTGGCTTTTCAGCATGACACTTTTACAACTGGGACAAATCACACGCACACACAGACACACACACCATCGTGCTCTGGTCCCAACCCCCACTCCTCTGCTCTCCTACTCCTTTTATACAGCACCGTCACTGCAAGAGACATACACAGACACACATTAATTGACAACAGGTGTAGTGATTTGACCACTCACCTTCCCTGACTCCGCCCTCCATTCACAAACCAACACTTGGCCACGCCCCCACTGCCACATACCCCCATCACCCAACTCAGGCTGGGGAGCGGTCCAACCTGCAGTGGACTCCCCCCCGACAGGACAGGAAGTCCGCCACCACCATCTGCACCCCCAGCCTGTGGACCACCTTGAATTTGAACAGCTGGAGGGCGAGATACCAACTGGTGATCTGCATGTTGGCATCCTTCATACGGCGGAGCCAACGGAGGGGCACGTGGTCCGAACAGAGGGTGAAAGGGCATCCCAGTAGGTAGTACCGAAGGACAAGGACCACCCACTTGATAGACAGGCACTCTTTCTCTATCATGCTGTACTTGCTTTCATGCATTGACAACTTTCAGCTAATGTACAGCACAGGACGTTCCTCCCCCTCCACCTTCTAGGACAGAATGGCCCCCAGCCCCCTGTCTGATGCATCTATCTGTAAACTAAAGGGGAGAGAAAAGTCAGGGGAGTGTAAAAGTGGCCCCCCACACAGTGCAGCCTTTACCCTAGAGAAAGTCTGTTGGTATTGCTCTGTCCACTGGACCGGATCTGGTGCTCAATTTTTAGTGAGATCAGTCAGCGGGCTGGTGACGTCTGAATAATTAGGTATAAACCTACGATAGTAGCCAGCCAGCCCCAGGAACTGCCTCACCCCCTTTCTGGTCTTGGGCCTCGGGCAGGCCACAATCACTGCAGTCTTTTTAATTTGGGGACGCACCTGCACATGACCCAAGTGGAAACCCAGATACCGTACTTCCATCCGCCTATTTGCACACTTTTTCGGGTTAGCTGTACAGTTAGACCCGCACGCCTCAGTGACTTTAGAATGGCCCTAAGGTGTTCTAGGTGCCACAGCCAATCATTGCTATAGATGTTGATATTGTTGAGGTACACGGCCACGTAGGCAGCGTGAGGATGGAAAACCCTGTCCATGAGCCACTAAAATGTCGCAGGAGCCCCAAATAACCCAAAAGGAATTGTGACGAATTGGTGTCACCCAAATTGTGTGGAAAAGGACGTTTTCTCTTGGGATAGAGGAGTCAAGGGGATCTGCCAATACCCCTTCGTTAGATCCAGTGTCAAGTAAAAACAAGCAGTGCCTAATCAATCAAGCAGCTCGTCAATGCAAGGCATTATGTATGCGTTGAATTTAGACATGGCATTGACCTTTCTATCATCCACACAGAACTGGACCGACCCATTGGTCTTGAGAACCAGGACTACTGGGCTGTTCCAGTCACTGTGGGACTCCTCGATTATGCCCATTTTGAGCATGGCCTTGAGTTCATCCCAGACCACCTTTTTTTTGTATTCGGGCAGGCGGTAAGGGTGGCTGTGCACCACTACCCCTGGGGGCATCTCAATGTGGTGTTCTATGAGGTGGGTGCGGCCGGGAAGGGGCAAGAACACGTTGGAAAATTCCCTCTGCAACTGGGCCACCTCTATGAGTTGGGTTGGTGAGAGGTGGTCTCCACAAGGGACCAGAGTGGCTGGGGATGTCAATTTTTTTTTTTGTACCGCTGGCCCCAGCTCTGCCTTCTCTGGGATTACCAACACCAATGCCACGGCGACTTGACGCAAGTCAGACTTGACATTCTTGTGCCTGCCGCAAATCATCCTGCGTTAAGTGAGTGAGGGTGTGGAGTTTTGCGCACAGATAGAGAACGTATTGAATTTCATTCTTACTAGGTGAAAGTCCCTCCTCCCAATTTTCACGAAGCATGTCCAAAATGCCACGTGGCTTACGCCCATATAATAACTCGAATGGTGAAAAACCCATGGAGGCTTGTGGGACCTCTTGAACTGCAAATAACAGGGGCTTGAGCCATTTATCCCAATTATGCGCATCCTCACTTATGAATTTCCAAATTAAGTTTAAGTGTTTGATTAAATCGTTCCACTAAGCCATCCGTTTGTGGGTGACAGACGCTGGTGCAGATAGGCTGAATTCCCAGTAGCCCATATAGTTTGCGCAGTGTGTGAGATATAAATGTAGTACCTCGGTCTCTCAGGATTTCCTTCGGAATCCCGACCCAGGAGATAATACAGAAGAGCGCTTCCACAATACTGCGTGCTGAGATATTGCTGAGAGGCACTGCTTCCAGATATCGCATTGCATAGTCCACCAGAACTAAAATAAAGCGATATCCCCATGCTGACTGATCTAATGGCCTGACGAGATCCATCCCAATTCAAAAGGAGTCTTGATTAAAGGGAGAGGGTGCAAAGGCTCTTTTGGAGTGACCATGGGATTTACTAATTGGCATATGCCATACACCACCGACAGACATCCCCATGAATCCCTGGCCAATAGAACCGGGACATTATTTAGGCTAGTGTTTTATCCTGCCCTAGGTGTCCAGGCATGGGATTAAAGTGAGCCACGTGGAATATGAGTTCCCTACGGCTCTTTGGGATTAATAACTGCGTTTATCTTTTTGCCAGTCTGAATGTCCTGCGTCACTCGGTATAAACTATCCTTAATAATAGCAAAGTCGGGGAAGGCCAGTGTCACATTTGACTGGAGAATTTGATCATCGATTACTCTCACTTGGTCAAATTCATGTCGCAGAGTCTCATCTCATGACTGCTGTAATGGGAAATCCTCAAAGGAATCCCCGAGAGAGGGAGGAGGGGCGGGGTGCTCCTCGCTCCACATATTGCCCTTGTGTGGTGCTGATGTAGACGGCTCTGTGACAGCTTCTCGAGCCAATGCTAGACCGGGATCTTCCCGAGAAGTATTACTGCAGGACCCACTTCTTACTATGTTTTCCATTAATTCTTTAAACCCTGGCCAATCAGTCCCCAAAATCAGCGAGTGGGTGAGACGAGGATTAACCACTGCCTTTACACTATGCTTTTCTCCCCAAAATAGAATGTGGATGGACACTAAAGGGTAGTTGTGAACATCCCCATGCACACACAATACTTTCATCACTTGTGTTCTCCCCAATGTCTCGCCTTGCACCAGGCTTTGGTGCATTGAGGTCTAGTTACAGCAGAACCCACCAAGGCCTGATACATATCCCCTTGTACACTTACTGCTATACGATACACTCCGACCCAATCGAGGGTGGTTTCTGGCGCATCGGGGACCTGGACCACCGTGCCCACCTCCATCGCAGAGCACTGACTTTGGAGATGTCCCAGCTCCCCGCAGCACCAGCACACCGGCCCAGGCTCTCCCTCTGCACTGGTGTTATGGACATCACTCACCTGGGGGTGAGAAGACACAAACAAGGAAGGGGGGAAACAGAAGGACACCAGGGATGCGTCAGGCCGGCTGGGGGGGAGCCGGCCCCCACCTCCGCGGTGGAGATACAGGGGAGCAGAGGGAGAGAGAGGGGAAAGAAGAGAAGGGGAAGCATATCTTCCTGCCATCGGAATCGCCGCCATGCAGTCCTCTGCCAGCTCGATGGCTTGATCCAGTGACGCCGGGCGATGACACTGGACCCACTCTGCTGTTCCTTCCAGAAGTCGCACGATGAATTGTTCCACTGTCACCAACTCGATAATTCCCTTGGTGTCATGGTCATCTGCCCTCAGCCACCACCGGCAGGCATCCTGGAGTTGTTGGCCAAACGTGAATGTGCAGGCATTTATGGATGTATGTGCAGATGAAGGCAAGAAGCAAACTCTCAACAAAGCCAAAACGAGAGAGGAGAATTGTGGTTTGTAAACAAGCAAGGGTTAGGCAATTGCGAACAACATAGAAGAGAGAAGACAAAAGGGCAAAAACGTGAAAGGGAGTGCAAAGAGTCAGAAATCGAGAGAGTCAGAAATAACAAGGCTTAGTATGGACTGATAGAGCAGAACAATACTTCACACTGAAGTGGTGTGTGAGAGTGGCTTAAGTAGGGAGAGCAGTGAATAGGAGAACGCATGTCAGCTGTACTCAGTAATCAGGAGACAGAGGGCGCTGTGAACCTTGGGGATTGTAGTTCAAGGTGTCCATGTTTGTAGTCAGAGCGCTCTCTGCAGGTTTACTGACAATTCCATGTTTAGCTTTACTGACGGGTGGGTTACTGTCGAACAGTGTCCATCCCACCGACTCCCGCCATACAGGTCATTATTACCATCAGTACGTGTTGGTTTTCTTGTTGGACTTCTGGAGTTAATACATAGATTAGTGTCCATTTTATTTATTTTTATTTTTTAAACCATAGGCCTGTTGTGTAAAGGTTTGTTGCCTATGTTGCAAAATCATCATACCGGTGAAATTTAAATACTGCTCTTTATTTTACAGTCACGCAGTCTCTGCAGTTCTTCTACACTGCAGTTGTGCAAGGATCAACGCTCACAGAGTTCAGTACTGTTGATCTGGTGAATGGAGTGCAGTTTATTTCCTTCAAAAATAACATGAGTCAGGTGACCCTAACTATGACGCGTGAGGGTGAAGGTTACTGGACACAACATATGCAGCATAAAAACGATTCCTTCATATCCTTTTTGCCTAATACTGACAGCTTGGACCATGGTTAGAACAAAGACACAGTGTTGTCCTTTAATGAAATGAAAATGTCAACACATTCAGGGCTCTACATTAACGGTAGTCCGACTGTCCGGGACGACCAAATGTTTGTTCTGGACAAGTCAAATCCGCATTTGCCTGTCTGACGGGACAAATCAAAATATTTGCTGAAAATTGCCATTTTTATAGAAATTATTCAAGAGTTACATCAAAAAAGTTCCAACAAAACAAGTTCAGTCCCCTCAGTGATCCAGCCGTGTTATTGGTTAACAAATTTCTGGGGACTCCGAGTACAGCAGGTGCTTGAGTGGATTTTTTTTTTTTTAATAAACAGTTGTTTAATTATAGACTGTTAGACTTCATCAATATCAGAGAAATGGTGATCAAATACCTCAATAAAATAAATATCTGTCTCACTTTAACTCTACCAAGTCTGTCAAGAAGAGTAGACAAATATCCAGCCAGAATTCTCCTAGAAGCTTGTTGATTGCTAACAAAAGCATCTGGTCAAGGTGGAACTCTCTAAGGGACATTTAACCAAATATTATGTGTGCTGTATGTACATTTTTTGACCTTGTATTGATTTCCAAAAAAAACCCCAAAATGAATTAAAACTCGTGTGCCAAATTCTTGTTTTTCTATTAAAGATGTATGTGGTACAATCATTCTGCCACGGGAAAAAGAACAGGGTTTTTTCCCCCCCGAAGAAATAATTGAAAGCCCAGTATTGCCATGACCATCATGTATGTAAACTTCTGACCACAGCTGTATCTGACCATAGTGATTTTTAATTAACATTCCATTCCAACATATAAACAAATAATGAACACACCAGGGCGGCACGGTGGTGTAGTGGTTAGCGCTGTCACCTCACAGCAAGAAGGTCCGGGTTCGAGCCCCGTGGCCGG
>JAPEKL010202863.1:0-10372 GCA_028877455.1 Bagre pinnimaculatus | reverse complement strand
GTTTTGCGGTAGTACATTGCGAGTTTTACGACAAGCCGGCCTTTTGCGGCAATATGAGTCGGCAAGTTCCGGACTTCGGATGTCATCCATAAAATTAAGTCAGTGTGGCCTAACTGTTAACTTGACTTCTTAACGTTAAATAGTTTCTAATTTTTCAAAATTGGTTTGTAGATTGCCATAGCTTTCCAACTACAAACTTCATGAGTTACATAATGCATTTGCCCGGTTTTGTAAAGCTTGATGAACCTGCCCTGTGGGTTGAATATATTCTGTAAGTTCAGGAGTTCATTAAAGAACCAGTCACTTGGTTACTTTTTCCCCCCCTTTGCCAATACATGTAATGGCTATGTAGAAATCATGAGGTACCATTAGTGCGTGTTGCATATTTACCTACTTTTAGCACAAAACACTCTGAGTGTGTCGTCATTGCATTGTCAGTAGCTGGAAATGTTTTTATTCTGAGGGTCTGGGCAAATTCCTGCTTTCAAGTTAACCATTCAAAGCCAGCATTACTGACAAACACAGTGTAAATATCAGCAAGTTTTTAAGGAAATGTGAAATGAGTTTTGGTGCTGAAAGTTCTCTTGCACCTTTATATTATTGTAAAACAGTCAAGTTGCAGTTAAATTGCTTAAAAAAAAAAGATATTTAGCTTGATAAGGGAAGGGTAGGGGGACTAATTTGCAAGCTTGATGGTTCATTTAAAGTAATTCAACTGCAACCTTATTTGAAGTAAAAATTCAAGGATATGACTTTGAAGAGCAGGGATCGTAAAACATTTTGGGGTTTTTTTTTTTTCCCCCCTTATAAATTGCTTCGCTTTACAAGTTGCTACCAGGTTTGTGCCCTTTTGTGTACACTCAACAAAGCATGTGCCGATAATCTATTATTCAGTAGATACCAGTGTTCAGTATGTATCTAATTGTATTTTGAGATTTTTAGAAAAGACTATTTAAGCAAAGGATACTTTTATCAAATGGACATTTTATTTATATGCAGGTTTTCTATCGGCCCATGCCTTGAGTTCTGTGTCCTTTCTGTTCTCATGTTTTGCAGCATGTGTAGGTTTAGTTGTATAAACGTTAACCATTATAAGACAGAATATTTATGCTTTGTAGAAAATTTTTATATAGATTTCACTGGTGGAAGGAGCTGACCTATTTTTATTTAATTTTTAGTAGGGTTTATTATTTTCAGCATTTCTCTTCCTGTTACAGGGTTGGACAAATTCTCTCTGTACAGTGGATCTTAAACGTCTGAACACCCCTGTTAAAACGTCAGATATTTTTCCACCTTAAATGTGAAGGAACATTTGAGTGAATGCTAGGGGGGTGGAATGTAGAAGAACTTCTTTTTTTTTTTTTTTTTTGCATAAGTATTGCGCACCATGACCTGGCGACTTGTCCAGGGTGTACCCCACCTTTCGCCCGTAGTCAGCTGGGATAGGCTCCAGCTTGCCTGCGACCCTGTAGCACAGGATAAAGCGGCTACAGATAATGAGATGAAGTATGCGCACCCTTGAACGAATACTTTAAAGCGCCTTTTGCTTGTAAGTCAGCACTCTTTGTTTTTGGGTCAGGAGCTAAACATTTTTCATGATCTTCATCTGTCTAACAGAGGGCCTGCAGGTTCTGTGCTGAAATAAATTGGTATTTGGAGCTAAATAGATTCCCAGTCATTGCTGAAGTGAAGCGGAATCATTGAGTTATCCTGCCTTCACCATGGTTATGGTGTTCTTGGGTTTGGTGCAATACCCCCAATCTTTCAGAATTATGCCCAGAAGGTTCTACTTTGGTCTCATTAGTGTGTAAGACATTTTGCCTCATGGTTGGGGGAATGCAGGTGTGGATTTTTGTGTGAGAGGCTTTCAGTCTAGCCACCCTATCCCATTGTCCAGATGTGAAGGATATGAGGAATTGTCACGTGTAGGGAGTGACCAGTACTCTGGCAGATGTTCCTCCAGCTCCTTCATGTTGCTGTAGGTCTCCTGGCAGCTTTGCTGATAACTTTTTCTTGTCCTTTCGTTGGTTTTGAAGAACGTCCTCTTCTTGAGGTCACCGTGGTGCTCCATTTTCTCCACTTGTTGACAGCCTTCAGCGTTCCATGGTCCATGTCCTGTTTTGAAAGTTCTTTTATACCTTTCTCCTGAGTGATTCCTTTCCACAGTGAGATCCCAGACATGCTTTGCAAGCTCTTTGAGGACCATGGCTTCAGTTGGATGAAACCAAGATGTCAAACTGTTAATTTGAATTTGATTGTGCTCAGAATGAACCAGTCACAGGACCCATTATAAAACACTGTACATTTGTGCAGCCAGGTTACTGTAAGGCGTGTTGCGGGTTTTTTTTTTCTTTTGAACCCACAGTCCCCTCCATATAACCCCCCCAAAAAAAAAAAAAAATATATCATTTTTATATTTTAACAGGGGTGCATAAACTTGTGTTCATAAACCATTGATTAAAGGTTATATGAATCATTTATCTAATAGGTTGAGTGCCTTCATAATTTGTAATTAATAAAAATTGCACTGTCAGTTGAGCCATTAATGACCCAGAATGATTTAACTTTAGGAATTAATCCCTGTTGTTTGTTTGTCCAGCCCTGATTTTTGTCTTGTCCTGCTGTCCAAATCTGACCATTTCCAATATTTAACTGTTGTGTTCATTTCATTGACAGCATTACAAATTAGTTATAAAAGTTGAGGTTGAAATCATGACTTTTTTTTTTTTTTTTAAATAGTTTCGTGATGAGTTTTAATCACTTCATCTAAAGGATATAAAAGTAGCTTAATAGCCAGTGAATTATATTTTTCCGTGAAAAATGTTCTAATTTTGACACACATGGTGGTGTTTTTCAATTTTATGGATATATTTTGTTGACGGATGAATTGAGGTTTTGCATGTGTTTGAGGATGGGTTAATAGATAGACCCCTAAAACAATTGTTTTATCAGTTAATTTTAATTCATAAGTATTTGTTGGTAAAATTGTAATTTGGTTTTAGTTGACCTGCATAATTAATTATAAATGGCCACTTCCAATTAATGCTTAGGAGTCTAACATTTTTATGCATAAAATGTTGTGGAAATAAGATGAAACTTGATCTTATGGACGTGTTTAAATAGTAACACTAGCGGTGCAAACTTTGGTGATTATTTTTAATTGATGTTACCAAATTATATATTACTAAATAATAAATATTGCCACTCCTTATATTTGCTGTAGTTTTGTTAAGTCTTTCTGGTTCATTTGTGATGTGTGTGTGATTTTTAAGACTTAAATCGTGACGAGATGAGCTGTCTCACGTGTTGTAGGTAAATTAGTGAATGATGGTTCCTTAAACTTGTTAGTTTGAAATGAGGGGAACTCGCATGCTTGTGTGTGAGTATAAAGTGTGTATGTGTGTGGGTTTGAAACCCCAAACCAAACTGCCACCTCCGTTTCTGACACCTTTCAGCTGAATGGAAGAAAATGAGGAGGAGAAAGAAGCGACCTGAGCACTTGACACTCGTCCATCAGTGCTCTTCATCCCTCCGTCACCAAGACGACTGGACTCGGCCACACAGCGCTCCAGTACAGATCTGTATAAGACGTATACATATACTTACTCTTAATTCCCAGCAGCTTATTTTTTTTATTTTCTACATTTTATTTGAACTGCATAATTGGAAGAAGAAAAGTAAGTTCAGCTTTTTCGTCATTAGAGTACATTTTGCCTGCTCGGTCCTTCACCAAAAACGTAACTGTTTTGATGACCTGTGTAAATTGCTAGACGTTGTTTTTATAGGGAACTTTTGTTTTCATCGCCCTCTTCCCCTCATTGTTCCCTGCTGTTTGTCTGCATCTTCGTCTGTGAATGTCTCTGCCTCGATTTATTAAATAGTGTTGTAATAAAGTGTTTTTGGGGTTGCGACTTGTTTATACTCTGTATTTCTTGATGCATTTTTCATGTTGTGCATTTTTACTCATTGCACTAAAAAGCAACATTTGAAAAGATGATCTCTGTTTAGACATGTGCTGATTGAATCATAGGTGCTTTCATTAGTACTGCTTTACTGTTTTTACTTTATAATTGCAATGCGTGCTCTCCAAATTTGCACCAGGCGTCTTTAAGCTTCATGGTGAGCTTACGCCTACGCAGATGTGACCTGTTGATGTGGAGTGTGAGTCAGTTGAATGTATCTACATTCCAAATTTAAGAATTGTGGAACACTGTTAGCACATGCCTAAATTTGATCTGAATCATTGACTGCAAAAAAAAAAAAACCTTTGAGACTTGCATTTCTTACCTCATAGCTAGGTGAATAGTGTCTGATTTTTGTAAAATTGTATATTTTTGTACTTTTCCATGTGCTTAATTTTTTGATGATGCCTTTTTGAAATCACTAGCTAGCATCCAAATGTTAAATTTGTAGCATTCGCTAGCAAATTTGCATTTAAACGGAACACTGAAGCAAGTGTTCAGTTTACTTTGATTTTTATTTCTTTTATTGTTAGAATGTGACTTGTTAGAGCAGCAACACAAGCATAACCTATACTTTTTATTTAGCAGTTGTAGCTTCATGGTGAGGTGAATGGTTTTACATGTCCAACTGTTAATCCTGCACGTAAGATTCTCCAGATTTTTAGATGTGCATTTTGTAGAGGGTGTTATTTGCAATATGCAAAAAGCTTGAATAAGGGGTTGAACATCAATGTTTTTACAAACATTCATACACTGTGTTTTTGAATTGTAGCTGTAAAGAGTTTTGTAAGCTAGTGCAGCATTAGATGTGCATTTCCTGGATAATAACTTGTACAGAGTTGATGTTACTCAGGTTGTTTGATTTGGTAAACTTATGACTGTGAATGTGAATAGATTTTTAATGCAAGCATCAGGAGTTTAGTAAGAAAACTTGAAAGAAATTTAAGTGACAAGGTCAAATTGTTAATAGAATTAATGTGTCTAAGGTTTTAATTTTTTATTTATATGCATGGAAACAAATTGTGATAGAATGCAAGTCGTCACTGATTGAAAGCTTTAGGTGTGCAAGTTATAGGGATTTTAATATTAACTGAATCGCAGTACATTTTTATTTTTCTTGGGTAGTGAGGAAGCATGATCATTTTGTATAATCCTTGGGTACAGGTTTTAATGCAGCGAGGAGTAATGGGGAATGTGTAAAAACCTGAACTATTAGCTCATTTTTGTCAACATGTAGAAAGTAAATTTTTTTTTTTTCTGTTTAAGAGAAGTAGTTTTCAACTTGGTGTAGAATTCTTTCACACGTGTAACATTAAAGGTCAAGGAAAAAATTGCAGAAGTATCCTAAATGAAAGCCCTTTTCCTCGAAAACTCTGGTTTATTGTAATTTGGTTTTTAGTTTTTGATCCAGAATTTGCTTTGTTGTTAATCCTGAGACCGCGAGCACATGAAGTAGGAAAAGGGTGTGTGTGGGGGGAATAGTTGAGACCAGTAGATTAAACAGTTGAAGTATCAGTGGGGTGATTATGTGAAAAATGTTTTCAATGTTAAATGGATAATTCACCTGAAATTGCATGCGCTCTGGAAAAAAATTAAGAGACCACTTCAGTTTTTTTCTGAAATCAGCATCTATGTATGGCAGCCTTTTCATTCCTGTGCTGGAATTCCAATACAAGCACACCTCATTTTACTTAATGAAGTACTGATTAGGTGATCACCTGAACCAAGTCTTACTTAACGAGGAAAAGTATAAAAACCACTGCTGTGGCTATCACTATTCTCTTGCAATAGGATCAGTTTGGATAGCAAAAGCGGTGCTAGTCGGGCCTTACATTTAAGTGGAATACAAAAAATATCTATACATCATGCCAAAAAGAGTTAAAAAGGAAAGTTTTGAGTAAGAAAAGGAAAGGTTCAGTTCTGGCTTTACTGGCAGAGGGATACAGTGAATGTCAGGTTGCTTCCATCCTCAAAGTTTCAAAGATGGCAGTTCATAAGAACAAGGTCAAGCAGGAAACGTTGGGGAGAACAAAGTTGCAGACTGGCAGAGAGTGAAAACGACTCTCCACTGACCAGGATGATCAACAACTCCTTTGAATGAATGTCACTCAACAACCATAGGATGGCATCAAGTGACCTACAAAAATAATGGCAGATGGAAGCTGGGGTGTTAAGTACATGGCAAGGATAGTTTGAAACCTCCGGGTGGGGCTGAAGTCATGCAAAGCCAGAAAAAAAGCCCTTCATCAATGAGAAGCAAAGAAGAGCCAGGCTGAGGTTTGCTAAAGACCATAAGGATTGGACTGGAGTAAGGCGGTCGTCTCTGATGAGTCCAATTTTCAGCTTGTCCCGTAACGATTAGACGGAGACTTGGAGAGGCCGACAAGCCACGGTGTCCCGGACCCATTGTGAAATTTGGTGGCAGATCGGTGATCTGGGGGTGTTTCAGCAAAGCTGGAAAGGGGCAGATTTTTGTTTGTGAAGGACACATGAATCAAACCATGTACAAGGTTATCCTGGAAGAAAACTTGCTTCCTTCTGCTCTTGACGATGTTCCTGCACTCCGAGGAATGGGTTTTTCAGCAGGACAATCGAGGTGTGGATGGAGGACCACAAGATCAAGACCCTGCTATAGTCGGCCCAATCTCCAGACCTGAACAACACTGAAAACCTCTGGAATGTGATCGAGATGAAGATGGATGGTCACAAGCACTCAAACAAAGCTGAGCTGATTGAGTTTTTGTACCAGGAGGGGCATAAAGTCATCCAAGAGCAACGTGAAAGACTGGTGGAGAGCATGTCAAGGTGCATGAAAGCTCTGATTTAAGTGTCGGGGTTATTCCACCCAGTATTCATTTCTGAACTCATCCTAAGTTCAAACATTAGTATTGTGTTTAAAATTGAATATGATCTTGATTTCAAGGTCTGAAAACATTTCGGCTTTTTTTTTTTTTTGACCAGTTGTCATTTTCTGCAATTAAATGCTCAAAATGACTATGGCTAATTTGGAGGAAATGTCAATTTCTGGAATAAAATAATATTCATGTTTCTCAAACACATACCTACACATTGTAAAACCAGAAAAACTGATGATTTTGTAGTGGTCTCTTAATTTTTATTTTAGATATAGTGGAGCCATGTGTCATGGATCATTTGCTGTATTGTTTTCTGAAATAATGCACTTTTTATTCAAACTAAATAAGTCAGAAAAGATGAGTTGGGGTGAATTTTCCTTTGTATTTAGGTGTTTCCCTTGAAGTGAGATGAAAGTCACTGATTACATTTAATGAATTAGGAGTTAAATGTGTATCATGTGACTCAATTTAATTCCAGTAATTCTTTCTGGGACAAACAGGTAAGTGAGTTTTACAAGGGTTTTTTTTTTTTTTTTTTTTTAAAGTATGTGTACTTTTCCAACCTACACGCAGAATAAATAAACTTTAGTTATATGATTTACTGAGTTGCTGGGTGTGTGTGTGGGTTTTTTTATCATTATTATTTATTTTTTATTTAAAAAAAGTCCATATAGATGAGTTGGGGTGAATTTTCCTTTGTATTTAGGCATTTCGTGTTTAATGAAATTGTTTATTAATTTAGATTATATATAGATTAGGTATCTATCTATATGATCACTGAATACAAACTCTTTCCTACCCCTTCCAAAAAAAGAAACAACAAAGGGCAGGAGGTGCATGGCTACATGTTTTATAGACACTGCCTATGAGGAAATGTAAAAGTTTCAGTCGATGTAATTTCTTCTCCTTAGAAGCCGATTAAATTTAAAGGGAGTCATTTTACTTCCAGTGCCCCATGAATAATTTGTATCTAATGGACTTTAACAGTTACTGCAGTAATATTTGTGGTGATAAATTATTGATGATGGGCAGCACTGTTAACTTGCAGCATATAAATTAAAGTGTTGGGATTGTGTAACAGGCCTTGTTAAATTCATTTTTGTGTTTTTTGTTTTATTGTCTTCACGTCCCTGTTTGGGTTATCAGAGACTATAGTGTCATATCCAGGTCCTGTTAAAGCCAAACAAAACCCAGAAACAAACTCCTTTATACTGACCGATAATCTCCAGACATGTTCGAGTGTTCACGTGTTCATATTTATACCTGTATACTGTGTACAGATTTTATTTTAAAAGAAAAACCATGTTCCTGAGCGCTGCTATCTTACAAAATATCTGTTCAAATATCAGGCTCTGAGTACAAATTGTGGTGTCACTTACACATGACTGACTGAGGCTCGTGGAGCTCACGGATGCATCGCTTCTAAATTGTTGCAAATGACCGGTGTCAAGCATTTGAGTGTAAAAATTTTATGTGACATGCTTTTTGTTTGTTTTTATTCACCGAGAAACGTGATATTTTTAAAGGGCAAGAATTGTGCTGCTATGACAGCGAGATAGATACTAGTAAACGATGTCAATACTGCGTATGTGATATCTAGCCGAGTGAGATTTAAACTTCATAAAAATGAAGTCCGTTGAGTCGCAGATTTTGTTGCCAGTAAAAACATCGAAAAAAAAAAATCACATGGTTGCATAAAATTTCTGATGAGTTTTAGAATTAGAAGCCTTTATTTGTCACAGATACTGTGCCATAGTGTGAAGTTCTTTCTCGGTATTTAACCCTGCGGAAACAGTGAAAACACGTGCATGCAGAGAGAGAGAGATCGAGCGAGCGAAGTGGTACCTGTTTTGTTTTTTTTTTTATTAATTTTTTTTTTTAACTATAAAGAAGTAGAAGCCTTAAGTTGATGGTTCTGTGTAACAAAGGTAAATGGTGTTCTTGGATACCATTAACGTCCTGAGCAGATATCCGGTTTCGGTGCAAATAGTTGCGGTCAGGTCAGCCTATTTTTTGCAATGTTTCTGCCTATTTTGCAACTTAAAATGAATAAATTATAATAAAGTTTTATTTTTAACTTTAACATGTGGTGGACACATCAGGGAACTTTGCCATGTTCGGCACACAGCGTTTATTGTTGGGTTTTGTTTGACTTGAAAGCCTGTATGGGGGGGAAGTGGGAGTAAAAAGACATGTTTATATCCTGCCACCTGAGGGCAGCATTGTCAGGTTCAATGTTATGCAAACTATTGAAAGTTGAATACTTTTGCATAACTTTCAAATGTTATGCAGTGTCTTGCAAAAGGTGTTTGTCCTGTTTTGTCGCATTACAAGATGGAATTAAAATGGATTTGGGGGGTTGAAACCATTTGATTTACCCAACTTTAAACGTGAAAATTGTTTTATTGTGACAATAAGATGAAAAAGAGAAATGTGGAGTGTGCAGAAGTATTTGCCCCCTTCCATATGAAATGCCTAAATAAGAGCTGGTCCAACCAATTCACTTCATAAGTCACATAATTGATTGTGTGAACTAAAATGAACTAAATTTTGTTGTACATTTGTGTAGTGATAAAAAAAAAAGGCATTCTAGTAAGATCCACCTGTGTGCAGTCTAAGTGTCACATGATCTGTTAAATGACGTCTGTATAAATCAACGTGTTCTGGAAGGACCCTGAGTCTGCTACACTAAGAAGCAAGCAACAAAAAAAAAAACAAGGAGCCTCCAAACAGGTCAGAGACAAAGTTGTGGAGAAGTTATAAAAAAATATCCCAGACTTTGAATATCCCACAGAGCACCATTAAATCCATTATCGCAAAATGGAAAGAATATGGCACCACTACAAACCCGACAAGAGAAGGCCCCACCCACCAAAACTCTCAGATTGGGCAAGGAGGGCATTAATCAGAGATGCAACAAAGATAACACTGAAGGAGCTGCAAAGATCCACAGTGGAGATGGGAGTATCTGTCCATAGGACCACTTTAAGCCGTACACTCCACAGAGTGGCCGGGGCTTTATGGAAGAGCGGCCAGAAAAGGTCTGTGCTCAAGAAAACACGTTTGGCGTTTGCCCAACAGCATGTGGCAGACTCCCCAAACACATGGAAGAAGATTCTCTGGTCAGATGAGACTCAAATTGAACTTTTTGGCCGTCATGGGAAATGCCATGTGTGGTGCAGACCCATCACCCTGAGAACACCATTCCCACAGTGAAGCATGGTGGTGGCAGCATCATGCTGTGGGGATGTTTTTCCTCTGCAGGGACAGGAAAGCTGGTCAGGACTGAAGGAAAGATGGATGGCACTACATACAGGGCAACAGAGGTTTGAGACTGGGCCGAAGGTTCATGTTCCAGCAGGACAATGACCCTAAACGTACTGCTAAAGCTAAACTGGAGTGGTTTAAAGGGAAACATTTAAATGTTTTGGAATGGCCTAATCAAATTGAGAATCTGGCATGACTTGAAGATTGCTGTACACCAACTCAACCCATCTAACTTGAAGGAGTTGGAGCAGTTTTGCCTTGAGGAATGGGCAAAAATCCCAGTGGCTA
>JAPEKL010201274.1:0-10518 GCA_028877455.1 Bagre pinnimaculatus | reverse complement strand
GCTTAGATTGAATAAACCACCATCCATTCTGTAGACAACTTCTATCCCACCTGGGATTATGTTCTTCACTAGATGCAGAATAGCTGCTACAAAAATGGAAAAAATGGGTGCAATCACACAGCCTTGCTTTATGCCCAGTTTCACATTGAAAGGCTCGCTATCAGCAGTGTTGTTTAGGACTCTGGTGGTCATGTTATCATGGAGAAGTCTAACAATATGAATAAATTTCTCAGGACATCCATACTTAGCCACTTTCCATAAGGCTACACGGTTGACTGAATCGGAGGCCTTTGTGAGGTCTATAAAGGCCATGTAGAGTGGCTGATGTTGTTCATGACATTTCTCTTGCAGCTGATGCGCGGTGAAGATCATATCAATAGTTCCTCAGTTAGCCCAAAAACCACACTGTGATTCCGGGAGAAACTTTTCTGCATGAGGATGTAGATGGTTGGCAAGAATATGAGCGAAGACTTTGCCAGCAATAGCAAGTAGCAAAATGCCATGATAATTGCCACAGTCCTATTTATCTCCCTTCTTGAAAATTTTGACGATTTCAGCATCCCTTAGGTCTGGAACAATTTTCTCTCTTTGCCAGATGAAAAGAATGAGCTAATGGAGATAACAGGTAAGTTCTTCTCCCCCGAGTTTAAAGATCTCTGCTGGTATTCTTTCACCACTGGGGGCCTTTCCATTTTTTAACTGATTGATGGCAGTTTTGACTTCAGCAAGGCAAGGTTTTAGTCCAAGCTCAACAGTCACAGGCAGCTGAGGGATCTTTAGGTATATAGATTCGTCTACCAGTGATTTGCGGTTTAGGAGATTTTGAAAATGCTCCTTTCAACGGCAGTTGATGCTCTCATCATCCTTAAGGAGAGTGGCATCTTTATCTTTCACAGGAGCTGCACCACATGTGCTAGGACCATAGATCGCCTTTGTGGCACTAAAAAAGCCACGACTATCATGACTATCCACAAGATCTTGAATCTCTTTGGCTTTGTCAGCCCACCATTGGTCCTTAATCCGGCAGATTAGCCTTTGGGCCTCGGCTTTAATGGTCTGATGAGCCTTCTTCTTGGCCTCATTTGTTAGGTCATGCTGCCAGGCACAGAAGGCCTTCCTCTTTTCTTGAATAAGATCTCTAATAGCCTCGTCATTTTCATCAAACCAATCTTGGTGTTTCCTGCTACTATAGCCTATGGTTTCTTCACTGCTTGAGAGAATGGCTGCCTTTAGCTTGTTCCAGTATTCTTTCACTTCATCACATTGTATGAATTGAAGGCGTTGGTGGAGGGACTGCTGCAGTTTGTCACGCACTTCGTGATCTTTCAGTTTCTCAACATTAAGTCTCCTTCTGGGTTGTTTTACCATTTTCTGTCTCTGTTGGTGGATACTCAGAGATATGGTGGAGCAAACAAGCCTATATAATAATATAGTCCATTAAATGCCAATGCTTTGATCCAGGGTGTTGCCATGTGGTCTTGAATCTGTTCTTCTGGTGGAAGAGCATGTTGGTTATGATAAGTTGGTGTTCGACACACAGAGAAAGCAAAAGTATTCCACTGGAGTTCCAGTTTCCTACCCCATTCTTGCCAATTGTCCCTTTCCAAAGGTTATAGTCCCTTCCAATCCTGGCATTAAAATCACCTAGGATAATAACTTTATCCTCTTTAGGAATGTTTGTGATGATGGTATCCAGTGTTAAGTAGAAGTCTTCCTTGATCTCATCCTCAGTGTCAAGGGTAGGCACATATAATAGTAGCATACTCGTTTTTTGCAAACATAACGCGCATCATCATAACGCGTTCATTTACACCGCATGGAAGTTCAGCAAGTAGTTTAATAACTTCACTTCTAATAGCAAAACCAACACCATGCATCCTTGGCTGGCCTTCAGGTCTGCCTTACCAGAAAAAGGTGTAGCCACCGCCATATTCTCTCAATTGTCTGGCACCTGCTCTTTGGGTCTCCTGAAGAGCAGCTATGTCAATATTGAAGCAACTTAGTTCCCAAGATACAAAGGCAGTTCTTCATTCGGGTCGACTGGAGTGGTCTGTGTCATCCAGTAGGGTATGTACATTCCAAGTTCCAAGATTTAATTTGTGGTTTTTTTGACCACTGAAAGGTGATCCTGCTGGGTGCTGTATTCCAGCCAGGTAGAAACAGAGCAGACTATTTTTAGGGCACCTTTTCTAGCCCCCTCCCCACATCAGGGGTGAGCAGAGTGGATCCTAAAAAGGGCTCAGTCACAGAGAAAGCTGCTGAAACACTCCTCTACTCCATTCCAAGAGTGAGACGACTGAATCAGACTCTGCCACCTAACATGCCAGTCCGAGGCTAGGGACTCCCAGATCTCACTATCCTGTCCCTGTCACCACTCGCTGGTCTCCGCAGGACTTGGTTAAACATGGTCTTGGTAGACACCTTGTGCTTGAAAATCATTTAGCGTGGGAAAACTGGTGCACAACAGCAGACACACAGATACTTCACAGAGAAAGGGTCTGAACTCCAGTGACAAGGAAACCTCGACAACCGGGGATCCAGACTCTGTTGCAGCCCTCATCTGCCATCCCAGTCAAGAACATGTCTTCATACTGGTCCACCGTTGGGGACTTTGGGGGGTTGCATGCTGGCTGTTGGCTCACAATGAGCTCATCCGCCCTTTGTCAGGTCTTGTTTTTAATCCTGCTGGGTGACATGCCACCCTCCTCACCAGCATTGCACTGGTTGGGGAGCTGGTTTAGACACTGACCACCCAGCCATGCGGCAGGTTGTACTGGGTTACAATGTTACCAGTAGCAGATTCCCGTCTGACCTGACTTACAGGCAATACGAGGAGTGAGGAGCAGCTCGCCCCCTCCCTCTCACAGGGATTCCCTTAAGGATATCCTGTTAGAGCAGTCACGAGACAAGACTCTGTGTCATGCATTTGACCAAGTGAGAGTAATAGATGGTCAAACTCTCCAGCCAAGCGCAACACCAGTCTTCCCATATTTCATTATTATTAAGGACAGGTTGTACCGAGTGACACAGGACACTCAAACCACTGAACAAATAATCCAGTTGTTAATCCCAAAGAGCCGTAGGGAACTCATATTCCATGCAGCTTAATCCCATGGCCAGACACTTAGGGCAGGATAAAACACTAGCCCGAATAATGGCCCAGTTCTATTGGCCAGGGATTCATGGGGATGTCTTTCAGTGGTGTGCAACATGCTGCAAATGCCAATTAGTAAATCCCGTGGGCACTCCAAAAGTGCCTTTGTGCCCTCTCCCTCTAATCAAGACCCCTTTTGAGAGAATTGGTATGGATCTTGTCTGGCCATTAGATCAGTCAGCATGGGGATATCACTTTATTTTAGTTCTGGTAGACTATGCAATGCAATATCTGGAAGTAGTGCTTCTCTACAATATTTCAGCATGCAGTATTGTGGAAGTGCTCTTCTGTATTATCTCCCGGGTCGGGATTCCGAAAGAAATCCTGACAGACCAAGGCACTACATTTATGTCACAAACACTGTGCGAACTGTATGGGTTATTGGGAATTAAGTCTATTTGCAAAAGTGTCTATCACCCACAAACAGATGGCTAAGTGGAACAGTTTAATCAAACACTCAAAAACTTAATTCAGAAATTTGTAAGTGAGGATGCACGTAATTGGGATAAATGGTTCGAGCCCCTGTTATTTGCAGTATGAGAGGTCCTGAAAGCCTCCACAGGATTTTTCCCATTTGAGTTATTATATGGGTGTAAACCGTGTGGCATTTTGGACGTGCTACAAGAAAATTGGGAGGAGGGACCTTCACCTAGCAAGAATGAAAGTCAATATGTTCTCGACCTGCATGCAAAACTCCACACTCTCATGCACTTAACCCAGGAGAATTTACGGCAGGCACAAGAACGTCAAGTCTGGCTGTATGACAGGAGCATGCGCCTTAGAGAGTTCACACTGGGAGACAAAATGCTTGTATTATTGCCCATGTCAAGCTCCAAATTAATTGCCAAGTGGCAAGGGCCCTTCGAGGTCACACAGCGAGTCAGGGACGTCGACTATGAGGTGCGGTAAACAGATAGGGGTGTGGCATTGCAAATTTACCACCTCCACCTGTGAAAACATTGGAATGAGGGGGTTCCCATAGCGTTGTTGTTGGTGGTCCAAGAGAAGGTGGAGCTGGGGCCAGAGGTTAAAAAAAAAATCTCAAGCCACTCCGGTCCCTTCTGGAGACCACCTCTCACCAGCCCAACTCACAGAGGTGGTCAAATTGCAGAAGGAATTTTCTGACATGTTCTCGCCCCTGACCAGCCATACCAACCTCATAGAACATCACATTGAGACACCCATGGGGGGGGTATAGCTGCCCTTACTGCTTGCCCAAACACAAGAAAAAGGTGGTTCAGGATGAACTCAAGGCCATGCTCAAAATGGGCATAATCGAGGAGTCTCACAGTGACTGCAGCAATCCGGTGGTCCTGGCTCCCAAGACCGACGGGTCGGTCCAGTTCTGTGTGGACTATAGAAAGGTCAACATGGTGTCTAAATTTGACGCATACCCAATGCCTCACATTGATGAGTTGCTCGATCAGTTAGGTGCTGCTTGCTTTTATTTGACACTGGATCTAATGAAGGGATATTGGCAGATCCCCTTGACTCCTCTATCCTGAGAGAAAATGGCCTTTTCCACACCGTTTGGGTTACACCAATTTGTCACACTTCCTTTTGGGTTATTTGGGGCACCCGCTATGTTCCAGCAGCTCATGGACAAGATCCTCCCCCCTCACACCACCTACACGGCAGCGTATTTTGACAATATCATTATTTATAGCAGTGATTGGCCACAGCACCTGGAACACCTTAGGGCTCTCGCAAAGTCGCTGAAGCATGTGGGTCTCACAGCTAACCTGAAAAAGTGTGCAATTGGGCAGATGGAAGTACGGTATCTGGGTTTTCACTTAGGTCAAGGGCAGGCGCATCCACAATTTAACAAGACTGCAGCAATTGCGGCCTGCCTGAGGCCCAAGACCAAAAAGGGAGTGAGACAGTTCCTGGGGCTGGCTGACTACTATTGTAGGTTCATACCTAATTATTCAGACATCACCAGCCTGCTAACTGATCTCACTAAAAAGGAAGCACCAGATCTGGTCCAGTGGACAGAGCAGTGCCAACAGACTTTCTCTAAAGTAAAAGCTGCACTGTGTGGAGAGCCACTTTTACACTCCCCTGACTTCTCTCTCCCCTTTGATTTACAGATGGATGCATCGGACAGGGGGCTGGGGGCCGTTCTATCCCAGAAGTTGGAGGGCAAGGAACGTCCCGTGCTGTACATCAGCCGCAAGCTCTCGATGTGTGAAAACAAGTACAGCACTATCGAAAAGGAGTGTCTGGTCATCAAGTGGGCAGTCCTTGCCCTCCGATACTACCTGTTGGGAGGCCCTTTCACCCTCTGTTCAGACCACGCACCCCTCCAGTGGCCCCACTCCATGAAGGATGCGAACACGTGGATCACCTTTTGGTATCTCACCCTCCAGCCATTTAAATTCAAGATGGTCCACAGGCTGGGGGCACAGATGGTGGTGACGGACTTCCTGTCCTGTCGGGGGGAGTCTACTGCAGGCCGGACGGCTCCCCAGCCTGAGTCGGCCGCTGGGGGTATATAGCAGTGGGGGCGTGGCCAAGCATCAGTTTGTGAATGGAGGATGTGGTCGGGGAAGGTGAGTGGCCAAGTTGTTACACTTGTTGTCAATTAATGTGTGTGTGTGTGTGTGTGTGTGTGTTGCAGTGATGGTGGCACATAAAAGGAGTAGGAGAGCAGAGAAGAGTGCCTGGGACCAGAACACAACTGTGTGTGTGTGTGTGTGTGTGTGTGTGTGTGTGTGTGTGTGTGTACATGTGTGTCCTAGAGTGAGCCAAGTGAAGCTGAAAAGCTGTCAATAAATGTGTGTGAACATTATCTCCCACCTGCCATACTTCTGTACTCCACCCACATCAGGGAAACTATTACAGACAGGTTGTTTTAGAACTTAATAACATGAATTATAACACTGGAGTCTATCCATATTTTTAAGAATTTATTTTAAATCCATTAATTATATTGAGTAAGTGTGGCAACAGGGGCGTGGTTGAGTGCCGGCTGTGAACGGCGAGGAGGCAGGTTGAACCAGTAGGTAACATGTGATTAGGTGCACCTGTGTCTAATTACTGGCTGTCTCTTAACCTTTCAGACAGCCAGAAATGAGAGAGAGAGAGAGAGAGAGAGAGCACTGTGACACCCTGTTGTGTGTGCATGTTGTGTGTTTAAGTGCCATTAATAGTCAATGAAAAGTGTCAAAATAAAAATAACACACCTGTTCTGAAGCCTGCTTCCAGTTCCTCTGTTTCCCACAAGTTAAAGTTATTGAACTGGTGCCAAAACCTGGGACTGAGGAACATATGTCACCATGGAATTCAAACCAGTCAGAGAGCTCCTCCAAACGCTTGCCAACAACCTCCAGCACCAGCAGCATGCCCTCATCACACTGACAGTAGATCAGGGGCAGTGCTTCTGGGCTCTACTCGAAGCCCAGGCAGAAGACCAGCAGGTGATCCAGAGCTGGATCCAGTCAACGGGTGCTGCAGCAGTTGTCCCTGTGACCAGCGTGCCCATCCAGGTAGTCAATATGGGGCTGCAGGCTGACCCTAAAGCCTTCCTCAAGCTGTTTGAGTGTGTTGCAGAGGCGAGCTCATGGCCAACCTCACAGTGGGTGGCTTACCTATTGCCGCTCGTGTTGGGGGAAGCCCAGCTCACAGCTTGGCAGCTCACGGCCACCAGCATGCTGGAGTACCCCAACCTGAAGCAAGCCATCTGACAGCAGGTTGGCTGCAGGCCAGAAAAGCAGTGCCAGCACTTCTGCTCGCTGGCACACAGTGAAGTGGGCCAGCTGTTTGCGTTCTTGCAACAGCTACTGGACGCCTGCCTACAGTGGATGCTGGCCAGCAAATTCAACGTCAAGTCCATCATCGAGCAGGTGACAATGGAGCAGTTCGTCGCCCAGCTGCTGAGCAAGATGCCAGTGTGGATCTGGTGCCACCGAACAGCATCGCTGGAGGAGGAAGTCCGGCTGGCCTAGGTCACCTGACAGTGTTTCTGGTAGCAGGCGCTCTCACAACATTTCCACTCTCTCCCACTTTTTCTTTCTCCTTCTCCTTCTCCTCGCCCCTCCCCTACCCCAGCCCCACAGAAATGAGGGCCAATTCCCCCAAAACCTGCTCCCTGCACTTGTGTTTGTCCTCGTGTTTCTGCTGTCCCTTCTCCTTCTGTGTCTGTGCCGCCATTAACCCCTGATCTCTCTCTCTCTCTCCCCACAGGTGAAATCATCTATGCCCACTAGAACCAAGAGCGAGCCCAGGCAGATCTGTCAGCACAGAGGGAAGGTAGGGAATCAAAGCTTCTGCAAGGAGGCGGGGCTACTAATTCACATCTCCGATGCACCACAGGCTTCTCCTGATCAAGCGGGGACATACAGGACAGTTGTGAGTATTCAAGGGGGTACACATCAGGCTTTGGTGGATTCAGGTTTTAATCAGACCTCCATACATCAAAGCCTGATTCAATGCAGGGCACTGGGAAATGCACAATTGGTTAAGTGTGTGCACAATGATAAACACAAATATCTGCTAATGCGCATCACTATTCACTTCCAGAGACAAAAAAAAAACAGTGTGAAGGTGGCGGTTAGTTTGAGCCTCACCCACTCACTGATCTTGGGAACAGATTGGCTGGGGTTTAAAATGTTAATGAAACAGTTAGTAGTGGGTGGGTCCTGCAGTTGTATGTCATGGGGGAATCCCACTGCAATGTTAGCTGGGGAAGCGGTCCCAGGGCTGTCTGCATCAACTCTGAATCATGATGACATGGAGAGGGTGGAGAACTCTCCTCTCTCTCTGAGGAATCCCTTAGGGGATTTCCCATTGGAGCAGGCATGTGACGAGTCTCTGAGACATGTGTTTAACCAAGTGAAAGTAATTGATGGTCAAAAAGGATGGTCAAATCGGGGACTTCCGGTGTGGCAGATGGCGGAGTAAGCAGCAAGCCGGGGGGGCTCTGTCACCATTTGACATTTATTTGAGAATTACTATATCATTCACTTGCTAAAACTTGGTGAGCTCGCTTTCAAATCTGACTTCAAAATGACACCCACCATATCTAGTTCAGCACGGGCAGAAATTGAGGTAAAAAAGCTGAAAATGGGAGCAAGGACAGACAAGATGATGAATTAGCATCTGAGCTAATGGCTAGCAGCGACACAACAAAGGCAGCAAATCGGCGGGCTCCCTGGCTGACATAGACAAGCTGCTCACTGGCATGGAAGAGCAAATTATCGCAAAACTGACAGCACAAATCTCCTCCAACTATGCCATGATTGCAAAACATGACCAGTCAATCCAGGCTATTAAAGCGTCAATGAACAACTTCGAGGGGAGAATATCCAAACTAGAAGCTTACAGTTAGCAGCCTCCTGAAGGAAAATGAGCAGCTGAAGTTCAAGACCGATGACCTCAAGAATAGATCCAGGAGATGCAACATCTGTATAATAGGTATACCGGAGAAAGCCAAGGGCACCCATCCAAACTTTTTCATTGAAACCTGCCTGGGAGAGATGTTTGGCATCGACGCCCTCCCCCACCCCTTGACCATGGATGGGGCACATAGGGTGGCCACCCAGAGGAGACAGGATGGTGTTCCTCCACCCTTTATAGCCTGCATTCACCACTTCCAGATGAAACAGTGAATAATGGAACTTGCCTGAGAGAAAGCCCCCCTGTCTTACAGATGCTCAGAGATCCACATATATGCAGACTACAGCAACAAGGTAGCCAGGAAGAGAGCCCTATTCACCCCCATCGAAGCCCAGCTGAGGACAGCCAGTTACCACTTCAGCCTACTCTTCCATGCCAAGCTCCGGGTGATCGTTGAAGGAGCCAGGCACGAGTTTAATACCCCCATTGAGGCTGCTGCTTTTCATGAAAATAGACAACCTACAGAATGATTGCGAGGTAGATTGTGTTTATATATTGTGATGGCGGTATTAACAACTCCTCAGTAGTGATTAAATTTATACCTCTTAATTCTGTTAATTAAAAGTTAAAATTGGATACCTCAAGGTGTTATCAATATTCATAGAGTAACGCTATACAGCGGCCCCCATTTTCTGTAATATCTTTAGTTCATGGACACAGTTTGACCAGTAAAGTCATTTGTAATATAAATATTTGGTTTTATATAAGGCTCTGGGTCACAGAGGATTGTTTGGGGTTTTTTTTTCCTCTTTCAACTACTGCACCTTGATATCAGCAAAAGCAACTAAGAGATAAGGAAATCTATTTTTTGCTCTAATAAGTTCAGGTTGGCATGGTTTATTGTATATCACGTTAAGCTGTGGTTACTTGTTTAAAAGGTTTCTC
The DNA here is from genome assembly GCA_028877455.1 of Bagre pinnimaculatus. Taxonomy (NCBI): domain Eukaryota; kingdom Metazoa; phylum Chordata; class Actinopteri; order Siluriformes; family Ariidae; genus Bagre; species Bagre pinnimaculatus. The sequence goes on along the minus strand of JAPEKL010201274.1, from coordinate 1,082 downwards.
TGTAATTCTAACAGAGTTACCAGAAGCATATTCTTAGATCTTAATGGCATCTAATTGTACACATTACTATTAATACCAGCTCTGAGGTTATTATTTTTGTTACCATCATTCGTATCCACTCATTTATTTTTAGATTTGCACTTATTTAATTTTATCTTATTTATGAATGAATGAATGAATGAATTTAGCATTTTTTTTCTCTAATTTTAATGTATTTACTATTATTTATTTATTTATTTATTTATTTTACTTTTTATCTTTCTCCACTGGCACACAGAATGACTGCTGGTTAACATAGATGTCAGTTAGGAAATTGTTCTCTCTATTTGGCTGCCTGAATACTTAAGAGGTAGTGGCTTATCAAGTCTGAATACAGGTTTTCTTCTCATATCTGATTTTTCAGAAGGACAGAGTTCAAAGTGCAAGGAAGTATCAAGCACTAACCAATGACCAAAACTAGGGAATGGACTAACAAGGAGTTGTAGCTATTTCTTCTTCTTCTTCTTTTTCTTCTACTTCCTATTATTATTATTATTATTATGTTCCTTTTTTCTTTTTTTTGGGCCACCCACCTCTGCTTAATGCACTGTATACTCAAACAGGATATCATCCCTTGGCTGACAACCTATCTTTCTTCCCCCTCCTTTAGTTCTATTCCGTAGACTACAGTGGTGCTTGAAAGTTTGTGAACCCTTTAGAATTTTTTATATTTCTGCATGAATATGACCTAAAAACATCATCAGATTTCCACACAAGTACTAAAAGTAGATAAAGAGAACCCAGTTAAATAAATGAGACAAAAATATTATACTTGGTCATTTATTTATTGAGGGAAATGATCCAATATTACATATCTCTGAAGGGCAAAAGTATGTGAACCTCTAGGATTAGCAGTTAATTTGAAGGTCGAATTAGAGTCAGGTGTTTCAATCAGTGGGATGACAATCAGGTGTGAGTGGGCACCCTGTTTTATTTAAAGAAGAGGGATCAATCAAAGTCTGATCCTCACAACACATGTTTGTGGAAGTGTATCATGGCAGGAACAAAGGAGATTTCTGAGGACCTCAGAAAAAGTGTTGTTG
>JAPEKL010200921.1:0-10553 GCA_028877455.1 Bagre pinnimaculatus | reverse complement strand
GAGATTTGTAAATTATTGCATTCCGTTTTTATTTACAATTTGTACTTTGTCCCAACTTTTTTGGAATCGGGGTTATAATAGAACAGGATTTGAATGTCTCACTGAAAAGTTTTAAATGTCACACCTCTTTGTCAGTGTCGTTTTAAGAACTAAATGTAATAGCTGATTACAATAATATATAAGATATACAATAATATATAAGATATAAGAACTATATGTAATAGCTGATTACAAAATATGGTAAATGAAATATAGCTCATTTATTACAAATAAAATCATTAAGACTGTTGCATTTATACTTAGTAAAGAAGCATATTTATGTTGAAGTGGTGTGATGTTCAGTAAATAATAGAACAGGATTTGAATGTCTCACTGCAAAGTTTTAAATGTCACACCTCTTTGTCAGTGTCGTGTCTATGTCGGTATCATGCATTAATTTATTACAATAAAAATAGGAACAGCACACAAATGCAAAAACATGGGCTTGCGTATAACAAACTAGCTACATACTGACGTGAACCAACAGATTATTCACCTGACTGTATGTTAATATAATCATAGACAGACAGACAGACAGACAGACAAAGACAAACATAGAGACAGATAAATATATTTTATTAATCTCCAAAGGGAAATTGCAATAATCCTGTAATCATGTGCAATTCAAATGCTCATCATGACCACTATGAGTATTCTAATAGCTATGAAATGCTGGCCTTTAAATGTTAATGCACTTCTGTCATTATGGAAATGTTATGTCTCAGTAGACCAACATGACTGTGTACAACATTTACAGTCTGGTAAAGAAGAAGGCAGAGGAGAGGATGTTTGATGTGACCTGAAAATGGCACACTGGAGGAAACGATGAGACGTCTGGAGGAGACAGTAGAGATAGAGCGAAAAGCATAAGAGGAAAATTATTATTATTATTATTATTATTATTATTATGGTTATTTGTAATTTTACAGTGTGTGTGAGAGAGTGAGAGAGAGAGAGAGAGAGCATAAGAATGTGTGTGTGTGTGTGTGAGAGAGAGAGAGAACGCAAGAGAGTGAGAGAGCATAAGAAAGTATGTGTGAGAGAGTGAGCAAGAGAGCAAGTGAGAGAGTGAGCAAGAGACAGTGAGAGAGCGCATAAGAATGTGTGCGAGAGAGAGAGAGCATAAGAAAGTGTGTGTGAGAGATTGAGCGAGAGAGAGAGTGAGCAAGAGAGAGTGTGAGAGAGAGGAGAGAGAGAGCAAGAGAGCGAGAGAGTGTGAGAGAGCGAGAGAGAGCATAAAGTGTGAGAGAGTGAGTGAGAGAGAGAGAGAGAGAGAGCATAAGAAAGTATGTGTGAGAGAGTGATTGAGAAAGAGAGTGAGTGAGAGACAGAGTTAGAGAGCAAGAGAGAGCAAACACATAAGAAAGTGTGTGAGAGAGTGAGCGAGAGTGTGAGCGAGCGAGAGAGACAGCATAAGAAAGTGTGTGAGTGTGACAGAGAGACAGCATAAGAAAGTGTGTGAGTGTGACAGAGAGACAGCATAAGAAAGTGTGTGTGTGAGAGAGAGAGAGAGAGCAAGAGAGAGTGAGCGAGAGAGAGTGAGCGAGAGAGAGAGAGAGAGAGAGAAAATTTAAATGAGATGGGGTTTTTCAGTCTCTCTGAATCTCTCCTCATGTGTCTGCCTTCTCATAACACAGATATATCAAGCTAGTCATATCCTAAACTTTAGTGTCACTTTGTAAACTTTATAAAAACATGTTTCTTTTATTAAATTCTGTCTGGGGAATTAATTGCTTTACAGAAAAACAGAGACCCGAGAATCCCCTAGAAAATAGAGTTATTACTGCACGTCACAGACAAGCGTTATTGCCTATTGGGGTCCATTATGTAAATGCAGGCATGTATGCTTGTGGGTGTTTCTGATTATCATATTCAGAGGATCTGGATTTACTGATGAGGGTGAGAGTGGAGGTGCTTCTGTACATTTTTTCTGTTGTTTGCTTGCCTTCTTGTTTTGGTGCATTTTTTAATGGATTTGCTCCATTTAGCATGTTATTCAGTACAGATCTTCAAAATGAAATTTAGGTGACATTATAGGTCATGAACCACATGTGTGTGTTTCCTACTGTAATTGGATCTGGATGGATGACAGGCCTGAAAAAGCTCCTCAGGGAACAGCAGCTAATGGAAAAGCACAACTGTTCACATGCAGGACATTTTGGGAAATTTCCTGCTAACAGTATACAGCCTTTATTAGCTAATAATTGCACTAAGACGTACCTGTTAGCATGGGATTAGCAAGCATTTTGCTGAAATGAGACTTTACTTTGAGGATTTACTTTCCCACCCTTCATTATAATGTTTCTGTGTGTTTAGGGAACAAGGGATGGCAGAAGAACCAGACATGGAGGTGACACTGTTAAGGCATGGCAGCTGCCTTTCTGAACGCTACGGAGAAAAGAGCAGAGTGTGGGAGGACTCATGCTTCGCTTGTGCTGGGAATGAAACACAATGTTCCTGCTGTCAGGTCGTATCGCTGCCTCACCTGAACACACTTTCACACACATACACTCACTTACACTGCTGAGTTGCAGGCTGCTGAGATAAATACAAAGTGGCATGTTTGCACCCATCTGCTTTTATGCAAATGGAAAAAGTTGTGTACAATAAAACCTGTATGGATAAACAGAAGATGTAATAAAGGCTGATGCAAACAGATGGGAAGAAATGATGCCTTAGCAAATGTCTGTTCCAGTCACTCTTCGACTGTGTGTGCTGCCCTTTTACATTAACATTTATTTTTGACAACACTGTTCTGTGATACACATATTAGACTTTCTCTCTCTCTCTCTCTCTCTCTCTGGCATATCAGTGCAGTGGTTGCTTTGACAGCTTCAGCCATCAAAGTCTCTAGTGAAGGATTACAGTAGTGGTTTCCCATTGCCTTCTACTGGATTATTATAGAGGTCTTCTCCATTCAACCATTCACACTCAATTCAAAGCCACCAATTAGCCTAGCCTACTGTACATGTCTTTGGGGGAACTGTCCATGAGGCGACAGTGCTAACCACTTGCACCACCGTGCCGCTATCTGTCATTGCTCTGCTCTTATCAGCTGTGCTTGTGTCAGGCTGTAGCCACTGCCCTGTTCTCTGCACAAAGCATCACAGTATGATAAGATTGTGTAGTGTTCTTTATTTTAAAGGGAAAGAGGGTTTGAGTCTGCCATTTCAGTAGCTTTTGAAAGGCAGCCATGTGGTTCCTATCGTCCTTGGTCTTTTTCTCCATTCTTCTGCAAATAACGGTAAGCAACTGCAATTGGAGGCTGTTAGTGCTCCTTTCAGATTTTAGACATTTTAATGATCACACATAATGAGGTGATTCTCTTGTGTGTGTGTGTTACACTTATTTGTTTATAATTATGACCTCTTGTCTTTCTTTTCTTCCCAAGTCTGCACAAGTTGGGGACTGGAAAACAGCCACATCTGTTTACGCGTTCAATGCCACAGATATCAATGGCAAGGAAGTGTCACTGTTAAAATACAGGTAGGCAACATACTAGTACATAAAAAGAAGATGAAGAAAACGAAGTGCATTCTTTTCTTAGTTCATGTTCGTGTTATTTTGCTACCTGTATATTTAACTATGTTAAATGTACAGTAAATATGTTTCTTTTACAAGATATTTTACTTCTGATTAATTCATTAACTGTGTTGACTTTGTCCTGAATTTGAACAAGCAAACTTACAGAAATCAAATGATGTTTTCAGGCAAAATTAGAATTGGTTTGCTAAAACAAAAATGACCTAACTGTTTTAGATAAATAATAAAACTTACTTTTCACATGAAACATGACAGTAACTTAATTACGTCAGTTAAAACATTTACCTTGTACTTTTTAATACTTTAATGCTAGAACATTTAAAAGTAACAATTTTTATTTATTTTTATTTGAGTAAATTTTGGTGGGATCTATCGGCCAAATAGGATTTCTGTGTAAAATATGGAACTGTCATCAGTGAGTACAAAAGAAAGATTTTCTGCAAGATGAAACTTACTTCTTTGGTGTTTTTAATTATTTTTTCAATAGCGGCCAGGTGGTTATCATCACCAACGTTGCCAGCGAATGAGGCAAAGCCCCAATAAACTACTCTCAGTTAGCACAGATGCACGTCAAGTACGCTGAGAGAGGTTTAGCCATAATGGCTTTCCCATGCAACCAGTTTGGCAACCAGGTATGATGCTTTTATACTGTAAATACTTCACATTTTCATTTTTATTTTTAATTTTGTAGTTTTCAGGCCTCATGAGTCAATAGTAAGAGAAAACATCTTAAAATGAAGAATATACAGTACATATACTGTATGTAGGCTGTATATGTATGAAGGGAGTAACTGCTGAGTACTTCAGTAAGTGTAGCGGTAATAGAAATACAGCGTAATACACCACATTTCCAGAGAAATGGAAATATTGTTACATGTGTATTTACCTCATATTTATACCCCAGAAGAAAAACAGGAAATAGTGACTAAGTTAGTTTTACTCAGTGACTGAACAAATTAAAAATAACCTAAGATTTTCAAGCATGAGCATTTATTTCTATTTACTTAAAATATTCTTGAGGTGTTTCTATAATTTTGGCACATATTTCCAAGAGAAAATATGGTCATAAAATCATTCTGCCAGAATTGTGTTCTTGCAGCTTGTGATGGTCTGACACTTTATATTGTTTTTTTCATTTAACGTGTATTTTAAAGGTCTATTAACTCTATCATGATGCATAAATTACACAGCATGCATTATGTAACAGCCAAAATCAGACACATTATTCCATTTGTAACTTAACTGTTGTATATATCTATAGGAAACCCTATATTTTATTGAAAATACTAAGACAACATATCAAATAACAGGGGGCATGTCTACCACTGTGTTGAACTGAGGAGACCAGTTGCTACAATTTTGAAAGGGAAATGTTGTCCCATTCTTGCCTGATATACAATTTCAGTTGCTCAAAAGCTCAGGGTCTCCTTTGTCATATTTCGCACTTCATAATACAAATGTTTCAGGGTGACAGGTCTGGACTGTAGGCAGGCCAGTTTAACACCCGGACTCTCTTACTATGGAGCCATGTAGTTGTAATATGTTGTCGTGGTTTCTGGAGTGGGACAGAACACTGAAGCATTGGGGACAAGCGAGTTTTGTCAACTCTGGGTTTATTTTTGCAAAAAAAGGATTGCTTTTCAGCGAAAGACACCAGACTCATGCACATACTCTCGAACTGGGAGAGCACTGCCTCCTCTCTGTTCTCTCCTCCTTATCAGCCCTCCACCGTCACTGAAAGACACACACACAACCTCCATTAGACACAGGTGTGATTGTTTCGCCACTCACTTTCCCTGGCCTCGCTCTCCATTCACAAACCAGCGTTTGACCACACCCCCACTACCACATACTGTACATGCAGAATGCAGTTTGGCATTGTCTTGTTGAAATAAGCAAGGCCTTCCCTGAAAATGATGTCATCTGGATGGCAGTGTATTGCTCCAAAACCTGTATATATCATTCAGCATTAAATGGTGTCTTCCCAGATGTGCAAGCTACCCATGTCATGTGCACTAATACCCTTCATACCATCACAGATGCTGGCTTTTGAACTGTGTGCTGATAACAAGCTGGATGGTTCTTCCTCTCTTTAGCTTGGATGATTTCCAAAAAGAATTTCAAATTTCAATTCATCAGATTACAGGACAGTTTTCCACTTCATCTTATTCCGTTGTAAATGAGCTCAGGCCCAAAGAAGGCAGCAATGTTTCTGAATATTTTTATACATGGTTTTAACTTACGTTTGTGGATGCAGCGATGAACTGTGTTCACAGATGATGGCTTTTGGAAGTGTTCCTGAGCCCATGCAGCGATTTCCACTATTGTGTCTGTTTTTACTGCAATGTAGCTAGCTGGATGGCTCGAAGATCATGGGTTGGTTTTTGGCCTTGTCTTTTGTGTACAGAGATTTCTCCAGATTCTCAGATTTTTAAAAATGAGATTATGTATCATAGATCAGGGATTCTTAACCTTTTCTACTTTAAAGCCTACCTATTCATACTTGTAACAAGTCGGGGCCCATTAAAAAAAGATCCAATTATTTTAGCTAATCTATTCTATTAGAATCTAATACTCTATTGTAAAGTTTATTAATGGAATGCAACATTACTCCCTTTTACAGATGGGAGATAAGGAATTAAATAAATGCAATAAAAACAAACTGTTTTTAAATAGGTATTGTATTTAAAACTATATGGATGTGCCAGAAGCCAGCATAAAACCATGCATGCAGGGCACTCTCAGTCAGAAGGGATTAATGATCCAAAAGTGGAGTCTGGTCCATTAACACAAGAACTTATTGCCATGTTTGTGTACAGCAAACAAGCAAGTTATTAAAACCAAAAAGTACACTCAAAAGAAATGGATATAGAAACCACTCAATGGGATAGATCCTTACATGTTAAAGAAGGATTTTTTGTATGAGTTGGAAAATTATCTATCTAATGATTTCCCCAACATCACCAACTACCTGGTGCTGCAGACATCATTCTACACAGCCAAATGTCAGAGGGCATGGTAGAAGATGGATCTAAGTGCAGAAAAATGTTTATTTACAATAGTGAAAACACACACAGACAAACAATCCGAAAATCGGCAGGCAAACTCGTAAACGTGAATATCACAGGCAGTGAGAAAAACAGGAACTAGGAAGAGACACAGGAATCAGAAAACCAGGAAATCAAACACAAACTCAGGCTCAGTAATGCGCACTGAAGTGGTGTAATACTTCACACCGAGTGTGTGTCTGCTCAGTCTTTATATAGGCGTGCTGATGCGCCTTAATCCCATGCAGGTGTGCATGATTAACAGTGCTCCAGTCTAGAGCACACCCGAAAATTCAACTGGTGCGTGCACCAAAGCGCGCAGGACTGACAGCCCCCCCCCCCCAAAGAGCTCCCTCTGAGAGCGAAAATCCATTCTTCCTGGTCCTGGGGATGAGGGCCTGACGTTGGGTGCCATGTCATCGGCACACAACTCTGAGCCGACGTGGCACCAGATACCTGGCTCAGGTGGGAGCTTGGGCTAAGGCTCAGGACAAGACTTGGACTCTGTGCTTAAAGTGGGCGCGAGCTTTGGTGATGACTGACTCTGGACTGGATTCGGGTGCAAGCTCTGGAGAAGACTCGGATTCTGGACTGGATTTGGGTGTGAGCTTGGGACTTGACCCGGACTCTGGACTGGAAGTGTGCTCGAACTCTGGAAATGACAAGGATTCTGGGCTGGAAGTGTGCTCGAGCTCTGGACTTGACTCGAGCTCTGGACTGGACTCAAGCTCTGGAGATGACTCGGGCTCTGGGCTAAACCTGGGCTCAAGCTCTGGAGATGACTAGGGCTCGAGCTCTGGACTGGACTTGGGCATGGGCTCGAGCTCTGTCTGTGCATCACTTCAGTCCTGGTCAGGACCTGGTGGTGGGACAATGACGTCTTCATAGCCGGGTGGTGATGGGACGACAATGTCTTCATAGCTGGGTGGCAGCAGGATAACAATGTCTTCATAGCCGGGTGAGGCACAGGCTGCTCCGTCATCTTCTGGCACTGGTTCTGGAACAGGCTCAGGTTCTGGCACTGACTCTGACGCTGGCAGTGGCTCTGATGTTGGACCTGAAGCTGGCTCTTGTTCTGGTGCTGTCACTGGCTCTGACACTGGCACTGGTGCTGGCTCCGACTCTGGCGCTGGCACTGGCTCTGACTCTGGCGCTGGCACTGGCTCTGACTCAGGCACTGGCTCTGGAGCTGACTCGGGTACTGGCTCTGGCACTGGAGTTGACTCTGACTCTGGCACTGGAGCTGACACTAGCACTGGCTCAGGCACTGGAGCTGACACTGGCGCTGGCTCCAACTCTGGCTCTGGCTCCAACTCTGGTGCTGGCTCTAACTCTGGCACTGGCTCAGACTCTGGCACTGGAGTTGACTCTGGCACTGGAGCTGACTCCGACTCTGGCACTGGCTCCAATGATGGCGCTGGAGCTGACACAGGCACTGGAGCTGACACTGGTTCTGGCACTGGGGCTGACACTAGCACAGATGCTGGCTCTAGCATAGGCTCATGCTTTGGTTCTGGTGCTGGCTCTGGTTCTGATGCAGGCTCTGGTGATGGCAATGACTCTGGTTGGTACTCTGTTTCAGATGCTGGCTCTGGGACTGACTGTGGAACAGGCTGTGGGACTGACTGTGGACTCACAGCCTTTAGGGGGAGCTCTAGAGCAACGGCCTCCTCTGCTGCCACTGTGTCGGCCTCAGATGGAATAGCTCCCTCTCAAAATTTTTTTATAGGGATTCTACTTCTTTAGGGACTCATAAATGAACCAGAGCATTACCTGAAAATCATGTGAGCTCTGAAGGCATGGGTGCTGTATTCTCATGAGGAATTCAGCCCATCAGTGTGCTTGTCCACTCAGCCAGGAAATCATGCATGTAATCCAGATGGGTTCTGGAGGCTTGAGTTCCTCAAGGTCTGCATGAAAGGTGCCATACTGTATGCTGAAGGCACACAGGTGATACTCATCGTAGGGTGTGGGAGTGTAAATGCCAGTACGTTGCCGGAAAAATGAGGTGAGAGGCTGAGATACCAAATTCTGGAAATGGCATGGCATAGTGCACTGGAACCCTTCTGCTGCATCCACTGTTTGGGCAAAGTATTCTGTCAGAGAGCACAGTAGGAGACGGATGTAAGTGCAGCAGAATGTTTATTTACAATAGTGAAAACACACACAGGCAAACGATCCAAAAATCGGCAAGCAAACTCATAAATGTGAAACTAGCAAGAGGTTGGGCAAGGCACAAATAGAATATCACAGGCAGCAAGAAAAACAGGAACTAGGAACAGGAATAAAAAAAACAGGAAATCAAACACGAAAACTAAGGCTCAGTAATGCATACTGATGTGGCGTAATACTTTGCACTAAGCATGCATCTACTCAGTCTTTATATAGGCGCGCTGATGCATCTTAATCCTGTGCAGGTGTGCATGGTTAACAGTGCACATGCGAGAGTCTGCTTGGCACGTGCACAGTCCAGAGCATGCCCAAGAATTCAACTGGTGCATGCGCTAAAACGCACAGGACTGACACCAAACAGATGAAAACCTGAAAGAACATGGAGGCGTACAACTTTTTATATAGGGCTAGGTTAAAGATCTCCGGATCAAGACACTACAAGATAAATCCTGTATTGTTTATACCTGGGTAAGTAGGAATTTTTGGGCTTTTTGTACGTTTCTTCGTGATGGTTGCTAGGACGCTACAAGTTTTAATATCTGGTGTAAACAAACCTCAATTCTCAATCCTCCCTGCTCTTATCTTCCAGGTAAAACATTCACAAAGGTCCACAGAAACCCCTTTACAGACCTGGGTATTACGCATATTATATATGCATGAATTTACAAAATGGTGACCACAATCAAACAATAAACAAAAAACATCTGAGGACTTAAGCATCTCCTGAACTTCCAAACATTATGAAATAATGGAAAATGGCGAGAAAACTCATTTGTAAATCCAAATGAAATAAATCAGAGGAATTTACAAACCTTTCACGAAGTGATCACTGCAAACTCGAGCATTCTTCGACTCCTCTCCCATTGCAGCAAAAGGTTCAAAGAGCCAATATTCTCATTGTCTTTTGGTAAAATCCTTTGCTCTTTCACCCTTTATCACTTCATGGGGAACCCGGAAGAAACTTTTCAGTGTTTATGGTTTGTTTCATTTGAACAGTCCAAAACAATGCAAGTGTAGGGTATTTTAATGAATAACAAGGCGCCCCAGGGATAGTAACACTTTGTGAACAGTGAGCTTAGCTGACCACCACTTCATATCTTGTATATGAGGCAGATGTTACCTTGGACGTACCTGACTAAAAATTAGCTTCAACTTAAAAAAACATTCACGACCCACTAGATGGCGCTTCGCGGTCCACGAATGGGCCTTGGCCCAGCGGTTGAGAAAAACTGCTCACAGATGATGTGATCTCCACATTCTTTGCAATTATATTGAAGAACATTATTCTTAAATTGTTGCACTATTTGCCCACTCAGTCTTTCACAGAGTGGGGAACCCCTCCCTATCTTTACTTCTAAGAGACTCAGCCTCGATAGGATGCTCTTTTTATACTCAGTCATGTTACTGACCTATTGCCAATTAACCTAATTTTTTTTTTAACATTACACAGCTTTTCCACTCTTTTGTTGTCCTGTCCAAACGTTTTTAAACATATTGCTGGCACTAAATTCAAAATGAGCATATATTAAAAAAAAAAGATTTCAACATTTGTTTCACTCAGTTTCAGCATTTGATATGTTGTCTTTGTACTATATTCAATGAAATATAGGGTTTCCGTGATTTGCAAATCACAGAATTATATTTTTATTCACATTTTACACAGCATCCCACCTTTTTACCTCTGCCAAGGAGGTTATGTTTTCAGTAGCGTTGGTTTGTTTGTTGGTTTGTCTGTTAGCAACATTATGGAAA
>JAPEKL010200860.1:0-10557 GCA_028877455.1 Bagre pinnimaculatus | reverse complement strand
CAGCTGGGATAGGCTCCAGCTTGCCTGTGACCCTGTAGAACAGGATAAAGCGGCTAGAGATAATGAGATGAGATGAGCGATGCGTTATTTGTTTGTGGAGTGGTTTGCTCCAGTAGCCTGAAGTAAACATCGTCTTACTGAGCTCCAAAATAAAACCATAGTTCTACTATATTTTTGGACAAACAATAGAAGTGCTTTTATTTATAGACCTGCAGCTCCATACAGCCCATGAAGATAGCACGTCATGTACAGGAAAGGATTTATCTGCTGAGGTCTCAAAAAGTAATTAATTAATTTGTAAAATATTAACTTGTACATTTATTGCACATGTTCTTTATTATTCTTAAACCATCATTACTTTTATTATAAAAAGAAAACCTTCCTGAAAATTCATATAGTCATTATAATGAAATGTTTTTTTAAGGACCCCAGAGGCACTCCAAGTGTGTCCCACTTTATGAAAGATTCTGATAGCATGTCCAATTAACTTTTCTGTTCTTTCTGGAATGTAACAAACCCAAAAACTAAAGTAAATCTGATAAAAAGATTATTACATGGCTATTGTTGTCAACTGCAAATAACAGTTTCTTGATTTGGGAAAGACATTGTTATTTCAAAGCTTTCAGTATAATTTTTGACTTTTGCAAGCTTTCAGTAGACGATTGAAAGAGGGTCCTTTCCAGTATAGACCATATCTACTTTTGAGCTCAGCATGATGTGCTGGCCAATAAAAAAATAAATAAAAAAAATCACCGTTTGAATTTAATTAAGCAAATACTTAAGAACCTTTGATTTGAAATTTACTACAGCGATTAATGTTTCAGTTGGCAACAAATCTTTTAACCCTAAATGATGCAGTGAGTAGCTTCACATTTCTTAAATGATCATATCAGAAGATGTATTCTGTGGTCGTGGAAAAGACGTTACTATGTCAGGTATGAACGGTCAGTTATTGGCCTGCATTAAGCAAAGACAACAACTAAGGAGATTGCTGAAATTACTAGAATTGGGTTGAGAACTTATCACAACACTATAAAAAATTGGAAGGATAATGATGAACTGTCAAATTCACCATAGAAATGTGGTCATAAAAAATCTTGACTGGCCATGATCAGAGATCACTTAAATTCTTGGTGAAGTCAAATCATAAAAAATTCACAGTAAAACTCATGGCTATGTTTAATAGTGTAAGTAAAAGGAATCCACATGCATGGTGTGATGAGAATTCACAGGATTGGGACTAAACTGCTGTGTGACCATAAGAAAACAATTTGTTAGTGAGGATAATTGGAAGAATAGGCATTAATTTTCTAGGGAGCATAAAGATTGGACTCTGGAGCAATGGAAAAGGGTCATGTGGCTTGATGAGTCCAGATTGACCCTATTCCTGAGTGATGGGTGTGTCAGGATAAGAAGGGAAATGCATGAAGCAATGCATCTATCATGCATAGTAGCCACTGTACAAGCCTCTGGAGGCAGTGTTATGATCTGGGGTTGCTTCAGTTGGTCAGGTCGAGGCTCAGCAATGTTATATGGCAATAAAATGAAGTCAGCTAATGACCAGAATGTACTGAATGACCAGGTTATCCAATGAATGGATTTTTTCTTCACTGATGGCACAGGCATATTCCAGAATGACAATACCAAGATTCATTGTGAAAGAGTGGTTCAAGAAACATGAGGAATCATTTTCACACCTGAAATGGCCACAACAGAATCCTGACCTGGAGAAGACTTTACAGAGTGGTTCAACTCTCCCAACGTCAACACAAGATCACAATGGTTCTTGGGAATAATTGCTGTATGAGAGCATCATTTATTGTCAATACTGCATAATACCGGGTGGCACAGTGGTGTAGTAGTTAGCACTGTCGCCTCACAGCAGGAAGGTTATAGGTTCGAGCCCAGTGGCTGACGAGGGCCTTTCTGTGTAGAGTTTGCATGTTCTCCTTGTGTCTGTGTGTGTCTCCTCTGGGTGCTCTGGTTTTTTCCACAGTTCAAAGACATGCAGGTTAGGTTAATTGGTGGCTCTAAATTGACCGTAGATGTGAATGTGAGTGTGAATGTTTGTTTGTCTCTGTGTCAGGCCTGCGATGATCAGGCGACTTGACCAGGGTGTACCCTGCCTTTTGCTTATAGTCAGCTGGGATAGGCTCCAGCTTGCCTGCGACCCTGCACAAGATAAGCAGCTATAGATAATGGATAGACTGCATAATGCCTTCCTGACCTTAATGGAAAAAGGTCAGGTTGTGATGTTGCATAAGGTCATTGAAACAATGGTGCTGTAATCAAAGCTAAAGGTGGTCCAACATAATATTAGAGTGTGTGACATTTTTTGGCCAAACAGTTCATATGCCTCTGCATTGTACACAATATGTTACAAAATCATGCTACATATTATATAAAAATAAAAGTATAACATCCAGCCTTTAGATTTTTTTATGAGTCCTTGTGTGTGTGAATGATGCAAGTATAAGAAAGCTAAGGGGTGTGTGTGTGTGTGTGTAAGTGTAAGCTATGTAAATAGCCATATCCAGACTAGTTTTGTAGTGAGACATCTACAGTATGATTGGACAGTCTGGTAGTTTTCTTCACTATATGTTGCCATGATCCCAGGAGGAGGCCACTTCATACACACTGCAAATGACCAGTCACAAACTGTTTGATTTTGCATGATTATTTGAAGAGACAACCTGGATGCAGCATGGTTTGCTGTACTTCTTACAGATCATACTTTGACGGTAGCTGAGGCTTAGCTTTAGGATGAAGGTTGAGGATACCTTAAACCTCAACAAACCATTCTGAGAGACAGTCTAGTGCTCTGAAGAGCTACTTGCTCTCACAATGGACCAATAAACACTGGTCAATATAACTGACACCTTTACAATAGTCGTGGGAAGCTACGTGTCAGATAATCTGTGGACGGAGTGTCTGAGGCTGAGCATAAATCCAGGCTGACATTTAGAGATTTACTAACACTCCTGCCTTGTCAGATAGAGAAGGAAATTCTCTTTCACTAAGGTGAATGTAAACATGCTTTCTGTTCAGATCTTTCAAAAGGTTTGTTCATTTCATTTGTCCGTTCAGTAGGCATTTCCAAAAAGTCTGATATGGTGCAGTTCCTTCTCCTGCAGTTCGTTTCTCCAAATCATTCAGCTCCTATGGCCATTTAGTAGCCTTTATTTTCAGTAACTACAAAAGACACCAAATATGCTTGTGATAGTTTCCCTGATGTGGGTGGAGTACAGAAGCACGGCAGGCAGGAGCTAATGTTTGAACACATGTTTATTAACAGCTTTTCAGCTTCTTATTTGTGCACTCTAGGACACGTAGGTGCACACACACACACACACACACACACACACACAGACAGTTGTGCTCTGGTCCCAGCACCCCTTCTTTGCTTTCCTACTCCTCTTATGTTCCACCATCACTGCAAGAAACACGCATACACACACACACACACACACACACACACACACACACACACACACACACATCAATTGACAACAGGTGTAACGACTTGGCCATTCACAAACTTACACTTGGCCACACCCCCACTGCCACATACCCCCACTGCCTGACTCAGGCCAGGGAGCCGTCCGGCCTGCAGTGGACTCCCCCCCAATGGGACAGGAAGTTTGCCACCACCATCTGTGCCCCTGGCCTGTGGACCACCTCAAATTTAAATGGCTGGAGGGCGAGCTACCAATGGGTGATCCATGCGTTGGCATCCTTCATGCGGTGGAGCTACTGCAGGGGTGCATGGTCCGAACAGAGGGTAAAAGGGCATCCCAGCAGGTAGTATCGGAGGGCAAGGACTGCCCACTTGATGGCCAAACACTCCTTCTTGATAGTGCTGCACTTACTTTCACGAATCAAGAGCTTGTGGGTGATGTACAGCACTGGTTGTTCCTCGCCCTCCACCTTCTAGGACAGAACAGCCCCTAGCCCCCTGTCTGATGTGTCCATCTGTAAAAGAAAGGGGAGAGAGAAGTCAGGGGAGTATAAAAGTGGCCCTCCACACAGTGCAGCTTTTACCTTAGAGAAAGCCTGTTGGCAGTGCTCCATCCACTGGACTGGATCTGGTGCTCCCTTTTTAGTGAGATCACTCAGCGGACTGGTGACGGCCGAATAATTAGGTATGAACCTACGATAGTAGCCAGCCAGCCCCAGGAACTGTCTCACCCCCTTTTTGGTCTTGGGCCTTGGGCAGGCTGCAATCGGTGCAGTCTTGTTAATTTGGGGACGTACCTGCCCATGACCCAAGTGGAAACCCAGATACCATACTTCCACCCACCCAATTGCACACTTTTTTTGGGTTAGCTGTGAGACCCGCACACCTCAGCAACTTTAGGACAGCCCTAAGGTGTTCCAGGTGCCGCGACCAATCATTGCTATAGATAATTATGTCACTGAGGTACGCAGCCATGTAGGTGGCGTGAGGGGCAGAGGATCTTGTCCATGAGCCACTGGAACGTCACGGGAGCCCCAAATAACCCAAAAGGAAGCATGAAAAATTGGTGTAACCCAAACAGTGTGGAAAAGGCCGTTTTCTCTCAGGATAGAGTAGTCAAGGGGATCTGCCAATATCCCTTCATTAGATCCAGTGTCGAATAAAAGCAAGCAGCACCTAATCGATCGAGCAATTCATCAATGCTAGGCATTGGGTATGCATTGAATTTAGACACCGTGTTGACCTTTCTATAGTTCACACAGAACCGGACCGACCCATTGGTCTTGGAAACCAGGACCACCGGGCTGCTCCAGTCACTGTGGGACTCCTCAATTATGCCCATTTCGAGCATGGCCTTGAGTTCATCCCAGACCACCTTTTTTTTGTGTTTGGGCAAACAGTAAGGGTGGCTATGCACCACCACCCCCAGGGGTGTCTCAATGTTGTGTTCTATGAGGTGGGTGCGGCCGGATAGAGGTGAGAACATGTTGGAAAATTCCTTCTGCAACTTGGCTACCTCCATGAGTTGGGCCAGTGAGAGGTGGTCTCCACAAGGGACCAGAGTGGCTTGAGTTGTTTTTTTTGTACCTCTGGCCCCAGCTCCGCCTTCTCAGGGACTGCTGACACCAACACCACAGGGATCACCTCTTTCCAATGTTTTAACAGGTTGAGGTGGTAAATTTGCAATGCCCACCCCTATCTGTTCACCTCACCTCATAGTCAACATCCCCGACTCGCTGTGTGACCTTGAAGGGCCCTTGCCACTTGGCAATTAATTTGGAGCTCGATGTGGGCAATAATATGAGCACTTTGTCTCCCAGCATGAACTCTTTAAAGCGCCTGCCCCATCATACAGTCGGACTTGATGTTCTTGTGCCTGCCGCAAATTCTCCTGGGTTAAGTGAGTGAGGGTGTGGAGTTTTGTGCGCAGATCGAAAATGTATTGAATTTCATTCTTGCTAGGCAAAGGTCCCTCCTCCCAATTTTCTCGCAGCACGTCCAAAATGCCACGCAGCTTCCGGCCATATAATAACTCAAATGGGGAAGAACTTGTGGAGGCTTGTGGGACCTCTCGAACTGCAAATAACAGGGGCTCAAGCCATTTATCCCAATTCCATGCATACTCACATGAATTAAGTTTTTGAGGGTTTGATTAAATCATTCCACTAAGCCATTCGTTTGTGGGTGACAGACACTGGTGTGGATAGACTTAATTCCCAATAACTCATACAGTTTGTGCAGTGTGTGTGTGACATAAATGTAGTGCCTTGGTCTGTCAGGATTTCTTTCGGAATCCCTACCCGGGAGATAATACGGAAGAGCATTTCTGCAATACTGCATGCTGAGATATTGCGGAGAGGCACTGCTTCCAGATATCATATTGCATAGTCCACCAGAACTAAAATAAAGTGTTCTGACCAATCTAATGGCCCAACGAGATCCATCCCAATTCTCTCAAAAGGGGTCTCAATTAGAGGGAGAGACACAAAGGTGCTTTTGGAGTGGTCGCAAGATTTACTAATTGGCATTCGCAGCACACCACACACCACTGACAGACATCCCCACGAATCCCTGGCCAATAGAACTGGGCCATTATTCGGGCTAGTGTTTTATTCTGCCCTAAGTGTCTGGCCATGGGGTTAAAGTGAGCCACATGGAATACGAGTTCCCTATGGCTCTTAGGGATCAACAACTGGGTTATTTGTTCACTGGTTTGAGTGTCCTGTATCACTCAGTACAACCTATCCTTAATAATAGCGAAATAGGGGAAGGCCGGTGTTGTGCTTGGCTGGAGAGTTTGACCAATGATTACTCTCACTTGGTCAAATGCATGACGCAGAGTCTTGTCTCATAACTGCTCTAATGGGAAGTCCTCAAGGGACTCCCCAAGAGAGGGAGGAGAGGTGGGCTGCTCCTCAGTCTTCATATTGCCCTGGCACGGTGCTGACGTAGATGGCTCTGTGACAGCTTCCCCAGCCAATGCCACACTGGGACCTTCCCGTGACATAATCCAGGACCCAACTCTTACTATGTGTTCCATCAGTTCTTTAAACCCTGGCCAATCAGTCCCCAAAATTAGCAAGTGGGTGAGACAAGGATTAACTGCCGCCTTTATTCAATGCTTCTCTCCCCAAAATAGAATGTGGATGGACACTAATGGGTAATTGTGAACATCTCCGTGCACACACAGTACCTTCACCACTTGTGCTCTCCCCGATGTCTTGCTTTGCACCAGGCTTTGGTGGATTGAGGTCTGATTACAGCTGGAATCCACCAAGGCGTGATACGTATCCCCATATACACTTACCAGTATATGATATGCGCCGGCCTGATCAAGGGTGGTCTCTGGCTCGTCAGGGATCCAGACAACCGCTCTAACCTCCATCACAGAGCACTGCCCTTGAAGATGTCCTGGCTCCCCACAGCGTTAGCACACCGACCAAGGCTCTCCCTCTGCACTGGTGTTTTGGGCATCACCCACCTGAGGGGGAGAAGACACAGACACGGAAGGGGAAAACGGGAGGACACCACGGGTGTGTCGAGTCGGCTGGGGGGAAGCTGGCCCCTACCTCCACGGTGGAGGAACAGGATGGGGACGGAAAGCAGAGGGAGAGGGAGAGAGAAAGAAAAGAGGAGAAGAAGCAACACATCCTCCTGTACATCCTCCTGCCATCGGAACCGCCACCAGGTGGTCCTCCACCAGTTCGATGGCTTGTTCCAGTGACGCCGGACCCACTCCACTGTTAATTCCCTCAGCGTCACAGTCATCCGCCCTCAGCCACCACCGGCAGGCGTCCTGGAGCTGTTGGCCGAACATGAATGGCTGGCCGACCTCCTCCAACTTCAGCACCCAGAAGCGCTGACGCTGTTGTTCTGGGGAGTGGCTGACATGCTGCAGAATGGTTCACTTTAAATCCACATATATGAGCTGACTGTTGGCAGGGAGCTGCAGCACGGTGAGCTGCGCCTCACCAGTCAGCAGCACTGGAAGTAGGTGCTCTATGTGTTGCTCAACTGGCCACCCCCACGCTTCAGCTGCTTGCTTGAAGAGCGCTAGGAACACTTCCAGATCGTTGTATGGAGCCATCTTCATTAGGGTGAGGTGGGGAGGGTCTGCTGCAGTAGCGGTTGAGGACCTCGCCGACACAAGCAGGTGCTGGAACACCTGGCGATCTTCTTGCTGGGCCAGCATCAAGGCCTCAAAGCGTTGTTCTTGCTCTTTCCAGAGGGCAATCAGCACTTGATGCTGGTTCTGCTGAGTGGTAGTGAGGGCATGAATGAGGTCCTTGAATGGTGAGGACTCCATGGGCAGGCTCCCTTCTGTACTCCTGGGTTTCAGTACCATTGTGATAATTTCCCTGATGTGGGTGGAGTACAGAAGCACGGCAGGTGGGAGCTAATGTTTGAACACGCATTTATTAACAGCTTTTCAACTTCTTATTTGCACACTCTAAGACACGTAGGTGTCTTACACACACACACACACAGACACACAGTCATGCTCTGGTCCCAGTGCCCCTTCTCTGCTTTCCTACTCCTTTTATGTTCCACCGTCACTGCAAGAAACACACACACACACACACACACACACACACACACACACACAAACAAACATCAGTTGACAACAGGTGTAATGACTTGGCCACTTACCTTCCCTGACCCTGCCTTCCATTCACAAACTGCCGCTCGGCCACGCCCCCACTGCCACAATGCCATTTTGTGAAGTCATTTAAATCACTTTTATTACATTACTGTTTCAAATATTAGAGAAAAAAGTACCAGGTACCAGGTAGACTTACTACCCACAGTTTTGGCCCAGTGGAAAACCAAAAAAGGTGAGTGGAGTTGAGTCGAGTTAAGTCAGTACCATGCAATAGAAAAGATGCTTGATTGACATATCATTGAGCTAGTCAGTCTTCAGCTTTTAGCTAGTTCTGTGAGGAGCTGGGAGGGGGTGAAGAACAAATAAGAGAGATGAACAAATGTGAGTGAGTGGGTTAATGCAGGCTTGTAGTACTCAAATCCAGGACTCGAGTCTGACTCATGCCCTAATTTTAAGGACTCGTGACTTGACTTGGACTTGAGCACTGATGATTCGGACTTGGACTCAGGTTCGTGCATTACTGTAACTGCATTTGGACTCATAAATTAGAGACGAGGACTCAGATTTTTTTCTTTATTTTTTGTAACATGCCGTAATAATTTGGCATAAGATATTTATATCCAAGCCATGCGATGACCTGGCAACTTGTCCAGGGTGTACCCCGCCTCTCACCCATAGTCAGCTGGGATAGGCTCCAGCTTGCCTGTGACCCTGCACAGAATAAGCTGCTACAGATGGATGGATGGATATTCATATCTACATTAATTTTTGTACTAGTCTTGTGCAAGAGTGTCACACCTGCGTGCCTTGACACGTGCGTCAGATAGACTCTCTAGCGCACTCTGGACAGCACGCTTGCCAAGCAGACTCTTGTGCGCGCATCGTAAATGACTCACATCTGCACAGGATGTGCGCCTATATAAAAACTGTGAAAACATGCTTACTTTGCAAAGTATTGAGTTGTGTTCCTGACACATTACCAAGCCTTATTTCCTTATCTGGGTTTCCAGATTTCCTGTTTCTCGTCTTTGATTCTGCCGAGCCTACGATAGCCTGTTTGTGCCTCGTATTGCCTGTTTCACTGTTTTACCATTTTGCCTGCCATTCTGGACTGTTTACCTGTCTTCACTTGTATTAATAAACACACCTTCTGCACTTACATCCATTTCCCAACCATCTCTGACAGAATACTTGGCACTCCCTGATAAAGAGAATGTACATTCACCTGTTCATACGTCATGTTTAGGAACAAACTAATGTCAATGGCACTGAAACAACCACTGTCAAATGGTGCGGTTGGAGTCTTGTTCTTGGACTCGACTTGACTTAATATTTTTTTAATGACTTGGACTTGAACACTGGGGACTTGAGACTGGACTCGGACTCGAGGTTGAGTGACTCGACTACAACACTGGACTAATGTCAGACAAACAAATCAGTGATAAGTTCAGTTTCAGTTCTTTTGTTTGTTTTGGTAATTGATTTGAAAAGATTTGTTTGTTTGTTTGTTGGTTGGTTGGTTTAGCTGCAATCTCTATTGTCTGTGTACACTGCCTTCTTTCTGTCCAAATATACTGCAGCAGAAGTAATATTTTTGTATAACAGCACAGTCTAAAGTGTGTTATTACTGTATGAGTATACTACAGCAATTTGAGGATTACAATGTTTATTAATGAGCAACATGTCATGCATTTCAGTGGTTTATTATTTGATTTAATGTTGCAGAATATCCGAGAGACAAATTAGTTCCTGTTCTCACTTATGTTATAGCTGTGATAAACATATTCATTCTCTCTCTCTCTCTCTCTCTCTCTCTCCCTCCTGTGCTGGGAGACTTTGACTATTACAAAGCACTTAAAACTGAGACTCCTTCCACAAATATGAAATAGCTAAATAAATGTCTCCCAAAAAATTACCACATCAACTTTTATAAATCTTACTTTGATAAATAACACGTTTTAAAAATCTATTTATTATTAGGCTTGGTCTTAGATTACATGGATTGTCTGCTGTACAAGTCCCTGTGTATGAGCTGTTGCTATAGAAACAATGACGTATTAGAACAAGCGCATGAATATAACCTTATAACCTTATCATTCATGTTCTAGCCAGGACTACTGTACAAACTGTGCTGTTATACAAAAATTGTGCACACCTTCTGACCGATCAGATTCGAGAATTCAACTGCACTGTGGTACAAAATACAATAACGTATACATCAGCACCCAGATGGATCTGTCTGAGCTGATGAATGTCACACATTTTATTGAACAGCTGATGAATTTGCCCATAATCTGGAACTGACAACATGTCAGAATAATAAATGGAGATATAGTTTCATATTTTACAAAGCCCTGCTGCCATCTGGAAGTCATGATTTTGGGACCTCATATATATACATTTACTGACCATTTTATCTCCTATAAGTACAACCCCGATTCCAAAAAAGTTGGGACAAAGTACAAATTGTAAATAAAAATGGAATGCAATAATTTAC